>OY731402.1:35379143-35465085 GCA_963425845.1 Sphenostylis stenocarpa | reverse complement strand
GAGTCGCCATCTGTCGCCGCCGTCAAAACGAGGCGGTCGAAGCGACGCGATGGTTTTTCGACCCTCTTGCTTTCGCGTTTTTTATGGGTGGTTACAACGTCCTTAGGTTGTCCGATAACCGGGCTAACTTAGAGACGAGGTTTTCGAAAAGTGTTCTTGGGTTGTCCGATAACCGGGCTAACCCAAGAATGGGTTTTGAAGGGTTCGTGGAGTCGCCACCGATGTTTTTACCGGAAACATCGGAAAAGGAGTTTTAAAAAGGCGTTGGTTTTCGAAAACCAACTTTGGTCATTAGAACCAGAGTTGAGTAAGTGAGTTAGTTACGTGTAAAGGAAGTGTTAGTTCCTTAACGACACCCCTTTCGGGTTCCCTATGATAGGCCGGCTACTTTGGATAAATAATTAATCTGGAAAATTGCGCTTTTACCCTTTTATTATGCGGTATTTAAATTTGTGACTACATGGCCTTAATGTCTATTGCATAATTTAAATGGAAGCGGTAAAGTAAATGAAGAGGTTTATGAACCTTCGAAGCAAGCTTTCTTATATTCTTTGAAAGAGGGTGCTTTGTGGCAGCCCTTCACTCTACAACGCTCAGAAACTCCGGAAATGCCTCGGAGGGATTCTAAAGAAGATTTAGAACACTCAAAATTCTCCTAAAGACACTCAGAAACTCTGGAAATGCTTCGGAGGGGTTCTAGAGAGAGAAAATCTAGAGAGAGGCAGGAGGAACTGTGTGTTTCTGTGTGGAAATGAGGGGGGGAGAGCCCCTATTTATAGTTTTTCGCGCCTGACAGGTCGAGACCGTTGTTTCATCTGACAGGGTCGAGACCGCCGTCTGGACAATCCAGACCGCCGTCTCGATCATGGCAGGGGGTCGAGACTGCCGTCTGGATAATCCAGACCGTCGTCTCGACTAGGCAGAAGTCGAGACCGCCATTTGGATAATCCAGACGGCGGTCTCGTCCCTGGCGTGAGGCGAGACGGCGGTCTGGTCCTTCCAGACGGCGGTCTCGTCCCTTCAGGGCGAGAAACTTTATTTTTCGGGCCAGAAAAACCTCCTATCTTAGTACGGGGGCCTAATAGTCTCTCCTAGTGGCTTGTTAGGCTTCGGTCGTCTTCAACTAGGGGGTCTTCTGACTTTATTTGGAGGCCGGGCAAGATTTGGGGTCTACAATCTTCATATAGGAAGTCTTCTTGGCCTTTATTGAGATGTCAGGCGAGCTTTGTCTTTGTAGGAAGTCTCTTCAACTTTTATTATTTAGAGGTCGAGCGAGCTTTGTCTTGTCATATGATATCTTCTCAGCCTTTATTGAGAGATCGGGCAAAATTAGGGGTCTACACGGGCTAACCTAGGGGCGATGTTTTCGAAAGGTCGTCCTTGGGTTTTGCGATAACCGGGCTAACCCAAGGACTAATTTTGAAGGGTTTTGTGGAGTCGCCACCGATGTTTTTACCGGAAACATCGGAAAAGGAGTTTAAAAGGCATTGGTTTTTGCAAACCAACTTTGGTCATTAGAACCAGAGTTGGGTAAGGGAGTTAGTTACGCGTAAAGGAAGTGTTAGTTCCTTTACGATGCCCCTTTCGGGTTCCCTATGACAGGCCAACTATTTTGTTAATAAATAAACCAGAAAAACACGTTTTTGCCCTTTTATTTTGCGAAATTTAAAACTATGACTACATGGCCCTAATCTATTGCATAATTTAAAACTAAAGCAGTAAAAGTGGAGAGGGAGAGTTTAGACCTCCGAAGCAAGCTTTCTTTTTATTTCTTTTAAAAAAGAGGGTGCTTTGTGGCAGCCCTTCACTCTACACAGCGCTGGAAACTTTTCTAGACGCCGAAAAACGCTCACAAAGGCACTCAGAAACTCTGGAAATGCGTCGGAGGGATTCTAGAGAGAGATTTTAGAGAGAAGGGAGAGCTAAAGCTGTGTGGTGTGTGGAAATGAGGGGGGGGAGCCCCTATTTATAGGTTTTCGCACCTGACAGTGGCGAGACCGCCGTTCTCATCTGACAGGGTCGAGACCGCCATCTCGCCAAACGAGACCGTCGTCTCGTCCTTCGTAGGTGGCGAGACCGCCGTCTGGGAAAGCGAGACCATCGTCTCGCCATTCGCAGGTGGCGAGACCGCCGTCTCGTTTGGTGAGACGGCGGTCTCGATTTCGAGAGGGCGGTCTCGTCCCAAAAAGGCGAGAAACCTTATTTTTATGCCGAAAATCCTTCCTATCCTAGTATGGGGCCTAATAGTCTCTCCTAGTGGCTTTTTGGGCTTCATCCATCTTCGAATAGGAGGTCTTCTACTCTTTATTTGGAGGCCGGGCAAGATTTGGGGTCTATAAAGAGGAATTGTGATGCTGAATTTTGAAGTCTTGACATAATTCCTCCATCATCTTTTTCTTGAGGTTGGCCCATTATCAGTAATGAGCTGATGAGGGATGCCATACCGACATAGTATATTCTTCTTGATGAAGGTGGTCATCACTTTTCTAGTCACATGTGCATATGAAGCTGCCTCGACCCATTTAGTGAAATAGTCGATGGCTACCAAGATAAAGCGGTGACCATTGGATGCTTTTGGTTCAATGGGTCCGATGACATCCATGCCCCACATAGAGAATGGCCATGGTGTAGCCAGGGTGCTGAGAGGTGTGGGCGGAACGCGAATATTATTGGTATAAATTTGGCACTTGTGACATCTTTTAGCATATTAGTGACAATCGGCCTCCATTGTGGACCAAAAATACCCTGCCCTTACGATTTTCTTTGTCATGACATGCCCAGGTGCGTGGGTCCCAAAGGTTCCTTTGTGAATTTCTCTTATCAAGGTTTGGGCTTCTTCATGGTCCACACACCTTAAGAGAGTGGAATTGAAGCTCTTTTTGTAGAGGGTTTCTTCAATCAACGTAAACCCTACTGCTCTTTTACGAATGGTTCGTTTATCATTATCATTGATTCCTTTGGGATATTCACCCTTCATGAGGTATTGATTTATATCGTGATACCAAGGGTTTTGATCGCGCTCGTCATTTATTGTCATGCAAAAAGCTTGTTTGTCATGCCATTTGATTTGAATGATTGGCATTCCATGCTCTTGATCTAAAGAGAACATGGATGATAGAGTGGCGAGGGAGTCAGCAAATTGATTGTCTTCCCGAGGAACGTACTGGAAGGTGACACTTTCTAGCCTCGAAACCAAATCACGTATGTGCTCTAAATATGGGATTAATTTGGAGTTTCATGTTTCCCATTCACCTTTAAGTTGATAGATGACAAGGGATGAATCGACGAAGACTTTGAGTTTAGTAACCCCATGATCTAGAGCTGCTTGGATTCCTAGTGCACATGCTTCGTATTCGGCCATGTTGTTGGTACAATCAAAATTCAATCTGGCCGTTACAGGGATGTATTTCTTTTTGGGGGATATCAAAATAGCTCATATCCCGTGTCCAAGCATGTTTGAGGCTCCGTCGAAAAACATGGTTCATGCCTCTTCTTTGGTCTCTTCGTGTTCAATGTGCATGATATGTTCATCAGGAAAGTCATCTTATAGGGACTGATACTCGTTCGTTGATCCATGGGCTAAATAGTCCGCTAGGGGGCTACCTTTAATAGTTTTTTGGGTGACATGAATGATGTCGAACTCTGAGAGGAGCACTTGCCAGCTAGCTATTCTTCCGGTCAGAATGGGTTTCTCGAAGATGTATTTGATTGGATCCATTTTGGAGACCAACCATGTTGTATGTCGAGCCATGTATTGTCGAAGACGCTGAGTGACCCATACCAATGCACAACAAGTTTTTTCAAATGGTGTATAACGGGTCTCATAGTCTAGGAACTTTTTGCTGAGATAATAAATGGCTCGCTCCTTTCTCCCGATTTTGTCTTGTTGACCGAGCACACATCCCATGGACTCTTCGAGTATTGACAAATATAGGATCAGAGGTCTCCCTTCAACGGGTGGTACCAATACTGGCGGATTGGTTAAGCATGTTTTGATTTTATCGAATGCTTGTTGGCATTCTTCATTCCACACCATTGGTTGATTTTTGCGCAACAGTTTAAAGATGGGTATACATTTATCCGTCAACTGTGCAATGAAACGGGCAATATAGTGGATTCGGCCCAGAAATCCTCTGACCTCCTTTTCCGTGCTTGGTGGGGGAATTTCCAAAATCGCCTTGGTTTTGTCAGGGTCCACCTCGATTCCTCTTTTGCTGACGATGAACCCCAAGAGTTTCCCTGACCGTACTCCGAAAATACATTTTGCTGGCTTTAGTTTGAGTTGATACTTTCGGAGCCGATCGAATAGCTTCTTGAGATATTGAATGTGGTCCATCTCGTTCCTGGACTTGGCGATCATGTCGTCCACATATACTTCTATTTCCTTGTGGATCATGTCGTGGAATAGTGTGACCATAGCCCTTTGATAGGTAGCCCTTGCATTCTTGAGTCCGAAAGGCATTACTCGATAGCAGAAGGTACCCCATGGCGTGATGAAAGAGGTTTTTTCTCTGTCCTCGATGGCCAATTTAATTTGATTGTACCCCACATACCCGTCCATGAAGGAATAAAGCGTGTTGGTAGCGGTATGGTCTACTAGTGTGTCTATGTGTGGTAAGGGAAAGTCATCCTTTGGACTTGCTTGATTGAGGTCCTTATAATCCACGCATACCCTGACCTTACCGTTCCTTTTTATGACAGGCACTATGTTGGCCAACCACTCAGGGTATTTGGACACTACTAGGAAATTGGCGTCCATTTGTCTTTGTACCTCTTCCTTAATCATTAAGGACCAATCTGGCTTGATTCTTCTGAGTTTTTGCTTCACAGGTCGGAATCCTTCTTTCAATGGCAGTCTATGCTCCACTATACTTGTATAAATCCTGGGCATGTCATGATAGGACCAGGCGAACACATCCATATATTCTTTTAAAATTTGTGTCAATCCCTCCCTTACGATACTATCTATTTGGGTGCCGATATTTATCCTTTTCTCATTACCCCTTCTCCCAAATTGATAGTTTTCGTTTCTTCTTGATGCAGTTGTATAATGAGCGCTTCTTTTTCCAACATTCTTTGCATGTCTGGGGAAATGGTCCCCTGCTCACTGTCGGACTCAACCCATTCGCCTTCGACTTCCGCGGTCCACAAAGATTCATCAATCACAGACATTATGTGTTTTAGGTTCTGTTTTAGTCATAGATTTTATTATTCAATTATTTTTGAAAGAATAATAAATAAAAGATGGAAAAGAATGAAGGCAATGAATATGACAAGAAAATGCCTCATGTATTAAGGAAAATGAAAGCGTATGTACAAGCCCTTTTAGTCAAAATTCCCGCGGCCACGGCCGGGGACCGCGGGAAATACAAAAGAAAGCTTAAAAAAGGAACCCTAGGGGTTGATCCTCCCAGTCCTCCCTCTCTTCTACTCTGGCTTTCACAGAGGTTTGGCATCCACATTTGAAGTGGAGGCATCAAAGATTATCCACCCGGCATCAATTAATTCTTGGACCCGATACTTCAGGGTCAAGCAATTTTCTGTTGAGTGCCCGGGTGAACCCGAGTGGTAATCGCACTTCTCGTTTGGTTTATACCACTCGGGGTAGGGAGGCTCTATTTGCTTCTTGGGAGGAACGCAGGTCAAGATTTTGGCCTCCAATAGCTGTGGCAGCAATTTGCCGTAGGAAGTTGAGATGGGAGTAAACTTCCTTTCCTTCTTGCTAGGCTGCCGAGCCGTTTGTGGAGCAGAAGAAGGAGTAGCGAAGTTAATCGCGTGCACAACTTTGTCCTTCTTCTTACCGGCAGGTTTTCTGAATGAGACACCAGCATGGGAAGACTGTGCTATCTTCCCACTTCTCAACCCCTGCTCTACTCTTTCCCCCATAGTGACTATGTCCAAAAAACGATCGGAGGTACTGGCTATTGCTTTATCGTAGTACGCTCCAATCAGTGAATCTATGAACATAGCCACTGTCTCCTTATCCGTCAACAGAGGCTCTATTTGGGCGGCCATTTCCCTCCACCTTTGGGCGTCAAAATTGTGCCCCTCCACCGCCTTCATTCTCTCCTCTAGGGCGGAGATTTGCTGCTTAGATACCTCTGGAGATGCGCTTTTTGATCGTAGAAGAATTCCTCTTCCTCTTCCTCTTCATGGCGAGAGGCGTGCTCGACTTGGGCTTCGCCCTTGTTTTGACCCTGGCGCATGACCTCCATCAATTGAGCCATTTTCTCCCAGAGGGCATTAACCTTTGCGGTGAGCTTACGGTTTTGTTCCTCCAGGTTTTCCATAGCTCTTGCTTTCTGTGCACGGGTCCAGACGGGGAGAGGACCAGCCACTTTCTAGAATGCTCAAAAGGAGTTTTTAATGAATGTTGAGTGTGGGATTAGTATGGATGTGTTTATGTATGAGAGATTTGGTTTAGATGATGCCAATGTGCTCTTTCCTTTTATTTTCTCTCTTAGTTTTCTCCACTCATGGTATGATGTGACATGAATGTTTTGACTTTGTCAAAAATCATCATTTTTTTATTTTTGATTTAGATTTTTATTTGATTTTATTATGGTTTTAGAGCCTTTTATCTCTTCTGTCGGATTGCGTGGCTACTTAGCTTACAAAGAACCTGAAACCAAGCTAGCTAAAAGGCAGACTGTCCGAGATAATATGGTTTTATTGAGAAAGAATGATATTAGCGTCCCTTATCTCTTCTGTCGGACTACGAGGCTACTTAGCTTACAAAGAACCTGAAACCAGGCTAGCTAAAAGGCAGACTGTCCGAGATAAGGGTGTTTATTGTAAAAGATATTTTTTGTGATTTTTCTATTGTTTGGTTATGTTATGCAATCAAATGCAACAAACAAATGCTCACACAATTCACTCATCCGCGAACAGGCGAGAAGTCATTTCAATCACGAGGTAGGGTTTTCCTGCAGAAAAGTGCATTGGCGAAGGTAGGTTCTAACTGTTCTCACCAAGGCTTAGGCCCCCAAGGTGCCCCCATTATAGGGTCCCCACTCTCCAGCCTTCCGACCATGCTTAGCACTAAGGCCATAGTTAGTCTTTGTGCCAAAAGAGGAAGGTTATCACCTTGAGTGGTGGTTTCCGATCACACCGGTGGGCTTAAGGTCATCACTACATCGAACCGTACCTGCCACCCACTCCTTATGGATTTCTCACTTGCCCCCTGGTATAGAGGGAACTATTGTGTGAAAAGGTTTGTGTGCAGTTTGTATTTCAAAAAATTGCGTAAAATAAATACACAACAGTTATTAAAGCCAAGCAATTAAAACATGTTATAATACAAGGTAGGGTAAAAGCGAAATTTCTTAGTTTATTTATTAAACTGGCCCATCACTAAATGGGATCAACTCTCTAGGCTTCTCCAGCGGAGTCGCCATCTGTCGCCGCCGTCAAAAAGAGGCAGTTGGAGCGACGCGATGGTTCTGACTTTTCCATTTTTCACGTTTTTATAGGTGAGGTTACAACGTCTTTAGGTTGTCCGATAACCAGGTTGAACCTAAGGGCGAGGTTTTCGAAAGGGTGTTCTTAGATCGTCCGATAACCGGGCTTACCTAAGAACAAATTTGGAAGGGTTCTTATGGAATCGCCACTGATTTTTTTACCGGAAACATCGAAAAAGGAGGAAAAAGGCGTTGGTTTTCGAAAACCAACTTTGGTCGTTAAAACCAGAGTTGGGTAAGGGAGTTAGTTATGTGTAAGAGAAGTATTAGTTCCCTTACGACGCCCCTTTTGGGTTCCCTATGACAGGCCAGTTATTTTATAAATAAACTTTTGAAAAGACGCTTTTACCCTTTTATTCGCGGAATTAAAATGCTGACTACATGGCCCTAGTATCTATTACGCAATTTAATATAACTAAAATGGGCAGTAAAAGAGAGGGAGAGAGTGAAGAAACCTCCAGAGCAAGCTTTTGATTAATTCTCTTGAAAAGTAGGGTGCGTTTTGAAAGCCCTTCACTCTTACAACACCGAAAATCGCTCTCGAATTGCTATAAAAAGCTCTCTAAGACACTCAGAAACTCTGGAAATGCTTTGGAGGGACCCTAGGAGGAGAATTTGAAGAAAGTGTAGAAGGGAAAGTGGAAGAACTGCGTGAAATGAGGGGGGGAGCGCTCACTATTTATAGGGATTCGCGCTTGTTAGGTTGAGACGGTCGTCTCACCATTCGGGACGGCGGTCTCAACTTGTTTAAGTGGCGAGACCGCCGTCTCGTTTGGCGATGTAGACCCCAAATCTTGCCCGGCCTCAAAATAAGAGCAGACCTCCTATTCGAAGATGGTAGAAGCCTAAGAAGCCACTAGGAGAGACTATTAGACCCCATACTAGGATAGGAAGGATTTTCTGTACAAAAATAAGGATTTTCGCCTTAAGGGGTCGAGACTGTCGTCTCGCTTTTCGGGACCGCCCACTACTACAAAATATACTTTCAACGTTGCCATTTAACGTCGGTTAAAGCTGAGCCGACGTTAAATACACTTTCAACGTCGGTTGGTTAAAAAAAGACGTTGAAAGTGGAATGTTGGACACATTCTACGTCGGTTCTTAGTCAACCGACGTAGAAAGCACTTTCCACGTCGGTTCCCAAATGAACCGACGTTGAAAGTCTTTTAATTTAGACATTCAACGTCGGTTCCCAAATGAACCGACGTTGAAAGTCTTTTAATTTAGACATTCAACGTCGGTTCCCAGATGAACCGACGTTGAATGTGTTTTCACCCAAAAATTCTCTTAATTTCAAGAATTGTCACTGACAGGATTCGAACCCAGTATTTTAGAGTTGAAAGTTGATACTCCAACCACTAAACTACTGTAATTTTCTCGATAATAACTTACAAATTAATTATATTTATATACAAATAAATATATATCCGTGTAAATATATATTTATTTATATATTTTTTCCGGAAAGTGTTTTTATTTTTTTTCAGCCAAAAATTTACTTAAGTTCGAGAATTGTCACCGACGAGATTCGAACCCGAGTATTTTAGAGTTAAAAGTTGATACTCCAACCACTAAACTACTGTAATTTTCCGATAATAACTTACAAATTAATTATATTTATATATAAATAAATATATATCCGTGTAAATATATATATTTTCTGGAAAGTGTTTTTATTTTTTCGACCAAAAATTTACTTAAGTTAGAGAATTGTCACTAACATGATTTTTTGAACCCGAGTATTTTAGAGTTGAAAATTGATACTTCAACCACTAAACTACTATAATTTTTTTATAATAATTTACAAATAAATTATATTTATATACATATAAATATATATTCGTGTAAATATATAAATATAGAATATATAAATACAAATATATTTATATATTTTGATATATTTATATATATTTATATAGTTATATAGTTATATATTTATATGTTGGATGTGAAGGCGCGTTCGAGGGTGAAAGTGACATTGACTCTCGCTTGAGTGAAAATACGTTAAAACTCACGGAAATTCACTCATTCAAGCCTCGCTTGAGCGAAAATTGGTATTTTTCGCTTGAGCTGTCGCCGCCTCCCCTAAAGAGGGGGGTGCGGTCGGAGCGACGCGATGGTTTTTCGACTCTTTTCGATTTTTCGCGTTTTTATTGGTGGTTACAACGCCTTTAGGTTGTCCGATAACCGGGCTAACCTAGGGGCGAGGTTTTCAAAAGTATCCCTGAGCTGTCCTATAACCGGGCTAACTCGGGGATTTATTTAATTTGGGTTCTATGGAGTCGCCACCGATATTTTTACCATAAACATCGGAAAAGGGTTTTTAAAAAAGGCGTTGGTTTTCGAAAACCAACTTGGTCATTAGAACCAGAGTTGGGTAAGGGAGTTAGTTACGTGTAAAGGAGGTATTAGTTCCTTTACGACGCCCCTTTCGGGTTCCCTATGATAGGCTGGCTAGCTTGAATAAATAATTAAACTGTAAAATAGCGCTTTTACCCTTTTTATTGTGCGGAATTTAAATGTATGACTACATGGCCCTAACTTCTATTGCATAATTTAAATGGCAGTAATGAAGATAGAGGGAGAGAATTATGCACCTCCAAGGCAAGCTTTTTATATATAAAGTGGGTGCGTTTTGGCAACCCTTCACTCTACACTCTCAGAAAACTCCGGAAATGCTTCGGAGGGGTCCTAAAGAAGATTTCAAACGCTCAAAATACTCCTAAAGACACTCAGAGACTCCGGAAATGCTTCGGAGGGATTCTTAGAGAGAGAAAAGCTAGAGAGAAGGGAGAGCTCTTCGAAGACTCTGTGAAAATGAGGGGGAGAGCGCCCCTATTTATAGTTTTTCGCGCCTGACAGGTTGAGACCGCCGTCTCCTCTGACAAGGTCGAGACCGCCGTCTGGAAAATCCAGACCGCCGTCTCGATTTTGCAGGAAACGGGACCACCGTCTGGAGAATCCAGACCGCCGTCTCGAATTTGCGGGAAACGAGACCGCCATCTGGAAAACCGAGACGGCGGTCTCGTCCTGGCGTTCAGACGAGTCGGCGGTCTGGTCCTTCCAGACGGCAGTCTCGTCCTTTCAGGGCGAGAAACTTTATTTTTTGGGCCTAAAAACCTTCCTATCCTGGTACGGGAGCCTAATAGCCTCTCGTAATGACTTGTTAAGCTTCGGCCGTCTTCGAATAGGCTGCTTTCTGGCTTTATTCTGAGGCCGGGCAAGATTTGGGGTCTACAGCTGCCCCCTCTTTACCCGACTAGTCGACTGCTTGGCCTTCTGTGCCGAGGTGATCGACTGGAGGGTAAAGGAGTTGACCCTCTTGCCTGGTTGCCCTTCGGATGTACTGACTTCTGGCAGATGATCCTCTGGGAAAATGTTGTGTCGTTCGCTTCTGGGATGCTCCTTCGATGCGGTAGCTGATCCTTCGGTTGATGGGTATAACCCCCCCATTGGGCTGGTAGTTTACAGTCCGTTGTGCGGGACTGGATGGGTATGAACCCCCCCATCAGGGTTGTACGGTCCGTTGTGTGGGACCGGATGGGTTTGAACCCCCCATCAGGGTTGTACGGTCCGTTGTGTGGGACCGGATGGGTTTGAACCCCCCATCAGGGTTGTAGTGTACAGTCCGTTGTGCGGGACTGGATGGGTTTGAACCCCCCATCAGGGCTGTACGGTCCGTTGTGTGGGACCGGATGGGTTTGAACCCCCCATCAGGGCTGTACGGTCCGTTGTGTGGGACCGGATGGGTTTGAACCCCCCATCAGGGTTGTACGGTCCATTGTGTGGGACCGGATGGGTTTGAACCCCCCATCAGGGCTGTAGTGTACAGTCCGTTGTGCGGGACTGGATGGGTTTGAACCCCCCATCAGGGCTGTACGGTCCGTTGTGTGGGACCGGATGGGTTTGAACCCCCCATCAGGGTTGTAGTGGGGATTTTCCTCCTTTGTGCTCGACTTTTGGTAGTCGATTTTTATTGGTGACGGCTTAATCCTGCCTTTTTTTGCGGTTTTAACTCTTTTTTCTTGCGATTTTTGGATTTTGGCTTCTCTTTTTTTTGTTAAGCGTGTGCCTTTTTCCTTTTTAAGCCTTTTTTATTATGCTTGCTTTTGGAAATGAAGGCAAAAGATGCGAGAAAATTATGTCGGGGTACCCTTTTTGGTTATTTTTTATGAATGCAGGTATGCATGCCTTTTGATCTTTTATTTGTTTGTTTTGCTTTTGACAAAGTCTTTTTGTGCAACTACTTGGATGCGTGAATGCAGTTTTATACAATTTCTTTAGTTGGGGACATCTAGAAAGTGACCGGTGCTTTCCTTCTCTTTGTTCCCTCGCGATTTTCCTTTTTGTATTTTTTGCTTTAGCCCTATCTTTTGCCTAGACCGCCCTTTGCGGGTTTTCGATCTAGCGGGCTTTTTTTTTTTTTTTTTTTTTTTTTGAAAGCCTTATCTTTTGCTTAGACCGCCCTTTGCAGGTTTTCGATCTAGCAGGCTACCTGGTATTTTTCCTTTGGGGTGACACTTGCCGGTAATGTTTGTTTTTATGCTTTCTTGAATTGCTTGTTTCATGCATGCTCATACTTCGTTAATACAGAGGCATTTACACAAGTAGGTAAAGAGAAAAGAAAGATATTTTTATTGATGTAAACAACTAGTTTACTTTTACATGGGGGTTCACAAAAGAATTTGTAAGCATGGCTGGCCAAGGTTGGCTAAACTGTATGGGGGTGCCACAATCGTGTCTGTGATCTTTGTTTCCCCGTTTTTCCTGGTCCCCTCAGTTGAGATGCCTGAATTCGGAGTGAAGACTATGCGAAGTCTGCTTGCTATTGTGGAGGTATTACCTTAGCCGCCTTTGCGGTTTTCGGCTAAGGTAATCATTGCTCTTCTCTTTTTTTTTTTTTTTTTTTTTTTTTGCACCTCTAATTTTTGCCTTGGACGTATCCTAGCGAGGAATATAGACCCTATCTTTTGCCCAAGATGCTCTTTGCGAGTTTTCATCCTGACGGGTCATGAGCAATGTCTTTAGGCGTAGTATTTCTTTACCGCATCTGAGTTGACGGGATGTCGAAGCTCTTCTCCGTCCATATTGGTGAGGATAAGGGCTCCTCCTGAGAAGGCTCGCTTGACCACAAAGGGTCCTTCGTAGTTGGCTGCCCATTTCCCGATTTTGTCTTTCTGGGCTGGGAGCAGTTTCTTTACTACTAGATCTCCTTCTTGGAAAGTGCGGGGATTGACCTTCTTGTCGTAGGCCCTTTTGATTTTCCACTGATAAGCTTGCCCCCGACATATGGCGTCCAGCCGTTTTTCTTCGATTAGGTTTAACTGATCATACCGGTTTTGGACCCATTCGGCTTTTGTTAGCTTGGCCTCCATGACGACCCGTAGGGAGGGTATTTCAACTTCTATTGGTAATACGGCCTCCATTCCGTATACAAGGGAAAATGGGGTTGCCCCTGTGGAGGTTCGTACCGACGTTCGGTAGCCGTGCAGAGCAAAAGGAAGCATTTCATGCCAATCTTTATAGGTGACTACCATTTTCTGAATGATCTTCTTGATATTTTTATTGGCTGCCTCTACTGCGCCATTCATCTTTGGCCAATACGGAGAGGAATTGTGATGTTGGATTTTGAAATTTTGGCATAATTCCTCCATCATTTTGTTATTGAGATTGGTCCCATTATCAGTAATGAGCCTATGAGGGATGCCGTATCGACATATGATGTTTTTCTTGATGAAGGTAGTCACCACTTTCCGAGTTACATGCGCATATGACGCTGCCTCAACCCACTTGGTAAAATAGTCAATTGCCACCAATATGAAGCGATGGCCGTTGGACGCTTTGGGTTCGATGGGTCCAATGACATCCATGCCCCACATAGAAAATGGCCATGGTGTAGCCAGGTTATTGAGAGGTGTAGGTGGCACCTGGATGTTATCGGCGTATACTTGGCACTTGTGACATTTTTTGGCATATTGGTGGCAATCAGCTTCCATCGTGGACCAATAGTACCCTGCCCTGAGAATTTTTTTGGCCATGACATGCCCGGGTGCATGGGTTCCGAAGGCTCCTTTGTGGATCTCCTTTATCAGCGTTTGGGCTTCTTCTTGATCTACGCACCTTAAGAGAGTGGAGTCGGGGCTCTTTTTGTAGAGGGTTCCTTCAATCAACGTGAACCCTACGGCCCTTTTGCGAATGGCTCGCTTATCATTGTCACTGATCCCTTCGGGGTATTTGCCCTTTATAAGGTACCACTTAATGTCATGGTACCAGGGGTTTTGATCGTACTCGTCATTTACTACCATGCAGAAAGCTTGTTTATCATGCAGCTTAACTTGAATGATTGGCATCTCATGTTCCTGGTCCAGGGCAAACATGGATGATAAAGTGGCGAGGGCGTCGGCAATTTGATTGTCCTCCCGAGGGATGTACCGGAAAGTGACGCTTTCCATTCTTGAAACCAACTTGTGGATGTATTCTAGATATGGGATCAATTTTGAGTTTCGGGTTTCCCACTCACCTTTAAGTTGGTAGATGACAAGGGATGAATCACCGAATATTTTGAGTTTAGTGATCCCATGATCTAAAGCCGCTCGAATTCCTAGCGCACATGCTTCATATTCGGCCATGTTTTTGGTGCAATCGAAATTAAGCCTGGCCGTTACAGGAATGTGTTTCTTTTCAGGGGATATCAAAATAGCTCCTACCCCGTGTCCAAGCATGTTGGAAGCCCCATCGAAGAACATGGTCCACATCTCTTCTTTGGTCTCTTCGTGTTCGATGTGCATAATGTGCTCATCGGGGAAGTCGTCCTGTAAGGACTGGTATTCATCTGTGGATCCATGAGCTAGATAATCCGCTAGGGGACTTCCTTTAATAGCTTTTTGGGTGACATGGATAATGTCAAATTCTGAGAGGAGAGCTTGCCACCTAGCTATTCTTCCGGTCAAGATGGGCTTCTCGAAGAGGTATTTGATCGGGTCCATTTTAGAGACCAACCATGTTGTATGTCGAGCCATGTACTACCTGAGACATTGAGTGACCCACACCAATGCGCAACATGTTTTTTCGAATGGTGTATAACGGGTTTCATAATCTGAGAATTTTTTACTGAGATAGTAAATGGCTCGTTCCCTTTTTTCGGTTTCATCATGTTGGCCGAGCACACATCCCATGGACTCTTCGAGTACTGACAAATATAGGATCAGAGGTCTTCCTTCAACGGGCGGCACCAATACTGGTGGATTGGTTAAACAAGCTTTGATTTTATCGAACACTTGTTGGCATTCTTCATTCCACACCGTAGGCTGATTCTTGCGCAACAGTTTAAAGATGGGGATACATTTATCCGTCAACTGTGCGATGAAACGGGCAATGTAGTTTATTCGGCCTTGAAAACCTCTGACCTCCTTTTCTGTGCTTGGCGGAGGCATTTCCAAAATTGCCTTTGTTTTGTCGGGGTCCACCTCGATTCCTCTTTCACTGACAATGAACCCTAGGAGTTTTCCTGATCGTACTCCGAAAGTGCATTTTGCTGGGTTTAGCTTAAGTTGATATTTCCGAAGTCGATCGAAAAGCTTTCGGAGATATTGAATATGGTCCATTTCATTTCTGGACTTGGCTATCATGTCGTCCACATATACTTCTATTTCTTTGTGGATCATGTCGTGAAATAGTGTGACCATAGCCCTTTGGTAGGTTGCCCCCGCATTCTTCAGCCCAAACGGCATTACTTGATAACAAAAGGTACCCCACGGTGTAATGAAGGAGGTTTTTTCTCTATCTTCAACGGCCAATTTGATCTGGTTATACCCTGCGTACCCGTCCATGAAGGAATATAACGTGTTGGTAGCGGTATGGTCCACCAGTGTGTCTATGTGTGGTAGGGGAAAGTCGTCTTTTGGACTTGCTCGATTGAGGTCCCTATAATCCACGCAGACCCTGACTTTCCCGGTCTTTTTGATGACGGGTACTATGTTGGCCAACCAATCTGGGTATTTGGAAACCACCAGGAAATTGGCATCCAACTGCCTTTGCACCTCCTCTTTTATCATTAAGGACCAGTCGGGTTTGATCCTTCTAAGCTTTTGCTTTACAGGTCGGAATCCCTCTTTTAGTGGCAATCTGTGTTCCACTATGCTCGTGTCAAGCCCAGGCATGTCGTGATATGACCAAGCAAATACATCCATATATTCTTTCAGGAGCAATATCAACCCCTTTTTCGTGCTACTTTCCATTTGGGTGCCGATGTTCACCTTTTTATCCTCATCCTCTTTTCCCAAATTGACAGTTTCTATTTCTTCCTGATGCGGTTGTATGGTGCGTGTTTCTTTTTCCAGCATCCTTTGCATGTCCGGAGAAATGGTCTCCTGCTCACTATCGGACTCAGTCCATTCGCCTTCCGTCTCCAGGGTCCACAGAGATTCATCGATCATAGACATGATGTGTTTTAGGTTCTGTTTTAGTTATAGATTTTATTATTCAATTTATTTTTGAAAGAATAATAAATATAAGAGGGAAAAGAATGAATATGACAAAATGCCTCGTATATTAATGGAAATGAGAATGTATGTACAAGCCCTTTTAATCAAAAATTCCTGTGGCCACGGCGGGGACCACAGGAGATGTAGAGAAAAGCTTTAAAAACAAAACCCCTAGGGCTGATCCTCCCGAGTCCTCCCTCTCGTTACTCTGGTTTTGACGGAGGTTTGTCATCGGTCTTGGAAGCGAGAGGCATCGAAGGTTATCCAACCGGCGTCGATTAACTCTTGGACCTTATATTTCAAGGTCAAACAGTTGTCGGTTGAATGTCCTGGTGCATCCGAGTGGTAGCTACATTTTTCATTGGGCTTGTACCACTCGGGATAGGGAGGCTCCGGCTGCTTCTTGGGAGGAACGCGTGCCAGGAGGCTGGCCTCTTATAGCTGGGGCAGCAGCTTTGCATAGGAGGTGGGGATAGGCGTGAACTTCCTTTCTTTTTTCCGTGGCTGCCTCTCTATCTGAGGGGTGGAGGAAGGAGTCGCGAAATTGATGGCGTGCACGGCTTCCTCCTTCTTTCTGGAGGGCTTTTTGAATGATGTGCTGGGAGGGGAAGGTCGTGCTATTTTGCCACTCCTCAACCCTTGCTCCACTCTCTCTCCTACGGTGACTATGTCCGAGAAGAGGTTGGAGGTACCGGCTATCGCCTTGTCGTAGTACGCTCCGGTCAGTGAATCGATGAACATAGCCACTGTCTCCTTGTCCGTCAAAGGAGGCTCTATTTGGGCCGCCATTTCCCTCCATCTCTGGGCGTATGCTTTGAAGGCCTCGTCGCTCCTTTTGCTCAGAGCTCTGAGATCTGACCTGTCAGGTGTCAGATCGATGTTGTAACGATAGCGACGGAGGAAAGCATCTGCCAGCTGCTTCCAGTTCTGGACCTGCCCTCTTTCTAACTGCATGTACCAGTTGAGAGCCGTGTCTGCCAGACTCTCCTGAAAGCAATGGATCAGGAGTTTCTCATTGTCAGCATGGGCGGCCATCTTACGGCAATACATCGTAAGATGGCTCTTAGGACAGGTCATCCCTGCGTACTTGGGGAAGTCCGGGATCTTGAATTTTGGAGGGAAGCAGATATCCTTCACAAGGCACATGTCAGCCACCTCCTTGACGTCGAAGTTATGCCCTTCGATCGCCTTCAGCCTCTCCTCTAGGGCGGAGAGTTGTTGTTTGGATATTTCTGGAGTAAGGAGGCGTGCAGTCTTAACATCCTTATCGCCATAGAAGTGTTCCTCCTCCTCTTCCTCATGAGGAGGGATATGCTCAGCTTGGCCCTCGCCGCTCTTGCTCTGGCCTTGGCACACGACCTCCATTAGTTGGGCCATTTGTTCGCGGAGGATGTTAACCTCTGCAGTAAGCTTGCGGTTTTGCTCCTCCAAACTCTCCATTGCCTTAGCCTTTTGCGCACGAGTATGAGTGGGGAGAGGACCAGCCACTTTCTAGAATGTCCAAGAAGTTTTATTAATGCATGTTGAGTGCTTAAGCTATCATGAGTATGCTTATGTTTTATTTAAATGATGTCGAATGCACTCTCAATTTTATTTTCTCTCTTTGTTTTTTTCTTTACTCATGATATGATGTAATATGGATGAGTTGACTTTGTCAGAAGTTTGTTTGTATATTTTTTTTTTGTTTTTTTTTTTATATTTTATTTACTTATTTTATAGCCTTTTATCTCTTCTGTAGGAACTGCGTGGCTACTTAGCTTGCAAAGAACCTGAAGCCAGGCTAGCTAAAAGGCAGACTGTCCGAGATAAAATATGGCTTTATGCGAAAAATTATTAAGCGTCCCTTATCTCTTCTGTCGGAACTGCGTGGCTACTTAGCTTGCAAAGAACCTAAAACCAGGCTAGCTGAAAGGCAGACTGTCCGAGATAAGGGTGTTTATTTGTGAAAATATTTTTGGAAATTTTGTTCTGTTGTTTGTTTATGCCATGCAACATACAAATGCAGTAATCATTTGCACACACAATTCGATCATCCCCGAACAGGCGAGATTCCGTTTTTATCACGAGGTAGGGTTCTCCTGCAGAAAAGTGCGTTGGTTAGGGTAGGTTCTAGCTGTTCTCACCAGGCTAAGGCCCCCAAGGTGCCCCCATTATAGGGTCCCCACTCTCCAGCCGTCCAACCATGCTCAGCACTAAGGCCAGAGTCGGTCTTGTTGCCAAAAGAGGAAGGTTATCACCTTGAGTGGTGGTTTCCGATCACACTGGTGGGCACAAGGCCCTAACTGCAGCGAACCGTACCTGCCACCCACTCCCTATGGTTATCTCACTTGCCCCCGGGTATAGAGGGAACTGTAGTGTGCAAGGGTTTTGTGTGCAATTTATATTCCAATCAATTGCGGAAGTATAAACAAACAGCAGTTTATTGAAAGCCAAACAATAAAACATGTTATAATACAAGGTAAGGGTAAAAGCGCTATTTTTCGGCTTTAATTATGTTTAAGCCAGCCCATCACTAAATGGGATTAACTCTCTAGGCTTCCCCAGTGGAGTCGCCATCTGTCGCCGCCTCCCCTAAAGAGGGGGGTGCGGTCGGAGCGACGCGATGGTTTTTCGACTCTTTTCGATTTTTCGCGTTTTTATTGGTGGTTACAACGCCTTTAGGTTGTCCGATAACCGGGCTAACCTAGGGGCGAGGTTTTCAAAAGTATCCCTGAGCTGTCCTATAACCGGGCTAACTCGGGGATTTATTTAATTTGGGTTCTATGGAGTCGCCACCGATATTTTTACCATAAACATCGGAAAAGGGTTTTTAAAAAAGGCGTTGGTTTTCGAAAACCAACTTGGTCATTAGAACCAGAGTTGGGTAATGGAGTTAGTTACGTGTAAAGGAGGTATTAGTTCCTTTACGACGCCCCTTTCGGGTTCCCTATGATAGGCTGGCTAGCTTGAATAAATAATTAAACTGTAAAATAGCGCTTTTACCCTTTTTATTGTGCGGAATTTAAATGTATGACTACATGGCCCTAACTTCTATTGCATAATTTAAATGGCAGTAATGAAGATAGAGGGAGAGAATTATGCACCTCCAAGGCAAGCTTTTTATATATAAAGTGGGTGCGTTTTGGCAACCCTTCACTCTACACTCTCAGAAAACTCCGGAAATGCTTCGGAGGGGTCCTAAAGAAGATTTCAAACGCTCAAAATACTCCTAAAGACACTCAGAGACTCCGGAAATGCTTCGGAGGGATTCTTAGAGAGAGAAAAGCTAGAGAGAAGGGAGAGCTCTTCGAAGACTCTGTGAAAATGAGGGGGAGAGCGCCCCTATTTATAGTTTTTCGCGCCTGATAGGTCGAGACCGCCGTCTCCTCTGACAAGGTCGAGACCGCCGTCTGGAAAATCCAGACCGCCGTCTCGATTTTGCAGGAAACGGGACCGCCGTCTGGAGAATCCAGACCGCCGTCTCGAATTTGCGGGAAACGAGACCGTCGTCTGGAAAACCGAGACGGCGGTCTCGTCCTGGCGTTCAGACGAGACGGCGGTCTGGTCCTTCCAGACGGCGGTCTCGTCCTTTCAGGGCGAGAAACTTTATTTTTTGGGCCTAAAAACCTTCCTATCCTGGTATGGGAGCCTAATAGCCTCTCCTAATGACTTGTTAAGCTTCGGCCGTCTTCGAATAGGCTGCTTTCTGGCTTTATTCTGAGGCCGGGCAAGATTTGGGGTCTACATGAGCGAATGATGCGTTTCTCATATTTATTTTATATCATTAATAAATTATAAATATTATATTCTGTCATTAAATTACAAACCCATATAAAGAGACTCGCTCACAAATTTGACATCAAATTTTGAAAACTCACTCGACACACTTTCACCTTCGAGCGTGCCCTCACATCCAACATATAAATATATAATTATATAAATATATCAAAATATATAAATATATTTGTATTTATATATTTATATATTTACACGGATATATATTTATTTGTATATAAATATAATTTATTTGTAAGTTATTATCAAAAAATTCGAGTAGTTTAGTGGTTGGAGTATCGACCTCCAACACTAAGGTACTGGGTTCGAATCCTGTCGGTGACAAAAAATTAATTTGGTAATGCTCTAAACTTTAAAAAAAGATGATAAATAATAAAAATATAATATAAAAGAGAGGGGGATTTCTAGATAAATAGAGAGAGGGGAGAGGGGTTGGAAATAAATAAAAATTTTCGATTTGAAAGTCGGGACTTTCAACGTCGGTTCTATTTAACCGACGTGGAAAGTTAACATCATACTTTCCACGTCGGTTAAATAGAACCGACGTTGAAAGTCCTGACTTTCAACGTCGCCTGATACAACGTCGGTTTTGGAACCGCCGTTAAAGGCCTTCCAGAACCGACGTGGAAAGCCTTATTTTTAGTAGTGGCCGTCTCGCCATTGCTGCAAGTCGAGACCGCTGTCTTGTTCGGCGAGACGGCCGTCTCGCCACTTACGAATGGCGAGACCCCCTTCCTGATTGGCGAGAAGGCCTTCTCGTTTCTGGAAAAGTCGATACCGCCGTCTCGCCAAACGAGACGGCGGTCTCGCCACTTTTACAAGGCGAGACTGCCGTCCCAAATGGCGAGACGGCCGACTCGACCTTGTTAGATGAGTCGACCGTCTCGACCTAACAGGCGCGAATCCCTATAAATAGTGAGCGTTCCCCCCCCCCCCCTCATTTTACACAGTTCTTCCACTTTCCCTTCTACACTTTCTTCAAATTCTCTTCCTAGAGTCCCTCTGAAGCATTTCCGGAGTTTTTGAAAGCTTTTTATAGCGTTTCGAGAGAGTTTTCGGCGTTGTAAGAGCGAAGGGCTGCCAAAACGCACCCTATTTTTCAAGAGTATTAATCAAAAGCTTGCCTTAGAGGTTTCTTCACTCTCTCCCTCTCTTTTACTGTCTTTATTTTTGTGATTAAATTGCATAATAGACATTAGGGCCATGTAGTCATTACTTTAATTCTGTAAATAAAAGGGTAAAAACGTCTCCATGTAATTCCCTTTCGGCTTCCCGGATGTGACGAGCAAGTGCTTCGCTTTGCTTCTGGACTGCCTGGCTCATATCTTCGTTGTACTTTTGAGCCTCTTTCATCTTCATCTCTTGATGGACGACCAAGGTTTGCAGTTCATCGAGTTTTGCAAGGGCTCGGTCCTTTTCTTGTAGTACTTGGTCGTACTGAGCTAGCCCGTCTCTCTCTTTGCAGCGTAGCTCAGCGAGACTTTTGTTGAGTCTCCGATTGGTCTCCCGCTCTTGGCGTATTTCTGACCGAGTCCTGGTGAGGTCTTGCAACAAATCCTTGATTGTCTGAGCCTGTTTTGCTGATTCGGCCTCAAGGCGTGCTGATTTGGCAGTTATTTCCTGAAGTTGGCTATCCGAGCTGGTTCTGGGAGCTTTGGATGCTTGGATAGCTTGCTCGTTAGAGTCAGCACACTGGTCCTTGAGGCGATCTATTTCATGATCCTTTTTCTTACATTGCCTTTGTAGACCATCAATGGTGAGGATAGATTTTTGCTCTCTTTCTTCAAGGGCCCTCATCTGGGCTCCCATGATTTCTATCTTCTGGGTCAAGGCATCGACTTGAGCTTGCAGCTCTTCACTATTGGCGCTTGTAACGAGTGAGGTGGATGGTTGAGACATCCCTCTTCTTTTTCTCCACACCTCATAGTCACTAGAGACAGTCACTAGAGCTTTTCCTAGTTCTCTGTCTCCCATAAAGACTGGTTTCTCCCATGCTTTTCTTACGGCTAGTGAGTTGGCGATTGTGCATGGGTCTCCGAAGAAACACAGTCCTCCGAGTTCCCCTCAAGAAATTATAGTTTGAGTCCTCATGAGCTGCCTCATAGCTACTCTAGGTGAGTAGGCTATGCAACCCTTGAGTCCTATCAAGGGTACGTTCGGATAGTCTCCACATCTGATGAGGACTGGACCGGGTCGGAACCAAGGGCAGACCCAGGATAAATTGTTGGCATCCCATTGTTCCAACTCGTCCTTCCACTCTGAAGTTAAGCGTCGTTGGAGAGGGATTTTGGAGAAGCTCCTCAAAGGGTCGGGGAACATCCCCATGTGACTAGAGGTGTAAAAATGTGTAATGCCCCACACAAAGAGCAGTGAAGAGCAGCAACAAAGTATTTTTCCTTGCTTCTGGCAGCAGAATTCCACCGAGAGCAAGGTGTCGACAAGAATTGCAGGCAAGGGACTCTTCGAGTTCACGTCCCAGGCGAAGAAGGCGTCCATGACGGCTTGATCCACTGTGTCGAGGTGGAAGGGAAACAAGATCGTTCCAAATATGATTAAGGCCAAGGTTTTGTTAAAAGCGACCCATTCTGTCCTTTCAGCCAAATCAGACAGATGGTCTTCTAACATTGAGACTTTCCAACCCTGGATGTTCCCTTTTCCTATTAGGGTAGTCTGCCAGAAAGGTAGTTGAATGATGGCAGCGACTTGTGCTGCAGGAGTATACGCCCCGTGGCAGATATGGACCCCGGCTGATTTGGGCCATTTCAGCATAATTTCGTACTCCTCCAAGGTGGGCACCATATCAAACTGCGGAAATTCGAAGCAGCGTAGACTGGAGTTCCAGAAGTGAACTAATACCCTGACGAAAACTTGATCGACAAAGATCTTTAGCAGGTCTAGAATCCGTCCATAGGATTTTTCAAAGTCGGAGCGGACCTCTGGTGGCATTATCACGCAAACCCGTTCCAATTTCTCAGTATGGTATCGGGGAATGTCCACCTTCTTCAAATGTCTACTAGTCCCCTCCATTTTCTAAAACCAAAATGCATGTTTTATGAAATTGATGCTTATTGAATGAATGTGAGTATTTATTTTCTATTTATCATGTTTTGTATGATATTTGCGTTTTTTTTTTGAAAAATAAACTACCTATATGAGGGTAATATTTTTGAACAAGGTCCCATTTATTGTTTTGGAATCGGATTTTTTATTTGATTTTTATTTTTATTTTATAGCCTTTTATCTCTTCTGTCGGACTGCGTGGCTACTTAGCTTACAAAGAACCTGAAACCAGGCTAGCTAAAAGGCAGACTGTCCGAGATAAAAAAAATGGCTTTATGCGAAAGGATTATTTAGCATCCCGTATCTCTTTTGTCGGACTGCATGGCTACTTAGCTTACAAAGAACCTGAAACCAGGCTAGCTAAAAGGCAGATTGTCCGAGATAGGGGTGTTTATTGCAAAAAATGTTTTTTGTGATTTTTCTGTTGTTTGGTTATGCTATGCAACAGACAAATGCAACAAATAGATGCACACACAATTCGATCATCCACGAACAGGCGAGAAGTAGTTTTAATCACGAGGTAGGGTTTTCCTGCAGAAAAGTGCATTGGCTAAGGTAGGTTCTAACTGTTATCACCAAGGCTAAGGCCCCCAAGGTGCCCCCATTACAGGGTCCCCACTCTCTAGCCTTCCGACCATGCTTAGCACTAAGGCCATAGTCAGACTTTGTGCCAAAAGAGGAAGGTTATCCCCTTGAGTGGTGGTTTCCGATCACATTGGTGGGCACAAGGCCATCACTACAGCGAACCGTACCTGCCACCCACTCCCTATGGATTTCTCACTTGCCCCCGGGTATAGAGGGAACTGTAGTGTGCAAGGGTTTGTGTATAGTTTGTATTTCAAACAATTGCGTAAGTATAAACAGACAACAGTTATTAAAGCCAAGCATTAAAACATGTTATAATACAAGGTAGGGTAAAAGCGTAATTTTCTTGGTTTATTTAGTTTAGGCTAGCCCATCACTAAATGGGATCAACTCTCTAGGCTTCCCCAATGGAGTCGCCATCTGTCGCCGTCGTCAAAACGTGACGATCGGAGCGACGTGATGGTTCTGACTTTCCAATTTTCGCGTTTCTATTGGTGTGGTTACAACGCCTTTAGGTTGTCCGATAACCGGGTTGAACCTAGGGGCGAGCTTTTCGAAAAGACGCTCTTGGATTGTTCGATAACTGGGCTAACCCAAGAGCTAATTTTGAAGGGTTCTTTTGGAGTCGCCACTGATGTTTTACCGGAAACATTGGAAAAGGGAGAAAAAGGTGTTGGTTTTCGAAAAACCAACTTTGATCATTAGAACCAGAGTTGGGTAAGGGAGTTAGTTACGTGTAAACGGAGTGTTAGTTCCCTTACGACGCTCCTTGCGGGTTCCCTATGATGGGTCAACTACTTTAAATAAATAAACCGGTGGAAATACACTTTTACCCTTTATTTGCGGAATTTAAAATTACGACTACACGGCCCTAATATCTATTGCGTAATTAAAAATAAAGCGGTAAAGGAGAGAGAGAGAGAGTGTGGAAACCTCAGAGGCAAGCTTTTTATTAGTTTCTTGAAAACTAGGGTGCTTTTTGGAAGCCCTTCACTCTTTACAGCGCCGGAATCTCTCGAAAATGCTATAAAAACTCTAAAAAACTCCGGAAATGCTTCAGAGGGATTAGAAAGAGAATTTGAGGAGGTGACTAGAGAGAGAATGCAAGAACTTGTTAGAATCGCGCAGCAGAATGTTCGTGTGGTCGGACAAAAACCAAGAGGGGGGGTTGTCGCCGCCGTCCGTTCCGACGTCCAGGGACATCTCGAACGTTCAATGCGAGCGGTCACGAAAAGATGGTTTTGACTCGCATTTTGTATTTAAAATATGTTCATTGCTTCCGAGGTGCTCAACAACTGAACTATCCTCTAATAGAAGCTAGGTTTTCGAAAAAGGGGTTCTTTTGGAGTCGCCACCAATGTTTTGACCTTAAACATTGGAAAAGGAAAAAATGTTGATTTTAAGAAAAACCGCACTTGGCCATTATAACCAGAGTTGGGCAAGGGAGTTAGTTACGTGTGGGGAAGGTGTTAGCACCCCACAACGCCCCTTACGGGTTCCCTATGACGGATTAATTCATTTAAGTAGAGATTACAAGAAATTACGCTATTACCCTATTTTATTCGTATAATAAATATGGCTATCTACATGATTTTATTTACATTTCATAAAGCAATAAATAAAGCAGTAAAAGAGAAGAGATTTGAGAAGAACCTCCGTAGCAAGCTTTATATAGCAACTCTGTTACAATAAGGACGCGTTTCGGCAGTCCCTCGCTCTACAACGACTCTCCTCACGACAAAACTCAACTCGACTAAAATTTTCTAGAAGAATCGAATGCCGGAATATAATTCCTTAACTGATTGTTACCTATATAAGGCAATCAGAAAGATCATTCGAAGGAGGGAGAGAAGTAGACAAGTACTCTGAGTTGTCTGGAGTATCTGAGGTGTGAAAAAGTGCCAAATGAGCCTCCTATTTATAGTTTTCGCTGCCTGGCACATCTGGGACGGCCGTCCCGCTTGAATTTTTAACACAGAGCCTGCCCCCCTGGGAAGTGGGACGGCCGTCCCACATGTGGGACGCGCGTCTCACTTGTCCCAGGATAGTTGGGACGGCCGTCCCAACTCTGGGGACAGTGGTCTCGACTTGTTTTGTCCAGTTTTTGTGTTCTGGGACCCTGGGAAGCTTTCCTTGCTATTTTTGGACATTGTTTGATGTCGATAGATGTCCCCTGAAGCTTTATCTTTATATGGGAAGTCTTTTTGACCCTTATTGAGATGTCGGATGAACTTTTATCTTTGTTTATAGGAGGTCTCTTCGGCCTTTGTCGAGGAATTGGATGAACTCCGTGTGATTGTAGGAGGTCTTCTTGGTGTTTATTGATAAGCTGGGCGATCTTTATCTTCGTGTGACATTTCCCTAGCTTTTATTGAGAGGCCGGGAAAAATTAGGGGTCTACAGCTGCCCCCCCTTCACCTGCCTAGCTAACTTGTTGGCTTGATATGCCGAAAAATTAGTTGGTAGGGGAAGGAGTTAACCCTTTTGCCAGGTCATTCTTCGGATGCTGCTCCTTCGGATGATAAATATTTTGATAGGTACCAACTCCTATCTGGTTTGAGCCTTCTTTTATAAGGCTCTGGTGAGTATTTACCCTCACCAGGTATAAGTCTGTATTTTACTAGACTTTAGTGAGTACCTACCCCCACTAGGTATGAACCTTGTTCTGCAAGGTTTTGGTGAGCACCTACCCTCACCTGGTATGATTTCGCATTTTGCTAAATTCTTGTGGGTACTTACTTCCGAGGTGCTCAACACTGAACTATCCTCTAATAGAAGCAAAGTTTTTGCACCCATTTTTGTAATGCTTCTGGTGAGTATTTTACTCTACCTGATGCATTTTGCTAAGTTTTGATGAGTACCTACCCTCATCTGGTATAAACCTTATTTTATAAGGTTTTTGTGGGTACCTACCCCCACCTGGTCCGAATCTGCATTTTGACAGATTCTGATGGGTACCTACCCCCACCCGGTCCGAATCTGCATTTTGACAGATTCTGATGGGTACCTACCCCCACCTGGTCCAAATCTGCATTTTGACAGATTCTGATGGGTACCTACCCCCACCTGGTCCGAATCTGCATTTTGATAGATTTTGATGGGGTACCTACCCCCACCTGGTCCGAATCTGCATTTTGACAGATTCTAATGGGTACCTACCCCCACCCGGTCCGAATCTGCATTTTGACAGATTCTGATGGGTACCTACCCCCAGCCGGTCCGAATCTGCATTTTGACAGATTCTGATGGGTACCTACCCCCACCTGGTCCGAATCTGCATTTTGACAGATTCTGATGGGTATCTACCCCCACCTGGTCCGAATCTGCATTTTGACAGATTCTGATGGGTACCTACCCCCACCTAGTCCGAGCAAGGCTCTTAGGATGACTTTTTGATAATCTATCCTGTGGTCATCTAGTTTTGGAGATGTGTTGGTGACTTATTGTTTCTGTTTATGCGCCTATTCCGTGGGAAATATTTGATTTGTCTTTTTTATTAGTCATCCAGTTTTACCGGGGATTCTTTGTTTTTGGCTTTTTCGTTTAGCCATCCAGCTTTGCTGGGGATTTCTTGTTTTTGGCTTTTCTTGTTTAGCCATCCGGCTTTGCCGGGGATTCTTTGTTGGTTGCCTCTTATTTAGGCGGGAATCCATTGGGGATTTTTGGTTTGATTGTGCCTCTTGATTAGGCAGATGCTTCAATAGTGGTGAAGGCTTTTTTACTTGTTGTTTTTCGCCTCTGACTAGGCTGATGTTCTATTTTGAGGATATTTGTTCTTGATAATACCTCTGAGTAGGCAAATGCTTTTTTTGAAAGCTTTGTGCTTGTATTGCGTCTTGCATAGGTTGATTTCCCATTTCTTGGGGATATCGACTCTTTGCTTGTTTCTAAGTAAGCATAGGCATTCTTGGGAGTGAAGGTTTTGCCTTTCACTAGGGATATTCATATTGGGTGTTGTAATCGATTAACTCCCTGAGGATATGAATTTGTATTTTGCCTTTTGTTGGTAGGCTTACTGGGGGAAAATTTTTCTTTTTGGTGATCCACCGGGGGATTGATTTGCCCCCTGGGGAGGAATGGAGTTTTGACTCCTTGCTGGATATTTGCTGTTTTGAGTTGGCTTTGCCGATGCTCTTATTCCATTGGGGAATGGGTTTTTGCTTTTTTCTCGCAATTGTTTTTTTCACGATTTTGAAATTTTGATTTTAAATGCGTGTGCCCTTTTTCTTTTGTGCACGCAGGCTTTTTATTATCCACTGGGGATGAAGAGGTTTTCTTTTCTTCTCTTTCCTTTTTTAGCGGCCCTGGGGAATTTGTTGGCTTCCTGGGGGTATGCCGGAGTTTTGGCCCCTGGCTTTGTGAAGCTCTTTATTGAGTGGGGTGAAGATATTTTCTTCTTTTTCTTTCTTTTTGTGGACTTTTCTTGATATGCTCTGCTTGGGGATTTTCATGTGGCCTTTTTCTGTAGTGGCCTCCGTGAGGGGATAAAAATTTTTCTTTTTGTTGCCCCTGGTGATGTGGAGGATTTGACTCCATACTTTCTTTTTTGTGTAGTCCTTATTCTCCTTTGGTGAATGAAGTGGAGATTCTGGATGATTTAGCTTGTTGACTCATGTGGCGATGTAGCTGAGTCGTGAGGTAGTCTTTTTGCTTTGCCTCTGGAGTAGGCATGAATCCTCTTGGGGATAATCGAGCCTTTCCATTGGCTTTTTCATTTTGATGGTTTCCTTTTTTCTTAGATGGAAGGATGTTGATTAGAGCTATTTTCTTTGAAGCTCTTTATTCTATTGAAATGGTTTTGACTTCGCCTTTTCTTTCGCGATTTTAATTTTCATATGGAGACTGGATTCTGGCGCCTCCTGTTTTTAAATCACAAGTATGGAGACTATCCTCCTTATATGCATGTTTATTATTCTTGTTTGAAGAAAATTGTTTTTTCTTGATTTTGACAAAGTAGTATTATGCAACTACTTTGTGTGTGGATGTCCTAAATGCAATCTATTGTTTATTTATTTTTTATGCATTTAGAAAGTAACTGGCCTTCTCCCGTTGGCTTCTTATGAATACGCTGATGGGTTCTTCCTTTATGACCATGATGATGGGCTCCTCTTTTTATCCATCTCTTGGTTTTAGCCCTATCTTTTGCCTAGACCGCCCTTTACGGGTTTTTGATCTAGCGGGCTGCCTTAATTTTTGCCTAGAATATCTTAGGGGGCTTTTGCCTTATCTTTTCCCTAGATCGTTCTTTTGGTGTTTCCGATCTAGCAGGCTACCCTAGTTTTTACTTAAGAATATCCTAGCAGGCATTTATTCCTTTAGTATTATTTTTTTATGCTTCCCTTTTTTAGATGCATGCTTGATCTTTGATTAAAGGTCTTTGCGCATATTTATGATTTATCAATAAAGAGGCATTTCCATAATATTTGGTCAAGAGAAAGGAAATGAAAGGGAATTTTATTGATAAATGAGCAAAAGTTTATTTCTTTTATAGAAGGATTTCAAGGGTATTTAGAAGAATGGGTGGTCAGGGTTGGCTATACTATATAGGCTTAAACAGTCATGTCCATGATATCTACCCCCTGGTTCTCCTAATTGCTTCAGTTGAGATGCCTGAGCTCAGAGTGAAGACTATGCCGACTTGCTTGCTTCTGGAAGAATGTTACCTTAGCCGCCTTTCGGTTTTCGACTGAGGTAACCATTGCTCTTAGTTAGTCTTCTTTTTTTTTTTTTACCTCTACTTTTTTCCTACGACGTATCCTAGCGAGGGATATAGACCCTATCTTTTGCCCAGGGATGCCCTTTGCGGGTTTTCATTCCTGACGGGTCTTGAGCAATGTCTTCAAGCATAATACTTCTTCACCGCATCAGAATTGATCGGGTGTCGAAGTTCCTCTCCATCCATATTGGCGAGGATAAGAGCCCTTTCCGAGAAAGCTCATTTGACCACAAGGGGTCCTTCGTAGTTCACTGCCCATTTTCCAATTTTATCCTTTTGGGCTGGAAGCAACTTATTTACCATTAAATCCTTCTTATGGTAAATGTGAGGGTTGACCTTTTTTCATAACCCTTTTTGCCTTTCCTTTGATAGGCTTGTCCCGACATATAACATTCAGCTGTTTTTCTTAATAAGGTTTAGCTGGTCATATCAGCTTCGAACCCATTCAGCTTCTGTTAAGTTTACTTCCATCATCATGTGCTTTTGTCAACATGATTAGCTGTACCGATTTGCCGTCTCGGATCTTTGCTATAACCGAAGAGTAATCATTTTGAATGTAGAGCAATTGTCATGTCAATGCCCCTCTTCCTTTCCTTTAGGGATTTCAATCCTCCTATTGATCACCATATTTCCACATTTCCCAGTCAATTACTTGAATGCTTTATGATGAAGGGTGAAGAGAATAGAAAGAAAGGGATTTATTGCAAAGGCTTGTGTTTTAGTGAGATTTTTTTTTGTAATAAAGGTTTCTGTAAGAATGGCTAGCCAAGGTTGGTTAGTGTTTAGGCTAGTTCAAACAAACGTTTTGTTTTCATGAGGTGGCGTCTTCAACTGATTACTTTATGGTGCCTATTTATGACTGATTAACTTTCCTAGTCCGCCCTTTTGGGTTTTCGGCCTAGGATGTTGTGGTATGTCCTAACTTTTGTCTAGGTTCCCCTTTTTCATTTTTTTGGGATACCTAGCGGACTTTATTTTGTCTATGACGCTTTAGTTTGTTTTGACGCATTTTGGAACAAAATGTTTGTCTAAACATTGGTTATTTAATGGGGTATAGACATGTTTAGCAAGAAGAGAAGCAGATAGTATGAATAGCATTCTTTTGTAATTTCAGGGAAATGCGTGCCCTAAAGATGCTCGGGGGTCGGGCACACCCCGAGGAGTGATCTCTAATAGTCATTGGGTTTACGTCCCTTAGAATCAGAAGAAGGACATCTAATGACTAATGCTACCCTTGATGCTAATATCCCTCCTTTTCGGAAGATCGTCTTTAAGGGATGGAGGGGAGACCTCTCTTTTCTTTGTCCGACTTGATCTTTTGTAGGGTCGTACTTTAAAGGATTATCCTTAAAATCTGGTGGCTCTCTTATTCCTTGAGCGTCCTTTCCAAGCCCTTGTCTGGGTTGTATCCATATCTCTTCATTATATGGGCCACTTTTAAATTGCTAGGATGTCTTTCCATATTTTCAAATGTCTTCTTCAGCCGCATCCATTTAAGGTAGGGTGAACAGCTCGCTGATTCAAATGTAGTCTTTAGCTTGAACCATGATCAACTTGTCGCTTACCACGAATTTTATTTTTTGGTGGAGCGTTGAAGAAAGTGCCCTAACACCGTGAATCAAAGGTCTACTTAATCTTCCCTTTGGATTCTTTTTTCCTTTTCGGTTTCTTTATTTTTCCTTTGTTTTTAGGAGCATTATCTTGTAGCTCCTTGGATGAATAATTTTTTTTTTTTTTTTATCATCCTGCCCCCAATGTTGGCTATATTGGAGATATCTTCATTGACGGAATATTCTTTTGTGCATATCCATAGTACAGCTTTATCTGATGTATAAGGGAAAGGACAAGGCATGAATAAGCGCAAAGGTGTTATTACCCCTTCCCTGATATTATCAATTTGGGTATCGATATTTATTTCTTTCTTATTGTCTCCTTGTCCCAAATTGAAGGCCTTAGTTTTTTCCTTATGGGGCTGTATCAATTGAGCTTATTTTTTCTAACAGTTTTTGCATGTCCGGGGAAATGGTCCCCTCCTCACCGTCTGACTCAATCCATTCGCCTTCGGCTTTCGAATCCCGCAGGAAGTTTTCAATCACGGACATGACTGTTTATATGGTCCTTATTTGGGTCTAGACTTTTTTTAAATTATTTTGGAGAGAGAAAAGAATGAGAAGCATATGAATATTATGAAAAATGCCTCATTTTATTGACAAAAGAAATATTTACAAAACCCACTTTAACCGAAAAATCCCGTGATCATGGGCGAGGATCACGAGAGATACATCGGAAGCTTGAATATTTTTTATTTTTATATTTTTTATATTTATTATATATGTATATTTTTTTTTTTGAGATGACAAAAATGATGAGCCCTAAATTGCTGGTCCTCCCTATCCCGTCCTTTATTCGGGCTTTGATAAGGGTTGGTCATCCACCTTTGGAGTAGATGCATCAAAGGTAATCCATCCTGCCTCTATTAGATTCTGGACCTTGTGCTTTAAGGCCATACAGTTTTCAACGGAGTGTCCAGGGGAACCTGAATGGTAATCACAGTTTTCACTAGCTTTATACCATTCTGGGTATGGTGGCTCCATTTTCTTGGGAGGGACGCGCATGAGGAGTTTGGCATCCAATAATTTTGAAAGCAGACTTCCATAAGAGGTTGGGATTGGAGTGAATTTTCTCTCTTGTCTGCGTGGTTTGGTTTGTTGCGATGAAGAAGAAGGGATGGCAATGTTGATAACATTTATGGCTCCTTCCTTCTTCTTTCCAAAGTTCTTTTTAAAATTTTGAGTAGAGGAATTGGAGGAGGTCTGTTGTGCAATTCTTCCACTTTTCAGACCTTGCTCTACTCTTTCTCCTATAATGACTACATCCGCAAAGAGTGTTGATGTGTTCCCTATCATTTTGTCATAATAGGGACCAGTCAAAGAATTGATGAACATGGATGTAGTTTCCTTGTCGGATAGAGGAGGTTCCACTTGTGCTGCCAATTCCCTCCATCTTTGGGCGTATGCCTTGAAGGATTCGTCATCTTTCTTGCTTAGTAATTGTAGATCTGCTCTTTCAGGGGTCAGATCGATATTGTACTTATAACGACGAAGAAAAGCGTCCGCCAAATGTCTCCCAGTTTGGATTTGCCCTCCTTCCAATTGCATATACCAATTTAGGGCTGATTCAGCTAAGCTTTCCTGAAAGCAGTGGATCAGGAGCTTTTCATTATCCGCATATGCAGCCATCTTACGGCAGTACATTGTAAGATGGCTTTTGGGGCAGGTCATTCCCATGTATTTTGGGAAGTCCGGAGTTTTGAACTTGTTAGGGAATTGGATATTTTTGACGAGGCACATATCAGCTGCCTCTTTAACATCAAAATTATGCCCTTCCATGGCTCTCAATCTCTCTTCAAGGGCATTCAGCTGTTGTTTTGATACTTCCGGAGCATGAATATGCACCGCCCTTGTATCAGATTGGGCTTGTTCATCATTGGGTCCCTCTTCCTCTTCTTGGTGAGAGGCTTGTCCACTTTGAGGACCCTCCTTATGGATATTCTGTTGACGCATCATTTCCAGCATCTGAGCCATTTGATCTTTTAGCGTATTAAGCTCAGTAGTGAGCTTTCGGTTTTGTTCCTCCAGCTGTTCCATCTTCTTAGCTTTCTGGGCGCGAGTAAGGACGGGCAGAAGACCAGCCACTTTCTAGATGATTTTAACAATTTTTATTATAGCCTTTTATCTTAAATGATTAGTGTGAAATAGATATGCCTTGGACAATAGCTTAGGTATTTTCTCAAAAGCTTATGTTTTAAGGGTGTCATTCCCTTCTTAATGTGTTAACTTCCCCTTTTTTTTAAAGGTTGCCAACATACCTTAGCGCACTTATCTCTTTTGCTATTGTCTAAGGATATCTAATACGTCCTAGAATGAATGCGTTTATGAGAGATTTTATTATGATGATGTTGTATGCATATTTTTCTGGATGCATTTATTTTTTCTCTGGGTTTTACCACTTATTGGATGATGTGGTATGAATGATACGACTTTGTCAAGAATCTTTTTATTTTGTAGAAGGTATTTTTATGGTTTTAATTGTTTTTACATTTTTTATGACCCTTTATCTCTTCTGTCGGTCAACGTGGCTAATTAGCTTACAAAGAACCTGAAACCAGGCTAGCTTAACTGAAGACTGTCCAAGATAAAGGTGGTTATCTTATCACTTTTTGATTTTTAGGGTTTTTTATTTTTTGTTTGTTATATGATTACCCTATGCTAATGCATCAATACAAATGCAGCAAACGAATGCACACACAATTCATTCACCCACGAGCAGAGCCACACTTATTTAATCACGAGGTAGGGTTTTCCTGCAGAAACGTGCTTGGTTTGGGTGGTTCTAACTGTTCTCACCAAGGCCAAAGGTCCCCAAGGTGCCCCCATTATAGGGACCTCTAAATCTCTCAGTCCTCGGGTCATGCACGGAACTCCGTGTCGACATCCTTAGACCAAAAGAAGAGAGTTATCACCTTGAGTTGGTGGTTTCCGACAACGGTTGTAGCCCCATGTGCCAACAAGGCGGTCGTATATGCCACCCACTCCCTATAGGTATTCACTCTTGCCCCCGGGTATAGAGGGACTGTTGTGTGCAAGGGTTTTTGTGCGCAATTTATATATCAGACAATTTGCAGAAAATAATCATACAGCAATTTATTAAAGCCATACAATAAAACATACGGAAGAAGGGTAAAGGTGTAATTTCAAATCTTTACTTAGTTTGAATTTATCCGTCACTAAATGGGATCAACTCTCTAGCTTCCCCAGTGGAGTCGCCATCTGTCGTCGCCGTCCGTTCAGACGTCCAGGGACATCTCGAACGTTCAATGCGAGCGGTCGCGAAAAGATGGTTTAGACTCGCGTTTTGTATTTAAAATATGTTCATTGCTTCCGAGGTGCTCAACAACTGAACTATCCTCTAATAGAAGCTAGGTTTTCGAAAAAGGGGTTCTTTTGGAGTCGCCACCAATGTTTTGACCTTAAACATTGGAAAAGGAAAAAATGTTGATTTTAAGAAAAACCGCACTTGGCCATTATAACCAGAGTTGGGTAAGGGAGTTAGTTACGTGTGGGGAAGGTGTTAGCACCCCACAACGCCCCTTTCGGGTTCCCTATGACGGATTAATTCATTTAAGTAGAGATTACAAGAAATTACGCTATTACCCTATTTTATTCGTACAATAAATATGGCTATCTACATGATTTTATTTACATTTCATAAAGCAATAAATAAAGCAAGTAAAAGAGAAGAGATTTGAGAAGAACCTCCGTAGCAAGCTTTATATAGCAACTCTGTTACAATAAGGACGCGTTTCAGCGGTCCTCGCTCTACAACGACTCTCCTCACGACAAAACTCGACTCGACTAAAATTTTCTAGAAGAATCGAATGCCGGAATATAATTCCTTAACTGATTGTTACCTATATAAGGCAATCAAAAAGATCATTCGAAGGAGGGAGAGAAGTAGACAAGTACTCTGAGTTGTCTGGAGTGTCTGAGGTGTGAAAAAGTTCCAAATGAGCCTCCTATTTATAGTTTTCGCTGCCTGGCACATCTGGGACGGCCGTCTGGGCCGGGACGGCTGTCTGGGGTGGGACGGCCGTCCCGCTTGAATTTTTAACACCGAGCCTGCCCCCCTGGGAAGTGGGACGGCCGTCCCACATGTGGGACGCGCATTTCACTTGTCCCAGGATAGTTGGGACGGCCGTCCCAACTCTGGGACGGTGGTCTCGACTTGTTTTGTCCAATCTTTGTGTTCTGGGACCCTGGGAAGTTTTCCTTGCTATTTTTGGACATTGTTTGATGCCGATAGATGTCCCCTGAAGCTTTATCTTTATATGGGAAGTCTTTTTGACCCTTATTGAGATGCCGAACGAACTTTTATCTTTGTTTATAGGAGGTCTCTTTGGCCTTTGTCGAGGAATTGGATGAACTCCGTGTGATTGTAGGAGGTCTTCTTGGTGTTTATTGATAAGTTGGGCGATCTTTATCTTCGTGTGACGTTTCCCTAGCTTTTATTGAGAGGCCGGGCAAAATTAGGGGTCCACAGGGGTGAATTGGTTTCTTAACAAAAATTAGGTTTTCAAAATTTTCCCCAAATTTTACCGATTAAAAACTGTGTAAATGTAAATAGAGAAGAGATAGAATCTTACACAAGAGATTTATACTGGTTCAGATCAAAAGACCCTACGTCCAGTTGCTAATCACTCAAACAGAGGATTAACGTTGTCACTATAATCAAGTTTGTTACAAACAAATTACAATGGAAAAGATAAATCAAAGAAAACACCTCTCTTGAAATCCACAAGAGATGAAGAACAACTTTCCCTAGAGACGGCACAACACACAATCCACTAAGAACTCCACTTACTGATTCTTATCGCTTCTAGCCCACACCATGTTCCAAAAACCCCTTTTTCTTGCAACAAACAGTTCTCTGGCACTCACAACACTTAACTTTTGTATGAAAAAGGTTGTTCTTTTTTTCTGAGTGCCATAGAGAAGCTTAAGTAGAGAAATTAGGGTTTGGGAATTGGGATTTTCGAAACTAGGGTTCTTGGAAATAGGGTTTTCGAAAATGGGGTTGATTTGAAGTTAAAAATCAAAATCTGACTGAAATAATCGATTAAATGAAGTGTTAATCGATTATTACAGAGCCAAAATCAACAGAACCCCAAAACTCTCTGTTTTAATTGATTAAAAGACCTGTTAATCGATTAATAGGGGTGTTAATCGATTAAACCAGTGAGCAGATACAGAAAATGATTTTTCTCACTATTTTAATCGATTATTTCACCAATTAATCGATTAAAGCCGAGCCTCTTTGATAAATTTGAGCTTTTTGAAGCTTCTAAGGTGCAGACAATGTACCAGCTATCTCAAACTCTAATATTACAGACTCAATCTAATCAAAACAGAGTTATTACACTATAAAACAAGTCTTCAACTCTCTACGTTCTTGAGTTCTTGAATCATCATCAAAATCAACAAGCTTCATGACTAGCAAGTTCAACATCAAGTCCTTGAATGTTCAACAATCTCCCCCTTTTTTATGATGATCAAAATTTTCTTTTAAAGTCTTGTAATAACCTATTTTATCTGTCATACTAACAAACGCATTAAACATACCAAATAATATTTAAAAACAATAATATTAGGCTTTAAATATTTCTCCCCCTATTTTGATTATAATCAAAAATTGAAAGCATGCTTCAATAAAAATCATAAGGGCTCCCTCTCAAAATATGCATAACTTGGAGATTACTCCCCCTCAATCAAAGCAATAAGAGAACACCACATTTTATTTCAGAAATAAGCATTCATTACAATATAAGAAAATAACAATCAAATTTAAAATTCTTCACTATCATCACTATGAAAGTGTGCATCAAATCTATTTTCTAAATGGCACACTTTATCATCTACATCAGATATACGGCAAATTATTTCCTCATGCCGTACTCCAGAAAGAGTGAAGAATGCCTGCATCCTCTGATTCATATCAGATAACATATCTTCCATGGATTGTCGGGTTTCATGATGAGTAGAGGAAGTTCCAACACTTTGGATTTGATCAGAGGGAAGTTCAGCAGCAGGAGGCATATCTTCATCAGAATCTTCATTATTGTCACCTTCGTTTGGAACATCATCCTTATGAACATAAATATCGTTGACACGCACCATTTGTAGTTTGATTAATGTGTTGTCTAGCATACGATTCAAGTTATTTGTCCGTACAGCTTGTTCACCTTCGACATTTACTCCTTTGTATTCAAGGATGCGAGAGACAAGGAGAGCATATGGAATTTTGAAGGTGGGATGACGTTTGGTTTTTAACATAGTCATGGTGACAAGAACGCCCCAGTCTAAAGGCTCATTATTCATTATGGCATGAATAATACGAAGATCAATTGAAGAACATTGAGCATGATTTGTAGCCCGAGGACATAGAATCCAGACAAGTAGATGTAAAATCATGCGTTCTTCCTTTTTCAAAGGTCCAGCAAGAAGGAGACGCCCAATCTCCATGGAGGGATTTCGCAGAAAAGATCGGTAAGCCAAGATCCTGTCAAAATCATCTAACTCACCATACACATTAATAGCATCTTCTCTAATAGGAAAGTGGGCAACATTTTCCCAAATATCATCATCAAGAATAATTGTGACTCCCTTTACTCTAGAGGTAGCAATTTGATCTCTAAATTTGAACCTAGAGTAAAATACCCTAACTAAGTCAGGATAATACGTACCTTGCATTTGAATGAAAGGGATAACTCCTTGAATTTCAAGGAGATTAGGAAAGTTGAATCCCCTATTGATGAACTGCTTACCAATAAGGAACTTAGGAGAAATAATAGCACGTTCCTTCCAATAGGACAAAAGTTCTTGTCGGCCATCTGCATCAGAGATCCATCCTTCTACAGAATTAGGACGGGGATGAGATGAGGGTGCAGATCTTCTTCTAGTGGGGATTTTTGCACGAGAAGATGAGGCCATTGAAGGATTAGAAGAGTAACAAGAAGATTTAAGAGGACAAGTGAAGTGAGAAAAAGGCAATATTGATAGAATAAGGTAAGAAAGCTTGATTTCAAGAGATAGGAGTGAGTAGAAGTGAAATGGAGGTCCCTATTTATAGCCAAGCAACTCCAACGGACATATGAAAGTGTATAGGGTGCAAAAGATCCGTTGGCAACGGCTAGGAAGCCAAACTTGCCAAGTTTAATCGATTAATTCTCAATTTAATCGATTAAACCACTACCAGACCCATTTAATCGATTAAATTGGGCTGGTAATCGATTAATGCTGGTTTTAATCGATTAATGGTCGAGTTAATCGATTAAAACAAAGAGGAATGTCATGTTTTGGGTGTTTTGGATGCAAATAATCGATTATAACGCCAATTAATCGATTATTCCAGAGAGTTCATCAATTATTTGAGGTTTATGCACATGATAATCTATGAACATCCTACACAATGAATTATAACATCACAACCATCCAAAAACTGTCTAATTAAGCAGAATTTAAGCTATTTCTAATATCCCTAAGTCTCTTCTAAGTTCATAGAATCTATCCTTGGGTAGAGGCTTAGTAAATATATCTGCTAATTGATGCTTTGTATCAACATACTCTATTTTACAGTTTCCTTTGCTGATATGATCTCTCAAAAAGTGATGTCTAATCTCTATATGCTTAGTCCTAGAGTGCATTACTGGATTCTTAGTAAGATTAATTGCACTCGTATTATCACACATCAAACGTATGTCATTCAGAAATATACTATAATCTTCTAGCTGTTGTTTCATCCACAGAATTTGAGCACAACAATTACCAGCTACAATATATTCAGCTTCAGTGGTAGATAAAGCAACACAAGCTTGTTTCTTAGAATGCCAAGATACTAAGGATGAACCTAACAAATGACATGTCCCACTAGTACTTTTCCTATCAATTTTGCATCCACCATAATCAGCATCAGAATATCCTATTAAACTAGTACAAGCATCAGATGGATACCATAAACCAAAACCAGTAGTTCCTTTTAAATATTTTAAAATATGTTTTACTGCAATTAGGTGAGAGTTTTTGGACAAGCCTGAAATCTAGCACACACACAGACAGAATGCATAATATTAGGTCTACTAGCAGTTAAGTATAACAATGAACCTATCATACCTCTATACATAGATTGATTAACTTCTAAACCTGATTCATCCTTGTCTAGATAGCATGAAGTTCCCATGGGTGTGTTAGCTTCCTTTGAGGTGTCCATTCATAACTTTTTAATGATCTCTTTATAGTATTTGGTTTGAGAGATGAAAATGCCATCTTTAAGTTGCTTGATTTGTAGTGCAAGGAAGAATGTCAATTCTCCCATCATAGACATTTCAAATTCTCCTTGCATTGTCTTAGCAAATTCTACACACAACAAATTATCAGTTGATCAACATATACCTGGACCAATAAGATATGTTCTTTAACTTTCTTTATAAACAGAGTAGAATCAATTTTTCCTCTAGAAAAATCATTTGAAGTTAGGAAACTACTTAATCTTTCATACCAAGACCTGGGAGCTTGTTTCAATCCATATAATGCTTTCTTTAATTTAAAAATATGATTAGGATAACTAAAATCTTCAAATCCAGGGGGTTGCTCCACATATACTTCTTCTTTAATAAAACCATTCAAAAATGCACTCTTAACATCCATTTGATATAATTTAAATTTCATCAAAGATGCATAAGCAAGAAGTAGGCATATAGCCTCTAACCTGGCAACAGGAGCATAAGTTTCATCATAGTCTATACGTTCGTCCTGACAATAGCCTTTAGCAACAAGTCTGACTTTATTCTTTGTTATGTTTCCATCTTCATCAAGTTTATTTCTAAATACCCATTTGGTTCCAATAACTTGATGTGATTCTTCCCTTGGGATTAATTCCTAGACTTGATTTCTTTCAAATTGGTTAAGTTCTTCTTGCATGGCTATGCACCATTGATCATCTTTAAGCGCTTCCTCAACATTTTTAGGTTCTATATGTGACACAAAAGCTACAGACATACATAAATTAGTCATATTTCTAGTTCTTACCCCTTTTGAGATATCACCAATGATATTGTCCATTGAGAGTCCTCTTGGTGATTGCCATTCTTTTGCTAATTCAGGTGTTTGAGAAGGCTCATTTTCTTCCAAATACAATTCATCAACAGCCTCTCTTATATATTTATCATCACCTGCAAGTTCTTTATTTGACTCAAGAGGATTTCCCCCAAGGTGTACAATTTCATCAAATGTAACATGAATAGATTCTTCAATATTTAAGGTTCTTCTATTAAACACCCTATAAGACTTGCTAGTTAATGAATAACCTAAGAAAATGCCCTCATCGACTTTTGAGTCAAATTTTCCTAAGTTGTCCTTTCCATTATTTAACACAAAGCACTTACATCCAAATATTTTTAAATGAGCAACATTAGGCTTTCTACCATTTAACAATTCATAGGGAGTTGATTTTATAATTGACCTAATGAGCATTCTATTTAAAACATAACAAGTAGTACTAACCGCATCAGCCCAAAAATATTTAGGAACATTAGATTCATTTAACATAGTTCTAGCAAGTTCCTCTAATGACCTATTTTTCCTTTCAAATACACCATTTTGTTGGGGAGTCCTAGGAGCAGAAAAGTTATGTAATATTCCATTTTCTTCACAATAACTTTCAAACTTTTCATTTTGAAACTCACCACCATTGTCGCTTCTTAAAACTTTAATTCTTAAGTCTTTCTCATTTTGAATTTGTTTTGCAAATTTTCTAAAGACTTTAAAGGCTTCAATTTTCATAGGTAAGAAAAATGTCCAAGTATATCTAGAGTAATCATCAACAATCACAAGGCCATAATAATTTCCACCAAAGCTTTTTATCCTAGAAGGTCCAAATAAATCTAAATGTAATAATTCTAGGGGTTTTGAAGTGGAAATAACACTCTTTGATTTAAATGATGATTTTACTTGTTTACCTTTTTGACATGCATCACACAATCTATCTTTTTCAAATTTTAACTTAGGCAAACCAATAACTAAGTCTTTTGAAATCAATTTGTTCAAATGATGCATATTTATATGAGCCGCTCTTTTATGCCATAACCAAGGGTTCTCTTCCTTAGCAACTAAGCATGTTATACTATAATCATGTATACAATCCAAATCAATCAAGTATATGTTGTTATGCCTAATGCCTTTTAATTCTACATTTTCAGAATCTATTAAATGTATGGTGCAAAATTTACTTTCAAAGATTACCTTAAATCCTTTGTCACATAGTTGACTTATGCTTAGGAGATTATGCTTTAGTCCATCAACAAGAAGCACATCCTTAATCTCCAATGTGTTTGCACCACCTATATTTCCAATTCCAAGAATTTTCCCTTTGTTGTTGTCCCCATAAGTTACATATCCTTGTTCTTTAGCTTTGAAACTCACAAATTTTGATTTATCACCGGTCATATGCTTTGAGCATCCACTATCAAGATACCACATAGACTTCTTAGATTTGGAAGTTTCCTACAAAACAAGAACATAGTAAACTTAGGTCCCCATAACTTTTGGGTCCTTGGGGTTAGAGACAAACAATTCATTTAACTATAGGAACCCAAATATATTTTCCTTTAGGAACACCAAAATGCTTAATTTTACATCTATTTGAAGTATGACCATGTTTCATACAATAAAAACATGCTTTTGATGTAGCTTTAGAATATGATGTATTTTTAACCATAGATGTTCTAGTTCTTTTTTCTACTCATACTCTTTTATTTTTCTTTTTAGGCTTTTTCAAAGAAACTTGGTGATTTACACTATTTTAAGCAAAAACAGTTTTATCCTTCTTAAAATCACTTATTTCCTTTTCAGCTTTATCAAGTAAATGATTAAGAATATCTATATCATATTCATACTCTTTACAAGTTTCACATGCTAAGTTCTTATCATCATCCTCATCTAAACATACAATTTTCGTTTCTAAGGATTCCTTTTCTTCTAAACATGTGATTTTCGTTTTTAAAGAGTCAATTTCCTTTTCGGATCTACTTAAACTGTTCTTCACAACTTTATATTCATTTTTCAAATTCTTAAAGGAACTAAATAATTCATTATATGCATTTTGCAGTTCATCATGGTCATTATCATCATCACTAGAAGATGAGTCAGAATCACTTACCTCAAAGTCGGAAGATATGTTGTCATTTGCCATTAAGCAAATATTTGCTTCTACTTCCGAGTCACTTGATTCTGAACTTGTATCACTGTTGTCCCAAGCAATATAAGCTTTCTTCTTGAAGAACTTTTTGCTTTTGTTTTCTTCGTTCTTCTTATTTGGACATTCGGTCTTTACATGTCCTGCTTCACCACAACCATAACATTTTATATTTACGGAAGTACTTTCTCTTACCTTTCCCTTACCTTTGAATGAATGTATTCCTTTAGCTTTCATGAATTTGGTGAACTTATTTATCATAAGACTCAAATCTTCTTCTTCGTTCTCCGAGTCTTCTTCTTCCTTTTTATTTTTACCTTTGGAAATTTTGGTTTTGAAGGCTAGGTTCTTCTTTTGATATTGTCCTTCTTCTTCATTTAGCCTTCCAAGTTCAAGCTCATGCTCTCTAAGCTTTCCAAAGAGCGCCGCCATAGACATTGTGGAAATATTTTGTGACTCCGAGATGGCCGTCACCTTAGGTTGCCATTTCCGATCCAAAGATTTTAAAATTTATCATTCAATTCATCAACGTCAAAGATTTTACCTAATCCGGTGAGATGGTTCACAATATGAGTGAAACGCTTTTGAACGTCAAATATCGTTTCGCCTTGTTGCATTCAGAACATCTCGTATTCTTGGATTAGAGAATTTTTCTGTGCTCTCTTAACGTCGTCGGTACCTTCATGAGTCACTCTTAGCATTTCCCACATCTCCTGAGCACTTTTACAAACTGAAATCATGTAAAACTCGTCAAGGGTTAAAGTAGATGAAATTATATTTCTAGCCCTAACGTCAAATTGTGCTTTTCTGTTTTCTTCTGTTGTCCATCTAGAAAAAGGTTTGGGAACGTCAACACCGTTCTCAGTAACTTTAGGAACATATGGACCGTTTAAAATAGCGTCCCAAACGCCTCTATCAACAGACTCTAAAAAGATTTGCATTCTTACTTTCCAGAAAGCATAATTTTGACCCGCAAAAAGTGGGGGTCTGTTGATAGACGCACCTTCGACAAAAGTTTGATTTTGTCCGGCCATTTTCGAAAAGTTTGAATGACTATCAAAACAAGCTCTGATACCACTTGTTAGAATCGCGCAACAGAATGTTTGCGTGGTCGGACAAAAACCAAGAGGGGGGGTGAATTGGTTTCTTAACAAAAATTAGGTTTTCAAAAATTTCCCCAAATTTTACCGATTAAAAACTGTGTAAATGTAAATAGAGAAGAGATAGAATCTTACACAGGAGATTTATACTAGTTCGGATCAAAAGACCCTACGTCTAGTTGCTAATCACTCAAACAGAGGATTAACGTTGTCACTATAATCAAGTTTGCTACAAACAAATTACAATGAAAAAGATAAAGTAAAGAAAACACCTCTCTTGAAATCCACAAGAGATGAAGAACAACTTTCCCTAGAGACGGCACAACACACAATCCACTAAGAACTCCACTTAGTGATTCTTATCGCTTCTAGCCCACACCAGGTTCCAAAAGCCCCTTTTTCTTGCAACAAACAGTTCTCTGGCACTCACAACACTTAACTTTTGTATGAAAATGGTTGTTCTTTTTTTCTGAGTGCCATAGAGAAGCTTAAGTAGAGAAATTAGGGTTTGGGAATTGGGATTTTCGAAACTAGGGTTGTTGGGAATAGGGTTTTCGAAAATAGGGTTGATTTGAAGTTAAAAATCAAAATCTGACTGAAATAATCGATTAAATGAACTGTTAATCAATTATTACAGAGCCAAAATCAACAGAACCCCAAAACTCTCTATTTTAATCGATTATAAGACCTGTTGATCGATTAACAGGGGTGTTAATCGATTAAACTAGTGAGCAGATACAGAAAATGGTTTTTCTCACTGTTTTAATCGATTATTTCACCAATTAATCGATTAAAGTCGAGCCTCTTTGATAAATTTGAGCTTTTTGAAGCTTCTAAGGTGCAGACTATGTACCGACTATCTCAAACTCTAATATTACATACTCAATCTAATCAAAACAGAGTTATTACACTATAAAACAAGTCTTCAACTCTCTACGTTCTTGAGTTCTTGAATCATCATCAAAATCAACAAGCTTCATGACTATCAAGTTCAACATCAAGTCCTTGAATGTTCAACAGAACTGTGTGAAATGAGGGGAATGGCACGGCTATTTATAGGGATTTGCGCCTGTCAAGTCGAGACGGCCGTCTCGTCTGACAAGGTCGAGACGGCCGTCTTGCCTTGCAGAAATGGCGAGACGGCCGTCTCGCCAAATGAGATGGCGGTCTCGCCATTTGAGACGGTCGTTTCGCCACTTTCGCAATGCGAGACGGCGGTCCCGAATCCGAGACGGCGGTCTCGACCTTAAAAGGCAAAAATCCTTATTTTTATGCCGAAAATCCCTCCTATCCTAGTATGGGGCCTAATAGTCTCTCCTAGTGGCTTCTTAGGCTTCATCCATCTTCGAATAGAAGGTCTTCTGGTCTTTATTATGAGGCCGGGCAAGATTTGGGGTCTACACTTACAAATTCCTTTGTAAATCCTCCCGTAAAAATAAACCACTTGATTGTATCAATAAAAATTGTCTTCTCTTCTCTTGACCTACTTGTGAGAATGCCTCTGTATTAACGAAACATGAGCATGCATAAAACAAGCAATATAAGAAAGCATAAGAAAGAAAAAGAAAACAAAATCAAAATAAACAGCGCCTGCTAGGACAACCCTAGGCAAAAATTAAGGCAAGCCCGCTAGATCGAAAACCCGCAAAGGGCGGTCTAGGCAAAAGATAGGGCTAAAACAAAATTTCAAAAGAATAATCATGGGAAAACAGCAAAGAAAGCACCAGTCACTTTCTAGGTGCCCCAACTAAAAATAGATTGCATTAAGGGCATGCACGCACAAATAGTCGCACAAAAATGACTTTGTAAAAAACAAAACAAACAAAAATACATCAGGCAAATAAAAAAACAAAAAGCATTCATATAAAAAGATTAGCTTTGTGCTTACATTCAAAAAAAGAAACACCCAAAAAGTATCCCGGTAAGACTTCACCGACTTGACCAGAAGTATGCATTAACCAAGAGTTTCTTCAACAACCAAGCAAGAGTCGAACGCCAAAATAAACAAGACTGTAGACCCCTAATTTTGCCTGGCCTCTCAATAAAGGCTTAGGAGACTTCCTATAACAAGATAAAGCTCGCCCGACATCTCAATAAAGGCCAAGAAGACTTCCGATATGAAGATAAAGCTTCAACGGGCGTCTATCGCCATCAATCGACGTCCGAATAAAGAAAGGAAAGCTTCCCGGGGGTCCCAGAACACAAAAGCTGGCCAAAACAAGTTGAGACAGTTGTCCCAAATGTGAGACGGTTGTCCCAAGCTGCCCTTGCCAAGTGGGACGCCCGTCCCAAAGTTGAGACGCACGTCTCAGGGCCCAAATTTGAATGGGACGGCCGTCCCAAATCCCAGACGGCCGTCCCAAACTTCTCCAGATGCTCATCCTTGATTTCCAAGCCCCAGACGACCGTCCCAAGCTGCCAAGCTGCGAAAACTATAAATAGGAGGCTCATTTGCCACTTTTTCACACACGAGACAACTCCAAGTACTTGTCTTCTCTTCCTACTTCGAATGAACTCTCTAATTGCCTTAATAAGGTAACAATCAATTAAGGAATTATATTCCAACATTCGATTCTTCTGTAAAAATTTAGTAGAGTCGATATTGTATTCGGGGAGGAGAGTCTTTGTAGAGCGGGGGATTTCCAAAACGCATCCTCACAGTTAAAGATTCGTAATACAAAGCTTGCTACGAAGGTTCTTTTCACTTCTCTTCTCTTTTACTGCTTTATTTATTGCTTTATGTATGCAATATGAAATAAAGTCATGTAGAAGTAGCCCAAAATGAATCAACACCATAATTCCTCTCCCTACCGACCCAAAATGAATGGCGCAGTAGAAGCAGCCAATAAAAACATCAAGAAGATTGTTCAAAAGATGGTTAAAACCTATAGGGATTGGCATGAAATGTTGCCTTTTGCTCTTCATGGTTATCGAACGTCTGTACGAACCTCAACAGGAGCTACTCCATTTTCCCTCGTATATGGAATGGAGGTCATATTGCCAATAGAGGTTGAAATACCTTCCCTACGAATTATAATGGAAGCAAAATTAACAGAAGCTGAATGGGTTCAAAGTCGATACGATCAATTAAACCTTATCGATGAAAAGTGGCTGAACGCTATATGTCATGGACAAGCCTATCAAAAGAAGATAAAAAAGTCTTATGATAAAAAGGTCCACCCTCATACTTATCAAGAAGGGGATCTAGTGATAAAGAAATTGCTTCCATCCCAGAAGGATAAAATTGGAAAGTGGGCAGCAAATTACGAAGGACCCTTTGTGGTCAAATGAGCTTTCTCAGGAGGGGCACTTATCCTCACTAATGTGGATGGAGAGGAACTTCGACACCCGATCAATTCTGATGCGGTGAAGAAGTATTATGCTTGAAGACATTGCTCATGACCCGTCAGGAATGAAAACCCGCAAAGGGCATCCCTGGGCAAAAGATAGGGTCTATATCCCTCGCTAGGATACGTCCTAGGAAAAAAGTAGAGGTAAAAAAAAAATAAGAAGAAAAAAAACTAACTAAGAGCAATGGTTACCTCAGTCGAAAACCGAAAGGCGGCTAAGGCAACATTCTTCTAGAAGCAAGCAGTCTGCATGATCTTCACTCTGAGCTCAGACATCTCAACTGAAGCAATTAGGAGAACCAAGGGGCAGATATCATGTACATGACTGTTTAAGCCTATACAATATAGCCAACCCTGACCACCCATTCTTCTAAATACCTTTTGAAATCCTTCTATAAAAAGAAATAAAACTTTTGCTCATTTATCAATAAAATTCCTTTTCATTTCCTTTCTCTTGACCAAATATTATGGAAATGCCTCTTTATTGATAAATAATAAATATGCGCAAAGACTTTTAATCAAAGATCAAGCATGCATCTAAAAAAAGGAAGCATAAAAAAATAAGAAAATAATAAATGCCTGCTAGTATATTCTTAGGAAAAAACTAGGGTAGCCTGCTAGATCGGAAACCCCAAAAAGATGATCTAGGCAAAAGATAAGGCAAAAGCCCCCTAAGATATTCTAGGCAAAAATTAAGGCAGCCCGCTAGATCGAAAACCCGCAAAGGGCGGTCTAGGCAAAAGATAGGGCTAAGACCAAAAGATGAATAAAAAAGGAGCCCATCATCATGAAAGAGGAGCCCACCATCATGGTCATAAAGGAGGAGCCCATTGGCGTATTCATAAGAAGCCAACGGGAGAAGGCCAGTTACTTCTAATTGCATCAAAAATAAATAAACATTAGATTGCATTTAGGACATCCACACACAAAGTGGTTGCATAATACAACTTTGTCAAAATCAAGAAAAAATAATTTTCTTCAAATAAGAATAAAAAAAACATGCATATAAGGAGGATAGTCTCCATGCTTATGATTGAAAATAGGAGGCACCAGAATCCAGTCTCCAAATAAACCTCAAGAAAGAAAAAAGTGAAATCAAAACCATTTCAGCAGAATAAAGAGCTTCAGGGAAACTAGCTCTAACCTTCTATCCCAATAAAAGAGGGTACACCAGAAAAAGGCCAACGGAAAGGCTCGATCATCCCCAAGAGGATCCTTGCCTACTCCAGAGGCAAAACAAAAAGACTACCACACGACTCAACGGCATCACCACATGAGTCATCAAGCACACTCATGCAAGAATCTTCGCTTCATTCCCCAAAGGAGAATAAGGACTACACAAGAGTCCATCAAAGAAAATACGGAGTCAAATCCTCCATATCACCAGGGGGCAACAAAAAGAAAGAAAAGAAAAACTTTTATTCCCCAAATAGAGGCACAAAAAAGGCCGAATAAAAATGTCCAAGTAGAGCATATCAAGAAAAATTTACAAAAAGACAAAAAGGAGAAAATTTCCATCTTCCAGCTCAAATCGGAGCTTCACAAGACCAGGAGCCAAGACTCCATCATCAAAATTGGATCCCCAGGAAGCTGACAAACTCCTTGGCGAATCTCCAAAAAAGAGTAAAAGAAAAAAAAAATTCATTCCGCTCAATAAAGAGCTTCACAAAAGTCAGGAGCCAAGACTCCATCATAAAAAATCAAATCAAAGATTGGATCCCCAGGAAGTTAATAAATTCCCTGGGATCGCCAAAAGAGAAAAAAGATATCTTTTCATCCAACAAAAGAAAAAGCCAATGTGCATAAAAGGCGCACATATGTAATAGCCAAATCGCGAAAAAGAGATACAAATCGCGAGAAAAAGGTAAAAACCCATTCCCCAGCAAGAATAAGAGCATAGGCAAAACCAGCTCAAAACAAAGGAGTCAAAAACTACATTCCTCCCTAGGGGGCAATTCAAAATAGATCTCAGGAAAATGATCAAATCCCCGGTGGATCACCAAAAAGAAAAATATCCCCAGCGAGCCTACCAGCAAAGGCAAAAATTACAAATTCATATCCTCAGGGAGTTAATCACCTGTAACACCCAATATGGATATCCCCAGTGAAATGCAAAGTCTTCACTCCCAAGAAAGCCTCTGCCTAAGGCAAGCAAAAAACCGATATCCCCAAGAAACGGGAAATCAACCTATATAAGAGGTAATACAAGTCCAAAGCACAAAGCTTCCAATAAAGCATCTGCCTACTCAGAGGTATTATCAAGAGCGAAATATCCTCAAGCAGAACATTGGCCTATTCAGAGGCGAAAAATAGTAAAGTCTTCGATATCGCTGAAGCACACGTCCAAAAACAAGAGGCACAATAAAAAAACCACAAATCCCCAGGAGATTCTTGCCTAAAATAAGAGGCAACCAACAAGAAATCCCCGGCAAGACCGGATGGCTAAAAGCCAAAAGCAAAGAATCCCCGGCAAGACCGGATGGGTAAAAGGAAAAGCCAAAAAGCAAGGAATCCCGGCAAGACCGGATGGCTAAAAGGAAAAGCCAAAACACAAAGAATCCCCGACAAAGACCGGATGGCTAAAAAGAAAAGCCAAAAACAAAATTCCCCAGGAAAGTCGGATGACTAAAAAAGAAGTCAAAAAGAAAATCAATCATTCCCCATGGAATAGGCGCATGATCAAAGACAATAAGCCGCCAACACATCTCCAAAAACCGGATGAGGGTTTGTACTCATCAATCAAAAGACCGAATGCCAAAAAAGAGCATCCCAAGAGCCTTATAGAATAAGGTTCGTACCAGGTGGGGGTAGGTACCCACAAGAGCCTTATAGAATAGGGTTCGTACCGGGTGGGGGTAGGTACCCACAAGAGCCTTATAGAATAAGGTTCGTACCGGGTGAGGGTAGGTACTCACCAGAGCCTTATAGAATAGGGTTCGTACCAGGTGGGGGTAGGTACCCACAAGAGCCTTATAGAATAGGGTTCGTACCGGGTGGGGGTAGGTACCCACAAGAGCCTTATAGAATAGGGTTCGTACCAGGTGGGGGTAGGTACCCACAAGAGCCTTATAGAATAGGGTTCGTACCGGGTGAGGGTAGGTACCCACAAGAGCCTTATAAAATAGGGTTCGTCCCAGGTGGGGGTAGGTACCCACAAGAGCCCTATAGAATAGGGTTCGTACTAGCAAAACCCTTATAAAATAAGGTTTATACCGGATGAGGGTAGGTACTCATCAGAATCTAGCAAAAATGCAGATTCGTACCAGGTGGGGGTAGGTGCCCACCAGAGCCTTATAAAGTATGGTTTATACCGGATGAGGGTAGGTACTCATCAGAATCTAGCAAAAAATGCAGATTCGTACCAGGTGGGGGTAGGTACCCATCAGAGCCTTATAAAATAAGGTTTCTACCGGATGAGGGTAGGTACTTATCAAAACTTAGTAAAATGCATCAGGTAGAGTAAAATACTCCCCAGAGCATTACAAAAAAATGGGTTGCAAATACCTTGCTTTTGTTAGAGGATAGTTTAAGTGTTGAGCACCTTGGAAGTAAGTACCCACAAGAGTTTAGCAAAATGCGAACTCATACCAGGTGAGGGTAGGTACTGTAGACCCCTAATTTTGCCCGGCCTCTCAATAAAGGCTAAGGAGACTTCCTATAACAAGACAAAGCTCGCCCGACATCTCAATAAAGGCCAAGAAGACTTCCTATATGAAGATAAAGCTTCAATGGACATCTATCGGCATCAATCGACGTCCGAATAAGGAAAGGAAAGCTTCCCGGGGGTCCCAGAACACAAAAGCTGGCCAAAACAATGTGAGACGGCCGTCCCAAGCTGCCCTGGCCAAGTGGGACGGCCGTCCCAAGTGAGACTGCCCGTCCCACTCTTCAAGGGGTGGACCCAAAGGTAAAAAATTCAAGTGGGACAGCCGTCCCAACCCAGACGGGCGTCCCAACCCAGATGGTCGTCCCAAATTGCCAGGCTGCGAAAAACTATAAATAGGAGGCTCATTTGCCACTGTTTCAGACACCAGACAACTCCCAGTACTTGTCTTTTCTCTTCCTTCTTCGAATGAACTCTCTGATTTCCTTAATAAGGTAACAATCAGTTAAGGAATTATATTCCAGCATTCAACTCTTCTGTAAAAATTTAGTAGAGTCGATCTTGTATTCGGGGAGGAGAGTCTTTGTAGAGCGGGGGATTTCCAAAACGCATCCTCACAGTTAAAGATTCGTAATACAAAGCTTGCTACGGAGGTTCTTTTCACTTCTCTTCTCTTTTACTGCTTTATTTATTGCTTTATGTATGCAATATGAAATAAAGTCATGTAGATAGCCATTTTTTAATATTATGCAATAAAGTAGGGTAATCGCGTAATTTCTCGTAATCTTCACTTAAATGAATTAATCTGTCATAGGGAACCCGAAAGGGGCATTGTGGGGTGCTAACACCTTCCCCACCCGTAACTAACTCCCTTACCTAACTCTGGTTATAATGGCCAAGTTTGGTTTTTATTAAAATCAACGCCCTTTTATCCTTTTCCAATGTTTACGGTCAAAACATTGGTGGCGACTCCATAAGAACCCCTTTTCAAAAACCTTGCTTTTATTAGAGGATAGTTCAGTTGTTGAGCACCTCGGAAGCAATGAACATAATTTTAACATAAAACGCGAGTCTTAACCATCTTTTTGCGACCGCTCGCATAAACGTTCGAGATGTCCCTGGATGTCGAAACGGACGGCGGTGACAGATGGCGACTCCACTGGGGAAGCTAGAGAGTTGATCCCATTTAGTGACGGATAAAATTCAAACTAAGTGAAGATTTGAAATTACGCCTGTACCCTCTTCTGTATGTTTTATTGTATGGCTTTAATAATTGCTGTATGATTATTTTCTACAAATTGTCTGAAATATAAATTGCACACAAAAACCCTTGCACACAACAGTCCCTCTATACCCGGGGGCAAGAGTGAATACCTATAGGGAGTGGGTGGCAGATACGACCGTCTTGTTGGCACACGGGGCTACAACCGTTGTCGGAAACCACCAACTCAAGGTGATAACTCTCTTCTTTTGGTCTAAGGATGTCGACACGGAGTTTTGTGCATGACCCGAGAACTGAGAGATTGAGAGGTCCCTATAATGGGGGCACCTTGGGGACCTTTGGCCTTGGTGAGAACAGTTTAGAACCACCTAAACCAAGCACGTTTCTGCAGGAAAACCCCACCTCGTAATAAGCATGGCTCTGCTCGTGGATGAATGAATTGTGTGTGCATTCGTTTGCTGCATTTGTATTGAAGCATTAGCATAGGGTATACAACAAAAATAGTGAAAAACTCTAAAAATCATAAAAGTAATAAGATAAACCAACTTTATCTCGGACAGTCTTCAGTTAAGCTAGCCTGGTTTCAGGTTCTTTGTAAGCTAAGTAGCCACGTTGACCGACAGAAGAGATAAAGGGTCATAAAAAAAATAAAAATGATTAAAACCCATAAAAATTCCTTTTTATAATAAAAAGATTCTTGGCAAAGTTGTATCATTCATACCACATCATCCAATAAGTGGTAAAACTAAGAGAGAAAATAATTGCAGCATGCACATCATTTTAATAAACCTCCAAAAAATAGGTCTTAGGAGCGTTTTTTGAGAAAATTACTAGGCCAAACCCTCTTTGGGAATTTTCAGCTTGGTTCTTCACCATTTTCTCTTCGTTTTGACATGCTGTGCGTCCAAATCGGACAACCCAGTCAAAAGTTATTCCACTTTCAATATCTGCTGTCATAGAAAATATTTTTTTTAGTGCATGCATAAAGCACATTCATTCTAGGATGTATTAGATATCCTTAGACCATAGCGAAAGAGACCCAAGTGCGTTTATCACCTTCCTAGAAGAGATAAGTGCAGTAAAGTATGTTGACAACCTTTAAAAAAAAAGGGAAGTTAGCACACTAAGGTGGGTATGGTACCCTTAAAACATAGGCTTTTGAGAAAAACACCACAACTATGGTCTAAGGCATATCTATCCCACACTAATCATTCATAATAAAAAAAAAGCTAGTTGCTAATAAAAATCTCTAAATCATTTAGAAAGTGGCTGGTCTTCTACCTGTTCTCACTCGCGCTAAAAAAGCCAAGAAGATGGAGCAATTAGAGGAGCAGAACCGTATGCTCACCACTGAGCTTAATGCCATAAAGGAACAAGTGCCGCAATTAAAGGAGTGGTTAGAGAAACAAAACCATAGTGTTAGAATCGCGCAGCGGAATGTTCGCGTGGTCGGACAAAAACCAAGAGGGGGGGGTGAATTGGTTACTTAATAAAAATTAGGTTTTCAAAATTTTCCCAAATTTTACCGATTAAAAACTGCGTAAATGTAAATAGAGAAGAGTAGAGAAGATTACACAGTAGGTTTATACTGGTTCGGATCAAAAGACCCTACGTCCAGTTACTAATCACTCAAAAGAGGATTAACGCTGTCACTAAGAACAAAGTTGTTACAACACAAATTATAATGAAAAAGATAAAGTTAAAGATAAAACCTCTCTTGAAATCCACAAGAGATGATAAACAGCTTTCCCTGGAGACGGCACAGCACACAATCCACTAAGAACTCCACTTAGTGATTCTTATCGCTTCTAGCCTCACACCAAGTTTCCAAAAGCCCCGAAGAACAGCTTTCCCCGAGACGGCACAGCACTCAATCCACTAAGAACTCCACTTAGTGATTCTTATCGCTTCTAGCCTCACACCGAGTTTCCAAAAGCCCCCTTTCCTTGCAACAAACAGTTCTCCGGCACTCACGAGCACTTAACTTTTGTATGGAAAGAGTTGTTCTTTAGTTGTTCATAGTTTCCGAGTGCTAAAGCAGAGTTTAAGTAGGGAAATTAGGGTTTAGGAATTGAGGATTTCGAAACTAGGGTTCTTGGTAATTGGGTTTTCGAAAATAGGGTTAATTTGAAATTTAATTTGAAAAACAGATGAAATAATCGATTATTTGGAGTAATAATCGATTAAAACGAAAGCCAAATACTTCGAACCCAACCCTCTCCGGAATAATCGATTATTTGGTGAAATAATCGATTATCTGTACGGACAGTACAAAACAATCGATTCTTTTGTCTGTTTTAATCGATTAAAACAGTGAGTTTGTATAGAAAGTGTTTTCTCACTCGTTTTAATCGATTATTTACCTATATAATCGATTAAACCCGAGCCTGAATGATAAATTTGAGCTTTTTGAAGCTTCTAAGTTACAGACTATGTACCGGCTATCTTAGACTCTAAAAATACAGACTCAATCTTAAATAAATCAGAGTTATTACAATACAATTATCACCAATCTTCAATCTTCAATATTCTAAGTCTTTAGTTCTTGGATCATCATCAAAATCCATTCTTCATATTCATCAAGTGCAACATCAAGTCCTTGAATTGTCAACACATAGGCTCACCACTGAGCTTAACTTCGTAAAAGAGCAGATAGCATATTTAATGGAACTAATACGCCAACAATGTCTCTACAATGAGGTTTCCAAACAACAAATTACTGCCCTAGAAGAGAAATTAAGGGCATTAGAGGGATACAACTTTGGTGTAAAGGAGGTAACTGATGTCAAAAATACTCGATTCCCTCCCAAGTTTAAGAAATCTCACATATCATTCAAGAAGTCCTTTGATAAGAAGAAAGAGGGGAGCGTAAATGCCATCAACCTCACTACCCCTTCTTCCTCTTCACAACCATCTAGGCAGTCACGCAGACAATAGAAGAAATTCACTCCAATTCCAACCTCCTATGGAAGTCTGCTGCAAGAATTGATAAAGGACCATCTCCTAGCATATGTCCCTCCAAAGAAGATGGAGCCACCATACCCAGAATGGTACAAGCCTAATGAGAACTGTGATTACCATTCAGGCACTCCTGGGCATTCTGTGGAGAATTGTATGGCCTTGAAGTATAAGGTCCAAGATTTGTTGAATGCTGGGTGGATAACCTTCAATGCTCCCGACCCTTAGGTCCTTAGATGGATGACACGCCTCTGTCACAACCAGAATAGTGAGCCTGGGTAGAGAAGGCCAGCTAACTAGGGCTCCCCATTTTGTGCATCTTTTGGTTAAAAAAAATCTAAATAAATAAAAAGCATAAATAAATAAAAAAATCTTCCAATGCATCTCTTGCGGTCTCTGCACGTGGCCGCGAGATCTTTTGAATAAAAGGGCTCTGTACATATTTCTCTTTTGATCAATACAATGAGGCATTTTTCATAATATTCATATGCTTCTCATTCTTTTCTCTCTCCAAAATAATTAAAAAAATCTAGACCCAAATAAGGACCATATAAACAGTCATGTCTGTGATTGAAAACTCCCTGTGGGATCTGAAAGCTGAAGGCGAATGAATTGAGTCAGACAGTGAGGAGGGAACCATTTCCCCGGACATACAAAGGCTGTTGGAAAAAGGAGCTCAATTGATATAGCCCCATCAGAAAAAACTTAGGCCATCGATTTGGGAAAAAGAGATAATAAGAAAGAAATAAATATCGGTACCAAATTGATAATGTCAGGGAAGGGGCAATAACACCTTTGCGCTTATTCATGCCTCGTCCTTTCCCTTATACATCGGATAAAGCTGTACTGTGGATATGCACAAAAGAATTGTCCGTCAATGAAGATATCTCCAATATAGCCAGCATTGGGGGCAGGATGATAAGCAAAAAAAAAAATTTATTCACCCAAGGAGCTACAAGATAATGCTCCTAAAAACAAAAGGAAAAAAGAATCCAAGGGGAAGATTAAGTAGACCTTGGATTAATGGTGCTAGGACAGTTTCTTCAACGCTCCACCGAAAAATCAAATTCGTGGTAGGCAACAAGTTGATCATGGTTCAAGCTAAAGACTACATTCGAATCAGCGAGCCGTTCACCCTACCTTAAATGGATGCGGCTGAAGAAGACATTTGAAAATATGGAAAGACTTCCTAGCAGTTTAAAAGTGGCCCATATAATGAAGAAATATGGATATAGCCCAGACAAGGGCTTGGAAAGGATGCTCAAGGAATAAGAGAGCCATCAGATTTTAAGGATAACCCTTTAAAGAACAACCCTACAAAAGAACAAGTCGTACGATGAAAAGGGAAGTCTCCCCTCCGTACCTTAAAAAGACAATCTTCCAAAAAAGGAGGGATATTAGCATCAAGGGTAGCGTTAGTCATTAGATGTCCTTCTTCTGATTCTAAGGGATGTAAACCCAATGACTATTAGTGATCACTCCTCGGGGTGCGCCCGATCCCCGAGCATCTTTAGGGCACACATTTCCCTTTGAATTACAAAAGAATGCTATTCTTACTATCTGCTTCTTTTCTCACTAATCATGTCTATACCCCATAAAATAATTATGTGTTAGACAAACGTTTTGTTCCAAAATGTGTCAAAATAATCAAAGCATCATAGACAAAATAAAGTCCGCTAGGTATCCCGAAAAATGAAAAAGGGGAACCTAGACAAAAGTTAGGACACAACACAACATCCTAGGCCGAAAACCCAAAAGGGCAGACTAGGAAAGTTAATCAGTCACAAATAGGCGCCAGAGTATTCATTTGAAGACGCCACCTCATAAAAACAAAACGTTTGTTTGAACTAGCCTAAACACTGACCAACCCTGGCTAGCCATTCTTACAAAAACTATTATTTCAAAATATCTCACTAAAACACAAGCCTTTGCAATAAATCCCTTTCCTTCTATTCTCTTGACCTTTCACTATAAAGCATTCAAGTAATAAAGGGGAATGTGGAAATATGGTGATCAATAGGAGGATTGAAATCCCTAAAGGAAAGGAAGAGGGGCATTGATATGACAGTGGCTCTATATTCAAAATGATTACTCTTCGGTTATAGCAAAGATCCAAGACGGCAAATCGGTACAGCTAATAATGTTGATAAAAGCACTTGATGATGGAAGCAAAATTAACAGAGGCTGAATGGGTTCAAAACCGATATAACCAGTTAAACCTTATGGAAGAAAAACGACTGAATGTTATATGTTGTGAGCAAGCCTATCAAAGGAAAATAAAAAAGGATTACGAAAAAAGGTCAACCCTCATATTTACCATAAGAGGAATTTAATGGTAAATAATGTGCTTTCGGCCTAGAAGAACAAAATTGGAAAATGGGAAACAAACTATGAAGGACCCTTTGTGGTCAAATGAGCTTTCTCGGAAGGGGCTCTTATCCTCGCCAATATGAATGGAAAAGAACTTCGACACCTAATCAACTTCGGTACGGTGAAGAAGTATTATGCTTGAAGACATTGCTCAAGACCCTTCAGGAATGAAAACCCGCAAAAAAGATAGGGTCTATATCCCTCGCTAGGATACGTCCTAGGCAAAAAGTAGAGGTAAAAAAAAAAAAAAGAAAACTAACTAAGAGCAATGGTTACTTTAGTCGAAAACCGAAAAGGCGGCTAAGGTAACATTCTTCCAGAAGCAGGCAGTCTGCATAGTCTTCACTCTGAGCTCAGGCATCTCAACTGAAGCAATTAGGAGAACCAGGGGACAAATATCATAGACATGATTGTATAAGCCTAAACAGTACAGCCAACCCTGACCATCCATTCTTCTAAACACCTTTTGAAATCCTTCTATAAAAGAAATAAAACGTTTGCTCATTTATCAATAAAATTCCTTTTCATTTCCTTTGTCTTGACCAAATATTATGGAAATGCCTTTTTATTGATAAATCATAAATATGCGCAAAGACTTTTAATCAAAAATCAAGCATGCATCTAAAAAGAGGAAGCATAAAAAAATAATAATAAGAAAATAATAAATGTCTGCTAGTATATTCTTAGGAAAAAACTAAGGTATCCTGCTAGATCGGAAAACCCCAAAAAGACGATCTAGGCAAAAGATAAGGCAAAAGCCCCCTAAGATATTCTAGGCAAAAATTAAGGCAGCCCGCTAGATCGAAAACCCGTAAAGGGCGGTCTAGGCAAAAGATAGGGCTAAAACCAAGAGATGGATAAAAAGAGGAGCCCATCATCATGGTCATAAAGGAGGAACCCATCGGCGTATTCATAAGAAGCCAACGGGAGAAGGCCAGTTACTTTCTAAATGCATAAAAAATAAATAAAGAATAGATTGCATTTAGGACATCCACACACAAAGTAGTTGCATAATATGACTTTGTCAAAATCAAGAAAAATAATTTTCTTCAAACAAGAATAATAAACATGCATATAAGGAGGATAGTCTCCATACTTGTAAACAGGAGGCGCCAGAATCCAGTCTCCATATAAAAATTAAAATCGCGAAAGAAAAGGCGAAGTCAAAACCATTTCAATAGAATAAAGAGCTTCAAGGGAATTACCTCTAACCTTCTAATCCCAATAAAAGAGTGTACACTAGAAAAGCCGACGGAAAGGCTTGATCATCCCCAAGAGGATCCTTGCCTACTCCATAGGCAAAACAAAAAAGATTACCTCACGACTCAGCGGCATCACCACATGGGTCATGAAGCACACTCATGCAAGAATCTCCGCTTCATTCCCCAAAGGAGAATAGGGACTACACAAGAGTCCATCAAAGAAAATACGGAGTCAAATCCTCCATATAACCAGGGGGCAACAAAAAGAAAGAAAAAGAAAAACTTTCATTCCCCAATAGAAGCCACAACGAAAAAGGGCCAAATAAAAATCTCCAAGTAAAAGCATATCAAGAAAAGTCTACAAAAAGACAAAAAGAAGAAAATCTCTTCATCCAGCTCAAATAGGAGCTTCACAAGACCAGGAGCCAAGACTCCATCATCAAAGTTGGATCCCCAGGAAGTTGACAAACTCCTTGGTGAATCTCCAAAAAAGAAAAAAGAAGAAAATTTCTTCATTCCGCTCAATAAAGAGCCTCACAAAGTCAGGAGCTCAAGACTAAATCAAATCAAGGATTGGATCCCCAAGAAAAACTCCCCAGGGATCGCTAAAAAGAAAAGAAAAAAAATATATATCTTTTCATCCAAAGAAAAAGCCAATTTGCATAAAGGCGCACATATGTAAAACCAAATCGCGAAAAAAAGATACAAATCGCGAGAAAAAGGTAAAAACCTATTCCCCAGCAGGAATAAGAGCATAGGCAAAGCCAGCTCAAACAACAACATCCAATAAGGAGTCAAAAACTCCATCCCTTCCTAGGGGGCAATTCAAAATAGATCTCCGAAAAAACGATCAAATCCCTGGTGGATCACCAAAAAGAAAAATCCCCAGCGAGCCTACCAACAAAAGGCAAATTACAAATCCATATCCTCAGGGAGTTAATCACCTGGAACACCCAATATGGACATCTCCAGTGAAATGCAAAGTCTTCACTCCCAAGAAAGCCTCTGCCTAAGGCAAGAAAAAAACCGATATCCCCAAGAAATGGGAAATCAACCTATATAAGAGGTAATACAAGTCCAAAGCACAAAGCTTCCAATAAAGCATCTTCCTACTCGGAGGTATTATCAAGAGAAAATATCCTCAAGCGGAACATCGGCCTATTCAGAGGCGAAAAACAGTAAAGTCTTCACTACTGCTGAAGCACATGCCTAAAAACAAGAGGCACAATCAAGAAATCAACAAATCCCCAGGATATTCCTGCCTAAAATAAGAGGCAACCAACAAGAATCCCCGGCAAGACCGAATGACTAAAAGCCAAAGACAAAGAATCCCCGGCAAGACCGGATGGCTAAAAAGAAAAGCCAAAAACAAAGAATCCCTGGCAAGACCAGATGGCTAAAAAGAAAAGCCAAAAACAAAGAATCCCCGGCAAGATCGGATAGCTAAAAAGAAAAGCCAAAAACAAAGAATCCCGGCAAAGACCGGATGACTAAAAAGAAAAGTCAAAAAGAAAAATCAATCATTCCCCATGGAATAGGCGCATGATCAAAGACAATAAGCCGCCAACACATCTCCGAAAACCGGATGAGGGTTCGTACTCATCAATCAAAAGACTGAATACCAAAAAAGAGCATCTCCAGAGACTTATAGAATAGGCTTCGTACCGGGTGGGGGTAGGTACCCATCAGAGCCTTATAGAATAGGGTTCGTACCGGGTGGGGGTAAGTACCCATCAGAGCCTTATAGAATAGGGTTCGTACCGGGTGGGGGTAGGTACCCACAAGAGCCTTATAGAATAGGGTTCGTACCGGGTGGGGGTAGGTACCCATTAGAGCCTTATAGAATAGGGTTCGTACCGGGTGGGGGTAGGTACCCACAAGAGCCTTATAGAATAGGGTTCGTACCGGGTGGGGGTAGGTACCCATCAGAGCCTTATAGAATAGGGTTCGTACCGGGTGGGGGTAAGTACCCATCAGAGCCTTATAGAATAGGGTTCATACCGGGTGGGGGTAGGTACCCACAAGCGCCTTATAGAATAAGGTTCGTACCGGGTAGGGGTAGGTACCCATCAGAGCCTTATAGAATAGGGTTCGTACCAGGTGGGGGTAGGTACCCATCAGAGCCTTATAGAATAGGGTTTGTACCGGGTGGGGGTAGGTACCCATCAGAGCCTTATAGAATAGGGTTCATACCGGGTGGGGGTAGGTACCCACAAGACCTTATAGAATAGGGTTCGTACCAGATGGGGGTAGGTACCCATTAGAGCCTTATAGAATAGGGTTCGTACTGGGTGGGGGTAGATACCCACAAGAGCCTTATAGAATAGGGTTCGTACCAGGTGGGGGTAGGTACCCATCAGAGCCTTATAGAATAGGGTTCGTACGAGGTGGGGGTAGGTACCCATCAGAGCCTTATAGAAAAGGGTTCGTACCAGGTGGGGGTAGGTACCCACAAGAGCCTTATAGAATAGGGTTCGTACCAGGTGGGGGTAGATACCCACAAGAGCCTTATAGAATAGGGTTCGTACCAGGTGGGGGTAGATACCCATCAGAGCCTTATAGAATAGGGTTCGTACCGGGTGAGGGTAGGTACTCATCAAAGCCTTATAGAATAAGGTTCATACCAGGTGGGGGTAGGTACCCACAAGAGCCTTATAAGGTTCGTACCAGGTGAGGGTAGGTACTCACCAAAGCCTTATAAAATAAGGCTTATACTGGATGAGGATAGGTACTCATCAAAATCTAGCAAAAGTGTAGATTCGTACCAGGTGAGGGTAGGTACTCACCAAAGCCTTATAAAATAAGGTTTATACCGGATGAGGGTAGGTACTCATCAGAATCTAGCAAAAGTGCAGATTCGTACCAGGTGAGGGTAGGTACTCACCAAAACCTTATAAAATAAGGTTTATACCGGATGAGAGTAGGTACTCATCAAAATCGAGGAAAGGTGCAGATTTGTACCAGGTGGGGGTACCCATCAAAGCCTTATAAAATAAGGTTTGTACCGGATGAGGGTAGGTACTCATCAAAAACTTAGCAAAATGCATCAGGTAGAGTAAAATACTCACCAGAGCATTACACAAAAACGGGTTGCAAATACCTTGCTTCTGTTAGAGGACAATTCAAGTGTTGAGCACCTCGGAAGTAAGTACCCACAAGAGTTTAGCAAAATGCGAACTCATACCAGGTGAGGGTAGGTACTCACCAAAACATTGCAGGACAAGGTCCATACCAAGTGGGGGTAGGTACCCACAAGAACCTTATGGAATATGGTTCAGAATCTAGCAAAGAGCATATTCATACCTAGTGGGGGTAGGTACCAACAAGAGTCTAGTGAAATGTAGACTCATACCTGGTGAGGGTAAGTACTCACCAGAGCCTTATAAAGTAAGGCTCAAACCAGATAGGGGTTGGTACCTATCAAAAATATTTATCATCCGGAGGATCAGCAAAGAAGCATCTGAAGGATAACAGGGCAAAAGGGTTAAACTCCTTCCCCTACCAACTAATTTTGTCGGCGTATTAAACCAAAAAATTAGCTAGGCAGGTGAAGGGGGGGCAGCTGTAGACCCCTAATTTTGCCCGACCTCTCGATAAAGGCTAAGGAGACTTCCTATAACAAGACAAAGCTCGCCCGACATCTCAATAAAGGCCAAGAAGACTTCCTATATGAAGATAAAGCTTCAATTGACATCTATCGGCATCAATCGACGTCCAAATAAGGAAAGGAAAGCTTCCCAGGGGTCCCAGAACACAAAAGCTGGCCAAAATAATTTGAGACAGTCGTCCCAAATGTGAGACGGCCGTCCCAAGATGCCCTGGCCAAGTGGGACGGCCGTCCCAAAGTTGAGACGCACGTCTCAGGGCCTAAATTTGAATGGGACGGCCGTTCGAACTTCTCCAGACGCTCATCCTTGATTTCCAAGCCCCGGACGGCCGTCCCAAGCTGCCAAGCTGCAAAAACTATAAATAGGAGGCTCATTTGCCACTTTTCACACACGAGACAACTCCAAGTACTTGTCTTGTCTTCCTACTTCGAATGAACTCTCTGATTTCCTTAATAAGGTAACAATCAGTTAAGGAATTATATTCCATCATTCAACTCTTCTGTAAAAATTTAGTAGAGTCGATCTTGTATTCGGGGAGGAGAGTCTTTGTAGAGCGGGGGATTGCCAAAACACATCCTCACAGTTAAAGATTCGTAATACAAAGCTTGCTACGGAGGTTCTTTTCACTTCTCTTCTCTTTTACTGCTTTATTTATTGCTTTATGTATGCAATATGAAATAAAGTCATGTAGATAGCCATTTTTTAATATTATGCAATAAAATAGGGTAATCGCGTAATTTCTCGTAATCTTCACTTAAATGAATTAATCCGTCATAGGGAACCCGAAAGGGGCATTGTGGGGTGCTAACACCTTCCCCACACGTAACTAACTCCCTTACCTAACTCTGGTTATAATGGCCAAGTTTGGTTTTTATTAAAATCAACGCCTTTTTATCCTTTTCCAATGTTTATGGTCAAAACATTGGTGGCGACTCCATAAGAACCCCTTTTTGAAAACCTTGCTTTTATTAGAGGATAGTTCAGTTGTTGAGCACCTCGGAAGCAATGAACATATTTTAAACATAAAACGCGAGTCTAAACCATCTTTTTGTGACCGATCGCATAAACGTTCGAGATGTCCCTAGACGTCGGAACAGACGACGGCGACAAAGACTATCCTGCAACCACCAAGCCGGATGACCACCGAAAAAATCAGAGTAATCCCCGACAACCAGTAAAATCGGATGACCACTACCAAAGGATCAAAATCAAAAGAATCCCCAGCAACTAACAAGCTGGATGAACACCAATAGAATCCCCAGCACGGACCGGACGACTATTCCCAGAAAAGACAAAAACAAAGACAAAAGAAAGTATCTCAACACTCGGCGCATGAGCCACCTGAGCAGTAAGCTATCTCATGCAAAGGATAGAAACAAAATCAAAGACAAAAATAACGACAAACAAAAACATAAATAGAATTACATACTCCTTAATGAAACCTGGGAAACGAAAGACAACCTCCAACACTCAAAGAGTAAAAAAAACCAGACATCTATAGACATCGTCCAAAGAATTCAAAACATGTCAAGAAAATCAATTTGCTCAAGAGGTGAATGAAAATCAACAGAACCTCACAAGATATGCACTATATCACTCAAGTGTTTAGGCTAATGTTTACTCTCAAAGCACCCATGAAAAACAAGCACCACATAGACTTGGCAAGCCTCTAAAATCAACAACTAGAAACACATGCACATAAAGATCAAAAAGACTTTCAAAGGTTGTAATGGGGCTAAGGACAAGGTATGGAATGTATGGATAAGTAGCTTAAAGGCCAAAGAAAATAGAGGAGCAATGGGGAATGAGTCAAAAATACACATGAAAGTAAATCCACCAATTTCAATCCTCACACAATGCCCAAGCCCAACATATTTCTTTTCTTTTTTTTTCTTTTTTTTTTCATTTCTTTTTTTTTTCAATTTTTTTTTTCATTTTTTAGAACCTCAAAGATAAAAGAAAACAACATAGCCACTCATATATACACAAATGAAGAATCAATCCAAGAACCAACACAACTAGGTACAACCCCCCATTATTTGAGCACCAATTCCCAAAACAAATCCAAAGCTCCAAAATTTCCTAAGGTAGGTTAATCATGGTTTTTCAGGCTAAGGGCTTGTAATGAGCTATAAAACAATGAAAAAAAAGGTCATCGACTCAAAGGGGCTATCAAAGGGAATGATTCAAGGTAGGCTCATTTGGCTAGAGGCTTATAAGAACAAAAATGTCTAAATTATCTCCAACATGCATGTGAATCAAGAAGTATCAAAAAGAGTCAAGCCAAGGACACTATGCAAGTCAAGAGGCATAACACACAAGAAAGAAAGAATAGAGAGTGACTCAAATCCTCACACAGGGTAAATCTGTTACATTCAATTCAACCTCTCAAACCTCAAAATCAACTTGACATGCAAAGAAGAACAAGGATTTCAATCCATATAATATCAAGCAACTCATATCCAAGAGTGAAGTAAGTTCCCAAAACCTAAACGAAACCCAGATATCAAAGAAAAATATGCAAAACTGTTCAAAAAACATAGAATAAAAACCTACGATCCCAGATCTCCCACCCCACACTTAAATCAGACATTGTCCTCAATGTACACACAATCATATCCACTAAACAAATAGGACAAGCAAGATAAAAGAGTTGAAGGGGAAAGAAGAACTCCCTAATCATGGTGGGTCCTGGATCTATGTCCTCAGATGGTACAGGTGTTGAGGTCATCAAGTAGCAACTTTGTTCAGCTAAAACAAACAAAGTCTTCCTGATCATGGTGGGTCCCGGATCTATCTCCTCATATGGTACAGGTGTTGAGACCATCAAGTAACAACTTTGTTCAGCTAAAACAAACAAAGTCTTCTTCTGCAATGGAAGGGGAAAGAAGAACTTCCTCATCATGGTGGGTCCTAGATCTATCTCCTCAGATGGGTGTTTCATGGCATTTAGAATATTAAAGTGCACCACAATGTCATCAAATTCCATGGATAAAGTCCCTGCATGCACATCAATCTTGGTTCGTGTAGTCTTTAAAAATGGTCTTCCTAAAATGATGGGTGCAAAGCCACGTGAAAATCCCTCATCCATATAAAGAATATAAAAATAAGCAGGGAAAATGAACTCACCAACCCTAATTAAGATATCCTCAATGAAACCTATAGGGTGGATAACACTCCTGTTTGCCAATTGAATAACTATATTTGTAGGTTGCAGGGGTCCAAGAGAAAGAGAATTAAATATAGACAGAGGCATGACATTAATTGAAGCACCCAGATCAAGCATGGCAATTTCAAATTTATAATTAGCAATGATACAAGGCACACAGAAAGTACCTGGTGAAGCACTTGTTAGATTTGATGAAGACATATAAAGTTTAGTTTGTGGGTGTGTAGGTAGATAGGCTATAGGTTTAGAATTTAATCTCTTGATAATTTCAGTATATCTAGTGATAAGCGCCTATAACTGTTGCATTTCATAGAATTTATCTTACTGCATGAAAAAACAATCTTTAATCCTTGAAAGAACAAACTGAGTTTTTTAATCTGTTAAAAAGCATTTTTTAATCTGTTAAAATCACTTAAAATAGGAAATGTATATATACAACCAATATTTTAATTGATTGAATCGTAGAATCAACAGGTTAAAATGTTCTTGATGGTTTTTTTCATATTAAGGGTTTCACGAGTATTAATCTGTTGAATTGATAAATCAATAGATTAAAATGTTCTAGCCATTTTTCATTTCAAAAGTATCTCGATTTTTCATCTGTTGAAATCAAGTTTTATCTGTTGAAACAGAGAGATATCATTTTTCATTTTAAAGTATCTTAGATTTTTAATTTGTTGAAATAAATTTTAATCTGTTGAAACAGAGAGATATCATTTTTCATTTTAAGGTATCTCGGAATTTCAATCTGTTGAAAAAAATTTTAATCTGTTGAAACAGAGAGATATCATTTTTCATTTTAAGGTATCTCAGAATTTCAATCTGTTGAAATATATTTTAATATGTTGAAACAGAGAGCTACCATTTTTCTTCTAACTGTTTCAATCCATTAAAAGCTCGAATTAACCGATTGAAAGGGTTTTAAATAAAATCAATCGATTAAAACATAATTTTAAATCGATTGAAACTGTCAGTTTCTCTCTTTTACTTTATAAATACAGTTTTGATTTCTCTTTCAAAGATACAATTTGGAAATCAATTGAAAGCAATCTTGGAGCTCTCATATTCGTGTTTTTCTCTGAGCATTCATACACATTTCATATCATAACGCGTTTTGATCAAGATTGTTGAAAGATCTTCAAGAGAGAAAGTTCTGAGTTAGAAAAATTGCTTTTAGACTTATATATTGTAAAAGCTGTAGTCCAGGTTTATTCTTTTCATATACTTGTACGAATTCTAATTGTGTAGATTGGGTTTGAATCTGCACTAGTTACAGCAACTGGGTTTGGTTGCTGGGTGGTTTTTCAAGAGTCTATCTTGTGGTGTTGTAAGGTAGATCCTGGGGTAGATTGGTGTATATCTACTGGTTTGTATTTTCACTTGGTATTAGTGGAACTTGGCAGATTTGTCAAGAACTGGATGTAGCTCTTAGGAAGAGTGAACCAGTATAAACTCTTGTGTTGTATTTCTGCTTTTATCTCTTTTCATTTCTAGTTTATATTCTTGCTTTGTTTAAAACCAAATCTTCCTATTAAAAGATTGGATAAAGATTAATCATTCTTCCACAAAGAAAGAGTGTTTTTCAAAAAACATTTCTAAAGTTCAATTCACCCCCCCTCTTGAACTAAACCATTAATTCTTACAATTGGTATCAAGAGCTGGTTCTTGTAAGTCACTCAAGAATTAGGTCCAACAAAGTTTATATGGTTGAGGGAAAGATGAATTTTTCTGAAGGAGCCTCCATCAATAGGCCTCCTCTATTTGCTGGTGTGAATTACTCCTTCTGGAAGGTTAGAATGAAAATCTTTGTTGAATCTCTTGATAGGGGTATTTGGGATACAATTGTTAATGGTTCTTTCAAACCAACTCATACAGTGGATGGTAAAATTGTTGAAAAAGAATGGGTTGACTTAGCTGATGCAGAAAATAGGAAAGTTCAATATGATTATACTGCTAAGAATATTATTACCCCTGCCTTAAATCTTGATGAGTTTTTCAGGGTTTCTCAATGCGCCTCGCCAAAGAAATGTGGGAGATTCTAGAAGTCACTCACGAAGGTACCTCGATGTGAAAAGGGCAAGGAAGCATGAATTAATCGAGAGATTATGAATTGTTCAAAATGCAACAAGGTGAAACCATTGCAGATGTGCAGAAAAGATTCACGCATATAGTCAACCATCTAATTGGATTAGGCAAGACGTTTGACAAGGAAGAGTTAAACATCAAAATCCTAAAATGTTTGGAAAGATCTTGGCAACCAAAGGTGACAGCTATATCAGAATCAAGAGACTTAACTGAGATGACTACTGCATCATTGTTTGGTAAGCTAAGGGAACACGAGTTGGAGATGAACAGGTTTAAAGAGCAAGAAAATGCAGAAAAGAAAAGCAGAAACATTGTTCTCAAAACAATTGAAGAAAGTAGTGACTCTGATGAAGAAGGATTTGAGAATCTTAATCTGTTGGTTAAGAAGTTTGGGAAATTTCTTAAGAAGTAGAACAGAACTGGCCAGATTAAAAGGTACAATGATAAAAGAACTGATTCTATTCAAAATTCTTATACTTGTTATTCTTGTGGTAAGCAGGGACATATAAGAAGTGAATGTCCAGAAAAATCCAAGAATCAAAACAAGAAAGATATGAAGTACAAAGGGAAAAAGGCCTACATAGCTTGGCAAGACAATGATTCATCCTCGAGTTCTGAATCTAAAGGTGAAGAAGTGAATCTATGCTTAATGGCTGGCTGTGAATCCTCTTCATCCCATGTAAGTTCAACCCCCACAGAGAATGAAATGAATTACAACACATTACTAAATGCTTTCAATGAAATGCATGATGAAGCTAAGAATTTATCCTATATAAATAATCGGTTAAAAGGACTAAATAACTGGTTAGAGAATAGGGTTAAAGTTCTGAAAGAAGAATTATTAGAAAGCAAAACAGATATGGAACATCTTGAAATAATCTACAATAATTCATCTTCTGATAATGCTGCTGCTAACAAAAATTGTGAAAAGTGTATCTCTCTACAGAAAAAGGTTGAGTATTTGATTAAAACCTTATCTTAGTTTACTTAAGGTAAAGAAAATTTAGATACAGTTCTTGGGTCTCAAAATTGTGTTTTTGATCATACTGGCATTGGTTACAAACCTAAGTTTGGGGTTAAAACTAAAAGGTATTTGAACTTATTTTCTTTTAGAAAATCAACAGCATCTCCATTCTCATCTTGTCACTATTGTATGAAAAAAGGGAATACTGTAAAATTCTGTCATATTAGAAAACATCTTGTGCCACAGGGTAAAATGAGATGGGTTCCAAAATATGTTAAACAAAAAATTTGACCACTAAGGACCCAAAGTATTTAAGGGTACCAAATACTTGATGCTTGATTTTTCAAGAACAACAGCAAGAATCACTTTGGTACTTGGACAGCGGATGCTCAAGGCATATGACAGGTGATATTTCCAAATTTCAGAAACTGAGATTGAAGACTGGAGGTCACGTGACATATGGAGATAACAACAAGGGAAGAATCTTAGGTTCTAGAGACATAGGAGATGGTGAGACCGTGACTATTCATAATGTTCTTCTTGTTGAAGGTCTTAAGCACAACTTAATCAGTATAAGTCAATTATGTGATCTTGGTCACAAGATTATCTTCAATCCAGAAATCTGCCTAATCTGTGAGCCAAAATCTGACACGGTAATGCTGGTTGGTAAGAGATTTGTAGACCCCTAATCTTGCTCGGCCTCATAATAAAGATCAGAAGACCTTCTATTCGAAGGTGGATGAAGCCTAAGAAGCCACTAGGAGAGACTATTAGGCCACATACTAGGATAGGAGGGATTTTTGGTCCAAAAATAAGGATTTTCGCATTTTAAGGTCGAGACCGCCGTCTCGGATTCGAGACTGCCGTCTCGCCTTGCAGGAATGGCGAGACGGCCGTCTCGCCTTGCGAGATTGGCGAGACCGTCGTCTCGACCTTGTCAGACGAGACGTCCCGTCTCGACCTGACAAGCGCGAATCCCTATAAATAGGGCCCCCATTCCCTTCATTTCCAACAGTTCCTCCTCCTTCTCTCTAGAAATCTCTTAAAATTCTCTCTCTAGAACCCCTTCGAAGCATTTTCGGAGTTTCTGAGCGTTTCTAAGAGTGTTTTTGAGCGTTTTGAGAGGTTTTCGACGCTGTGTAGAGTGAAGGACTGCCACAAAGCACCCTATTTTTGCAAAGATTAATAGAAAGCTTGCTTCGAAGGTTTCTACTCTCTCTCTCTCTACTTTGCCACTTTATTTTAATTATGCAATAGACAATAGGGCCATGTAGTCATAATTTAAATTCCGCACAATAAAAGGGTAAAAGCGTATTTTCCGGTTTATTTATTTAAAGCAACCTGGCCTATCATAGGGAACCCGAAAGGGGCGTTGTAAGGGAACTAACACTTCCCTTACACGTAACTAACTCCCTTACCCAACTTTGGTTCTAATGACCAAAGTTGGTTTTTCGAAAACCAACGCCTTTTTAAACTCCTTTTCCGATGTTTCCGGTAAAAACATCGGTGGCGACTCCAGAGAACCCTTCAAAACTAGCTCTTGGATTAGCCCGGTTATCGGACAATCCAAGAGCACCCTTTCGAAAACCTCGCCCCTAGGTTCAGCCCGGTTATCGGACAACCTAAAGGCGTTGTAATCACCAATAAAAACGCGAAAATTGGAAAGTCATAAGCCATCGCGTCGCTCTGACAGCCCTCGTTTTGACGGTGGCGACAGATGGCGACTTCACTGGGGAAGCCTAGAGAGTTGATCCCATTTAGGGATGGGCTAGCCTAAAGTAAATAAACCAAGAAAATAACGCTTTTACCCTACCTTGTATTATAACATGTTTTATTGTTTGGCTTTAATAATTGCTGTTTGTTTATATTTATGCAATTGTTTGAAATACACACTGTACACAAACCCTTGCACACAACAGTTCCCTCTATACCCGGGGGCAAGTGAGAAATCCATAGGGAGTGGGTGGCAGGTACGGTTCGCTGTAGTGATGGCCTTATGCCCACCAGTGTGATCGGAAACCACCACTCAAGGTGATAACCTTCCTCCCTAACTATGGCCTTAGTGTTAAGCATGGTCGGAAGGCTGGAGAGTGGGGACCCTATAATGGGGGCACCTTGGGGGCCTTAGCCTTGGTGAGAACAGTTAGAACCTACCTTCGCCAATGCACTTTTCTGCAGGAAAACCCTACCTCATGATTAAAACGACTTCTCGCCTGTTCGTGGATGTTCGAATTGCGTGTACATTTGTTTGTTGCATTTGTTTGTTGCATAGCATAACCAAACAACAGAAAAATAAAAAAAAATATTTTTTGCAATAAATACCCCTATCTCGGACAGTCTGCCTTTTAGCTAGCCTAGTTTTAGGTTCTTTGTAAGCTAAGTAGCCACGCAGTCCGACAGAAGAGATAGGGGACGTTAACCAATTCTTTCGCATAAAGCCACTTTTTATCTCGGACATCTGCCTTTTAGCTAGTCTGGTTTCAGGTTCTTTGTAAGCTAAGTAGCCACGCAGTCCGACAGAAGAGATAAAAGGCTATAAAATAAAAATGGAAATAAAATCAAATAAAAAAAATCCCGATTCCAAACCAATAAATGGGACCTGGTTCAAAATATTACCCCCATATAAGTAGTTTATTTCTTCAAAAACAAATAAATGCATCATACAAAAACATGATAAATAAAAATAGACACTCGCATTCATTCAATAAGCATCATTTTCATAAAACATGCATTGTGGTTTTAGAAAATGGAGGGGACTAGTAGACAATTGAAGAAGGTAGACATTCCCCGATACCATGCTGAAAAATTGGAACGGCTAAGTGCGACAATGCCACCAGGGGTCCGCTCCGACTTTGAGAAATCCTATGGACGGATTCTCGACCTGCTGAAGATCTGTGTCGACCAAGTCTTCGTCAGGGTACTAGTTCACTTATGGAACTCCAGTCTGCGTTGCTTCGAATTTCTGCAGTTTGATATGGTGCCCACCTTAGAGGAGTACGAAAGCATGCTAAAATGGCCCAAATCAGCCGGGGTCCATATCCGCCACGGGGTATATACTCCTGCAGCACAAGCCGCTGCCATCATTCAACTGCCATTTCAGCAGACTACCCTGATAGGAAAAGGGAATGTCCAGGGTTAGAAGGTCTCAATGTTAGAAGACCACCTGTCCGATTTGGCTGAAAGGACAGAATGGGTCGCTTTCAACAAAACCCTGGCCCTAATAATATTTGGAACAATCTTATTTCCCTTCCACGTCGACACAGTGGATCAAGTCGTCATGGACGCCTTCTTCGCCTGGGACGTGCACTAAAAAAGTCTCGTGCCTGCAATTCTTGCCGACACCTTGCTTTCGGTGGATTTCTGCCACCACAAGCAAGGAAAAACACTCTGTTGCTGCTCTTCACTACTCTTTGTGTGGGGCATTACACACTTTTACGCCTCTAGTCACATGGGGATGTTCCCCGATCCTTTGAGGAGCTTCTCCAAAATCCCTCTCCAACGACGCCTAACTTCAGAGTGGAGGGACGAGTTGGAACGATTGGATACCAACAGTATATCCTGGGTCTGCCCATGGTTCCGACCCGGTCCAATCCTCATCAGATGTGGAGACTGTGGACCCCAAATCTTGCTCGGCCTCCAAATAAAGAGAAGAAGACCTCCTATTCGAAGATGGATGAAGCCTAACAAGCCACTAGGAGAGACTATTAGGCCCCATACTAGGATAGGAGGGGTTTTCTGTACAAAAAATAAGTTTTCTCGCCTCTTTGGGATGAGACTGCCGTCTCGAAATTGAGACCGCCGTCTTGCCTCAGGCAAGTGGCGAGACCGTCGTCTCGTTTGACGAGACGGCGGTCTCACCAACTGCAAATGGCGAGACGGCGGTCTCGCTAACTGCAAATGGCGAGACGGCGGTCTCGCTTTCCCAGACGGCGGTCTCGCCACATGTGAAGGACGAGACGACGGTCTCGTTTGGAGAGACGACAGTCTCGTCACCTGCACATGACGAGACAGTGGTCTCGTTTGGTGAGATGGCGGTCTCGACCCTGTCAGACGAGAACGGCGGTCTCGCCACTGCTAGGCGCGAAAACCTATAAACAGGGGTCCTCCCCCCCTCATTTCCACACACCACACAGCTTTTCGCTCTCCCTTCTCTCTAAAACTTCTCTCTAGAATCCCTCCGACGCATTTCCGGAGCTTCTGAGTGCTTTTTTTGAGTGTTTTTTCGACGTCTAGAAGAGTTTCCAGCGTCGTGTAGAGTGAAGGGCTGCCAAAAAGCACCCATTTTTGTTAAAGAAATAAAAAAGAAAGCTTGCTTCGGAGGTTTAAATTCTCTCTCTCTACTTTTATTGCTTTAATTTTAAATGATGCAATAGATTAGGGCCATGTAGTCATAAATTTAAATTCCGCATAATAAAAGGGAAAAACGTTATTTTCACCGGTTTAAATATTTTTAGATAGCTGGCCTATCATAGGGAACCCGAAAGGGGCGTAGTAAAGGAACCAATACTTCCTTTACACGTAACTAACTCCCTTACCCAACTCTGGTTCTAATGACCAAAGTTGGTTTTCGAAAACCAACGCCTTTTAAAACCCCTTTTCCGATGTTTCTGGTAAAAACATCGGTGGCGACTCCACAGAACCCTACAAAATTAGTCCTTGGGTTAGCCCGGTTATCGGACAACCCAAGGACGCCCTTTCGAAAACCTCGCCCCTAGGTTAGCCCGGTTATCGGACAACCTAAAGGCGTAGTAACCACCCATAAAAACGCGAAAATCAAGAGGGTCGAAAACCATCGCGTCGCTCTGACCGACCTTCTCTCTTTTGAGACGGCGGCGACAGATGGCGACTCCACTAGGGAAGCCTCGAGAGTTGATCTCATTTAGTGATGGGCCGACTTAAAAATAAGTAAACCAAGAAAACAACATTTTTGCCCTTAACTTGTATTATAACATGTTTTAATGCTTGGCTTTAATAATTGTTGTTTGTTTATAATTATGCAATTGTTTGAAATAAAAATTTTACACAAACCCTTGCACACAACAGTTCCCTCTATATCCGGGGGCAAGTGAGAAAACCATAGGGAGTGGGTGGCAGGTACGTTTCGCTGTAGTGAGGGCCTTGAGCCCACCAGTGTGATCGGAAACCACCACTCAAGGTGATAACCTTCCTCTTTTGCCAACAAGACTGACTATGGCCTTAGTGCTAAGCATGGTCGGACGGCTGGAGAGTGGGGACCCTATAATGGGGGCACCTTGGGGGCCTTAGCCTGGTGAGAACAGTTAGAACCAACCCTTGCCAATGCACTTTTCTGCAGGAAAACCCTACCTCGTGATAAAAACGAATTCTCGCCTATTCGCGGATGACCGAATTGTGTGTGCATATGTTTGTTGCATTTGTCTGTTGCATAGCATAAACAAACAACAAAACAAAAACTCAAAAAAAAAAAATATTTTCGCAAATAAACACCCTTATCTCGGACAGTCTGCCTTTTAGCTAGCCTGGTTTCAGGTTCTTTGTAAGCTAAGTAGCCACGCAGTTCCGACAGAAGAGATAAGGGACGCTAAATATTCTTTCGCATAAAGCCACTTTTTATCTCGGACATCTGCCTTTTAGCTAGTCTGGTTTCAGGTTCTTTGTAAGCTAAGTAGCCACGCAGTCCGACAGAAGAGATAAAAGGCTATAAAATAAACAAATAAACATTAAATAAAAATCAAAAGTCCATTTCCAAAACCATAAATAAGACCTGGTCCAAAAATATTACACTCATAAAACATTCATGTAGGTAGTTTATTCTTCAATAAAAAAATACACGCAATTACCATACATCATATAGAAAAACATGATAAATAAGAAAATAAACACTTACATTCATTCAAATAAGCATCCTTTTCATCAAACATGCATTTTGGTTTTAGAAATGGAGGGGACAAGTAGACAGCCAAAGAAGGTGGATATTCCCCGTTTCCATACTGAGAGATTGGAACGGCTAAGCGCGGCAATGCCATCGGAGGTCCGCGCTGACTTTGAAAAATCTTATGGAAGGATTTTGGACCCTCTAAAGATCAGTGTCGATCAGGTGTTCTTAAGGGCACTAATCCACTTCTGGAATTCCAATATGCGGTGTTTCAAATTTCCACAGTTCGACTTGGTGCCCACATTAGAGGAGTACGAAACCATGTTGAAATGGCCCAAATCAGCCGGGGTCCATGTCCGCCACGAGGCGTACACTCCTGCAGCACCAGTCGCTGCCCTTATTCAACTACCATTCCGGCAGAGTACCCTGATAAGGAAGGGGAACGCCCAGGGTTGGAAAGTATCAATGCTAGAAGACCACCTGTCCTACCTAGCTGAAAGGGCAGAGTGGGTCGCCTTCAACAAAACCCTGGCACTCATAATTTTTGGAACAGTCTTGTTCCCCTTCCACTTCGACACAGTAGATCAGGCCGTCATGGACGCCTTCTTCGCCTGGGACGTGAACTCGAAGAGTCCCCTGCCTGCAATTCTTGCTGACACCCTGCTCTCGGTGGAATTTTGCCACTAGAAGCAGGGAAAAACACTCCGCTGCTGCTCTTCATTATTATTTGTGTGGAGCGCCACACACCTTTACGCCTCCAGCCACATGGGGATATTCCCCGACCCTTTAAGGAGCTTCTCCAAGATCCCCCTCCAACATCGTCTTACTTCAGAATGGAGGGATGAGTGGGAACGAAAGGACGCCAACAGTTTATCCTGGGTCTGCCCTTGGTTCCGACCCAACCCAGTTCTCATCAGATGTGGGGACTATCCGAGCGTACCCTTGATAGGACTCAGGGGTTGCATAGCCTACTCACCTAGAGTAGCTATGAGGCAGCTCATGAGGACCCAAACTACTGTTTCCCGAGGGGAGCTCAGAGGACTGTGCTTCTTTGGGGACCCATGCACAATTGCCAACTCACTAGCTATGAGAAAAGCATGGGAGAGGCCAGTCTACATGGGGGACAGAGAGCTAGGAAAAGCTCGGGTGGCTGTCACCAGTGACTACGAGGCGTGGAGAAATAGAAGAGGGATGGCTCAACCATCCGCCACACCTACCACAAGCGCCAATGATGAAGGGCTGCAGGCTCAGATTGATGCCTTGACCCAGAGGATAGAAATCATGGGAGCCCAGATGAGGGCCCTTGAAGAGAAAGAGCAAGAATCTATCCTCACAATTGATGGTCTACAAAGGCAAGGCAAGAAAAAGGATCATGAAATAGAGCGCCTCAAGGACCAGTGTGCTGACTCCAACGAACAAGCTATCCGGGCATCCAAAACTGCCAGAACTAGTTCGGATAGCCAACTACAGGAGATAACTGCGAAGTCAGCACGCCTTGAGGCCGAATCATCAAAGCAGGCTCAAACAATCAAGGAGTTGTCGCAAGAGCTCCTCAAGACTCGGTTAGATATCCGCCAAGAGCGAGAGGCCAACCGGAGACTCAACAGAAGTCTCGCTGAGCTACGCTGCAAAGAAAGAGATGGGCTAGCTCAGGACGGCCAAGTACTACAAGAGAAAGACCGAGCCGTTGAAAAGCTCGATGAACTACAAGCCTTGGTCATTCATTAAGAGGCGAAGATCAAAGAGGCTCAAAAATACAGTGAAGATATGAGCCAGGCGGTCTGCAAGCAAAGCGAAGCACTTGCTCGTCACGTCCGGGAAGCTGAGAGAGAGCTACAGAGGGATCAAAACCCGTCTGTGGGTTTCTTTAAAGTTTTTCGCTTTTGCCAAAAGTTGCTTCGCAGTATAGAATAGGGGAATGTACACCTTCTGTCGAATAAATAAAATTTTCTTTATTCAAATGACTGTCTACTCGCATGCATAAGCATTCATTTGCATATTTAAATTTTCCCCTCCTTCACACCTAATAAATAAGATAATAAAAAGGAAGGATTAACTAACACGTCTTCCCAAATCAGAAGAATGGAGCGAAAGCCACTCCTAATAAAGCTTACCCCAACGGTCGACTCGCCGCAAGAGGAAAATAAGCCTCGGCCGTTGGTCCTTAAAAACAAAGAAGAGGGGGCAAGGACACCAGTGCGACTATTTATGCCACGTCCTTTCCCCTACGAATCAAATAAAGTTGTACCGTGGAGATATGGAGAATCTCCACCAATAAAAGAAGAAATAACAAATATAGCCGGCATTGGGGGCATGACTAGAAGTGGAAGAATCTACTCCCCCAAGGATACACAGGAAGATGTCCTCAAAAATAAAGGAAAAAAAATAAAAGGACCGAAGAAGAAAAAGAAAATAAAGAATCCAAGGAGGAGACAGAGGAATTACTCCAGTTCATAAGGCAAAGTGAGTATTCCATTATAGACCAGCTCAATCGCACACCTGCAAAGATTACATTGTTATCTTTAATAATGAGCTCAGAACCGCATAGAAACGCCCTGCTGAAGGTCTTGAGCGAGGCGCATGTACCTCATACAATATCCCAAGAAAAGGTCGAGAGGATCGTGGGTCACATTACGGCAAGCGATCACCTCACCTTCACAGAGGAAGAACTCCCCCTCGAGGGGTCAAACCACAACAAGCCCTTGCACATCTCAGTCAAGTGCAAGGAGTACCTCATCGCCAAAGTTCTTATGGATAACGGGTCATCCTTGAACGTGATGCCCAAGTGCACACTAGACAAGTTGACTATCCAAGGAACCCGTATGCGCCCAAGTAGCACCATCGTTCGAGCCTTCGACGGATCCAAACGAGAAGTAGTGGGGGAGGTCAATTTGCCAATTCATGTCGGACCCACTGTCTTCGACGTCAATTTCCATGTAATGGATATTACTCCAGCATATAACTGTCTCCTCGGCAGGCCTTGGATTCACGACGCTAAGGCAATACCTTCAACGCTCCACCAGAAAGTCAAGTTCATAGTAGACGACAAACTGGTCACTGTCCAAGCAGAAGACGATATCCTAATCAGTGGACCGTCCACCCAGCCTTATGTGGATGCGGCTGAAGAGGCCCTTGAAACATCTTATCAAGCGCTCGAAATTTCCAACATAGAGCGACTTCCCAAAAACGCAAAGGTAGCCCGCATGATGTTGAAGCATGGTTACCATCCTGGCCAAGGACTGGGGGCAGATTCCCAAGGCATGAGGGAACCCCCAGAATTCAAAGACAATCCCTGCAAGTATGGCCTAGGATATGACCCTAGTAAGGGCTGAGCGGAAAGAAGAAAAGGGAAGTCCCCCCTCCGCACACTCAAGCAGATTTTTCGAAGTGGAGGGGTGCAAGCGTCAAGAGCCACCTTAGTCATTAGGAAATCTTTTTCTTCGTTTAAGGGATGTAAACCCCATGATTGTTAGAGACTATCCCCCGGGGCGAGCCTGACCCCCGGGCATTTCAGGGCACATATTCCCTTATTAATTAATAAAGAATGATTCTTACTATCTGCTTCTCTTCTCTCTATTTTTTACTAGACCTCACGAATAACCCTGTCTAAGCAAACAACAAATAAAGAAGAAGAGTAAAAAGCGCATCCAAATAATCAATATTTACCATTGCTATCATCATCAAGCTAGCTTATTAGAAGAACATAAAAATAAGACTTCACCTCATTCATAAAGAAAGTCATGCTTCGCCAATACTGTGAAAAAAATAGATCCAAAAAAAAGAGAGAAAAAGCCCAGAGAAGCCAAAGGCCAAAGAAAAGGGCAAATAACCCGGTAGGAAACCCACTAAGGGGGCTACACAAAAGATAGGGTTGACCCGGTAGGATACCCGAACAAAAATAAAGGGTAGCCTAGGCAAAAGTTAGGGTTACAAATAAGGTCCGCTAGGATTTCTCCAAAAAATTACAAAAAGAAGGAACCTAGACAAAAGTTAGGTCCAAGACACAGTATCCTAGTTCGAAAACCCAAAGGGCGATCTAGAGAAACCAGCTAGCCATTAAAAAGCAATGGGAATAAAGCCAAAGAGCGCAAATACAAAAAGAGAGAGAAAAATTGTTTGCTTAGACAAAGCTTACACACCTAGGCCTAACCCTAGCCAGCCATGCTTACAAAACCCTTTATCAATAAAAATCAACCCTCTAAAACACAAACCATTGATTTTTACCTCTTTACTTCTTTTTTCTTGACCCTCACAACAAATATTCTAATAATTAATTTGGGAATATGGAGGCGTATAGTCAACAAGAGGATTGAAATCCCTAAAGCGAAGAAAAAGGGACACTATATGACAAAGAGTGTGCTGCAAAAGAAAAAAAAAAGAAGAGAGAAGGAAAAGAGAAAGAGAAGAAAGAAAAGAAAGAAAAATTATCCTTCGGTCACAAGAAGTCCGACGTGGTATAGCCAAGAGCAAATACAGCAAATCAGAGGGCACTCAGCGCAACGAGACACGTTGGTTAAATCCTTCTGAAAATTTAATCAAAATAGGCATTATAGGACATCAAACATGAAAACATTGCATGCATAAAAATGTTTTTGAACCAGGTCCTATTTTCTCTTCAAAAAAAAACCTTCCGTAATTCGAGACCGTCGTCTGGCTATTCCAGACCGCCGTCTCGGTTACCCGACAAGGCGAGAACGCCGTCTCGACCAACCAGACCGCCGTCTCGACTTGGAGGAGACACGAGACCGCCGTCTCGCTTTCCCAGACGGCGGTCTCGAATTGGAAAAAATTCCTATAAATAGCTGGTGCGCTTGGGGGGTTTCTCACAACTCTCCTTGCCTCCAGAACCTCCCTTTCTCAACTCCTGCATTCCCAAGCCCCCTCTAGTCAAGATGTTTGGTAGAAGCGCCTCCAGGAAGAGAAGGAGCACTGCCGGGGCCAGCAGTTCTGCGGCTCCGCCACCCCAGGACCCCTCTCAATTATCACCACAACACCAGGCCCGCCTCGACAATATCCGGACCTATCAGTGGCACCCGGTGCTGAGACTTGACTTCAGCATCTTGGCTGAATTCGGGTGGGAGGACGACGTCCGAGCCCACATAGATAGCATCGGGTGGGGCTTTCTGCTGCAGCCACCACCTACACATGTGTACCCACAAGCGGTACTAGAATTCTTGGCCTCGGTCTCCTACTCCGAGGTCCCCTCCACGGTCCTGGGCCTGCCGCCCACTAAGATGGTGACCTATTTCATGGGTCGAAGCTACCAGGCCACCACCCTCGACGAGTTCAACATGGCCATCGGGTTCGTCTGGCCCGAGGACACATTGACCCAGGGATACCGTGAGGCCATCTACTCCCGTCCCACCAACCTCACTGCCGCTGAAATGTGGCATGAGCTCACAGGAGCCACCATGCTGCCCACGCTGATGAGGGGCTCTGCGCTGCCCCCAGCACTCCGCATCTGCCACAAGCTGCTGGCAGGAACCATCCATGGGAGGAAAGAGAGTCAGGGCAAGGTCTCCCTCCCTGACCTCTTCGTACTTTATTGCATGAGCTAGAAGCGGCGCTGCAACCCCGGCTACTTCTTCCTGAGAGCCCTCAAGGACTTCGGGAACAGATCCGCGGGGCCGTCCTCGTGGCTCCCCTCATCACTCCCCTAGAAGAAAGATGGGGGTACCCTGGCCGGGAAGAACTGGCCTCCAACTTGCAACCCGAGACCATCAACGGGTCAGTCCTGGTCAGCATGGGGATGCTGATACGTCGAGGGACCCAGTTGGCCCTCAATCCCACACTGGATTTCGCACTAGATCTCCAGGGGCTGGTGGCGATGCAGGATATCCCCACGCCCCCCGAATTCCAGCAGCAGCAGCAACAACAACCGCCACCGTACGCGGACGACTTTGCCGGCATGAACCGCAACATGAACGATCTGCGCCGGCAGTTCGACCAAATGACGGTGCGGCAAGAAGCCTACCATACCCGGCAAGAGGAGATGTACCAGCATCAACAGGTGATGCGGCAGGAATGGACAACATTCCAGCAGGAGTACCACGACGAAGTCCGAGAGCAAGCGGACTTCCGGTATCACCTCTACCAGCAATTCGCCCGTGGATCATCTCTAGAGGATAGCCCTTAGGGTTGGTACTTGCCTAAATAAAAGTGGTTGTAATAAAATTTCCCCATAAATAAAATTTTATTTCATGCATCTCTTTGCTAGCCTTTGCAAAAGCTAGCGTAAAACAAAGAAGCTTAAAAAGGAAAAAAGCATACGCTCAATAGGAAAAGCCAAAATCTTAAATCGCGAGAAAAAAGAGATAAAATTGCGAGAAAAAGGCAGGATTAAGACAAGCCATCACATCAACCAACAAAACTTCGACTATCAAGTCAAAATCGAACAAGCAAACAAGAATCATCCGACCAGCCAGCAAGAATTGGATGATCACTACCAAAAGTCAAAAACAAAGAATCCCCAGCAAACAAGCAAGCTGGATGAGCACCCACAAAATCCCCGGCACAACCTGGATGACCGTTCATAAAGGTCCAAGCACATTTATCGACACAGAAATCACTCCCCAAGGAGCCGGCGCATGAGCTAGAGCAGTAAGCCGCCACCATAGCCAAAGGATCAGCTACCGTAAGAAGGGGCATCCAGAGGCACCAAACCAGAAGAGGGTTCGTACTCGTCAACCGAGGGGTCAGCTACCGCGTCAAAGGAGCATCCCGAGGTTTCACATCGGCGCATGAGCTAGAGCAGTAAGCCGCCACCACGGCCAAAGGATCAGCTACCACAAGATGGAGCATCCGGAGGCTTAACACCAGATGGGGGTGTGTACTCATCAGGCCTTACAAAGGGGGGCTTACCGGGCGGGGGTTCATACTCGTCAAACACCAGATGGGGGTGTGTACTCATCAAGCCTTACAAAAGGGGGCTTACCGGGCGAGGGTTCATACTCGTCAAACCAGATGGGGGTTCGTACTTGTAGACCCCAAATCTTGCCCGACCTCCAAATAAAGTCAGAAAACCCCCTATTTGAAGACGGCCGAAGCCTAACAAGCCACTAGGAGAGACTATTAGGCCCCCGTACTAAGATAGGAGGGTTTTTTGGCCCGAAAAATAAAGTTTCTCGCCCTAAAGGGACGAGACCGCCGTCTGGAAGGACCAGACCACCGTCTCGCCTCACGCCAGGGACGAGACCGCCGTCTCGCTTGTCCAGACGGAGGTCTCGTCACCTGAAAAAGGCTGAGACGGCGTTCTTGATTATCCAGACGGCGGTCTCGACTTCTGCCTAGTCGAGACGGCGGTCTGGATTATCCAAACGGCGGTCTCGACCCCCTACCATGGTCGAGACGGCGGTCTGGATTGTCCAGACGGCGGTCTCGACCTTGTCAGACGAAACGGTGGTCTCGACCTGTCAGGCGCGAAAAACTATAAATAGGGGCTCCATTCCCCCTTTTTCCACACACAAAAACACAGTAGCTCCTCCTTCTCTCTAGATTTTCTCTCTCTAGAACCCCTCCGAAGCATTTCCGGAGTTTCTGAGTGTCTCTAGGTATAAATTGAGCGTCCTAAATCTTCTTTAGAATCCCTCCGAGGCATTTCCGGAGTTTCTGAGAGTTGTAGAGTGAAGGGTTGCCAAAAAGCACCCACTCTTTAAAAGAGAAATATAAAAAGCTTGTTTTGGAGGTGCACCCTCTCTCTTTCTAATTTTACCGCTTTCATTTAAAATTATGAAATAGACGCTAGGACCATGTAGTCATATTCTTTAAATACCGCATAATAAAAGGGTAAAAGCGCAATTTTCCAGTTTAATTATTTATCCAAAGTAGCCGGCCTATCATAGGGAACCCGAAAGGGGCGTCGTAAAGGAACTAACACTTCTTTTGCACGTAACTAACTCCCTTACCCAACTTTGGTTCTAATGACCAAAGTTGGTTTTCGAAAACCAACGCCTTTTTAAACTCCTTTTCCGATGTTTCCGGTAAAAACATCGGTGGCGACTCCACGAACCCTTCAAAACCCCATTCTTGGGTTAGCCCGGTTATCGGACAACCTAAGGACGTTGTAACCACCCATAAAAAGCGCGAAAGCAAGAGGGTCGAAAAACCATCGCGTCGCTCCGACCGCCCCTTCGTTTTTGGGAGGCGGTGATAGTACTCATCAGCCGAAGGGATCAGCTATCGCCAGAAGAAGCATCCTGGAAGCGCACAACATTTTCCCAGAAGATCATCCAAAGACGGAGCATCTGACGGGCAACCGGGCAAGAGGGTCAACTCATTTACCCTCCAGTCGATCACCTGGGCACAAAAGGCTGGCAATCGACTAGTCGGGTAAAGGGGGGGCAGCTGTAGACCCCAAATCTTGCCCGACCTCCAAATAAAGAGAAGAAGACCTCCTATTCGAAGATGGACGAAGCCTAACAAGCCACTAGGAGAGACTATTAGGCCCCATACTAGGATAGGAGGGGTTTTCTGTACAAAAAATCAGTTTTCTCGCCTCTTTGGGACGAGACCGCCATCTCGAAATCGAGACCGTCGTCTCGCCTCAGGCAAGTGGCGAGACTGCCGTCTCGTTTGACGAGATGGCAGTCTCGCCAACTGCAAATGGCGAGACGGCGGTCTCGCTTTCCCAGACGGCGGTCTCGCCACATGCGAAGGACGAGACGGCGGTCTCGTCACCTGCGCATGACGAGACAGCGGTCTCGTTTGGCGAGACGGCGGTCTCGACCCTGTCAGACGAGAACGGCGGTCTCGCCACTGCCAGGCGCAAAAACCTATAAATAGGGGTCCTCCCCCCCTCATTTCCACACACCACACAACTTTTCACTCTCCCTTCTCTGTAAAACTTCTCTCTAGAATCCCTCCGACGCATTTCCGGAGCTTCTGAGTGCCTTTTTTTAGTGTTTTTTCGACGTCTAGAAGAGTTTCCAGCGTCGTGTAGAGTGAAGGGCTGCAAAAAAGCACCCATTTTTGTTAAAGAAATAAAAAAGAAAGCTTGCTTCGGAGGTTTAAATTCTCTCTCTCTACTTTTACTGCTTTAATTTTAAATGATGCAATAGATTAGGGCCATGTAGTCATAAATTTAAATTCCACATAATAAAAGGGCAAAAACGTTATTTTCACCGGTTTAAATATTTTTAGATAGCTGGCCTATCATAGGGAACCCGAAAGGGGCGTAGTAAACGAACTAATACTTCCTTTACACGTAACTAACTCCCTTACCCAACTCTGGTTCTAATGACCAAAGTTGGTTTTCGAAAACCAACGCCTTTTAAAACCCCTTTTTCCGATGTTTCCGGTAAAAACATCGGTGGTGACTCCTCAGAACCCTACAAAATTAGTCCTTGGGTTAGCCGGTTATCGGACAACCCAAGGACGCCCTTTCGAAAACCTCACCCCTAGGTTAGCCCGATTATCGGACAACCTAAAGGCGTTGTAACCACCCATAAAAACGCAAAAATCAAGAGGGTCGAAAACCATCGCGTCGCTCCGACCGACCTTCTCTCTTTTGAGACGGTGGCGACAGAGACTATCCGAATGTACCCTTAATAGGACTCAGTGGTTGCATAGCCTACTCACCTAGAGTAGCTATGAGGCAACTCATGAGAACCCAAACTACCATTTCTCGAGGGGAACTCGGAGGACTGTGTTTCTTCAGAGACCCATGCACAATCGCCAACTCACCAGCCGTGAGAAAAGAATGGGAGAGACCAGTCTATATGGGAGATAGAGAGCTAGGAAAAGCTCGAGTGGCTACCTCCAGTGACTATGAGGCGTGGAGAAGAAGAAGAGGGATGTCTCAACCATCCACCTCACTCATTACGAGCGTCAATAGTGAAAAGCTGCAGGCTCAAGTCGACGCCTTGACCCAGAGGATAGAAATCATGGGAGCCCAGATGAGGGCCCTTGAAGAGAGAGAGCAAGAATCTATCCTCACCATTGATGGTCTACAGAGGCAATGCAAGAAAAAGGATCATGAAATAGAGCGCCTCAAGGACCAGTGCGCTGACTCTAACGAGCAAGCTATCCGAGCATCAAAAAATGCCAGAACAAGCTCGGATAGCCAAATTCAAGAAATCACTGCCAAGATAGCACGCCTTGAGGCCGAATCAGCAAAACAGAAGTCACCAAGACTCGGTTGGAAATACGCCAAGAGCGGGAGGCCAATCGGAGACTCAACAGAAGTCTCACTGAGCTACGCTGTAAGGAAAGAGACGGGCTAGCTCAGTATGGCCAAGTACTTCAAGATAAGGACCGAGCCCTTGCAAAACTCGATGAACTACAAGCCTTGGTCATCCATCAAGAGGCGAAGATCAAAGAGGCTCAAAAGTACAGTGAAGATATGAGCCAGGCAGTTCATAAGCAAAGCGAAGCACTCGCTCGTCACGTCCGGGAAGCCGAAAGAGAATTGCATAGAGATCAAGACCCGCCTGTGGGTTTCTTTAGGCTTTTCTGTTTTTGCCAAAAGTTGCTTCGTAGTATGGAATAGGAGAATGTACGCCTTCTAACGGATAAATGAAAATTTTCTTTTATTCAACAATTGTCGACTTGCATGCATATCATTCATCTGCATATTTAATTTCCCCTCCTTCACGCTTAATAAATAAGATAATAAAAAGGAAGTATTAAACTGACACGTCTTCCAAATCAGAAGAATGGAGAGAAAGCCACTCCTAATCAAGCTCTCCCCAACGGTCGATTCATCACAAGAAGAAAATAAGCCTCGACCGTTGGTCCTCAGGAATAAGGAAGAAGGGGCAAGGACACCTGTCGCCGCCTCCCAAAGAGAGGGCGGTCGGAGCGACGCGATGGTTTTTTCGACCCTCTTGATTTTCGCGTTCTTTATTGGTGGTTACAACGTCCTTAGGTTGTCCGATAACCAGGCTAACCCAAGGACTTATTTATTTTGGGTTCTATGGAGTCGCCACCGATATTTTTACCATAAACATCGGAAAAGGGGTTTTAAAAGGCGTTGGTTTTCGAAAACCAACTTTGGTCATTAGAACCAGAGTTGAATAAGGGAGTTAGTTACGTGTAAAGGGAGTATTAGTCCCTTTACGACGCCCCTTTCGGGTTCCCTATGATAGGCCGGCTATTTGTGAATAATTAAACTTGGAAAATTGCGCTTTTACCCTTTTTATTATGCGGAATTTAAATATATGACTACATGGCCCTAGCTTCTATTGCGTAATTTAAATAGCAGTAAAAAATAGAGAGTGAGGATATGCACCTCCAAAGCAAGCTTTATATATTAAAAAGAGAGGGTGCGTTTTGGCAACCCTTCACTCTACAACTCTCAGAAACTCTGGAAATGCCTCAGAGGGATTCCAAAGAAGATTTAGAATACTCTGTGTATGCCTAGAGACGCTCAGAAATTCCGGAAATGCCTCGGAGGGATTCTTAGAGAGAGAAATTCTAGAGAGAAGGGAGAGCTCTTGCTGCTGGGTGTGTGGAAAAAGGGAGAAATGACGCCCCTATTTATAGTTTTTCGTGCTTGACAGGTCGAGACCGCCGTCTCCGCTGACAGGGTCGAGACCGCCGTCTGGAAAGTCTAGACCGCCGTCTCGACTTGGCAGCGGGTCGAGACCGCCGTCTAGAAAATCCAGACCGCCGTCTCGAATTTGCGGGTGGCGAGACCGCCGTCTAGAAAATTGAGACGGCGGTCTCGTCCTGGCGTTGAAACGATTCGGCGGTCTGGTATTCCCAGACGGCGGTCTCGTCCCTTCAGGGCGAGAAACTTTATTTTCGGGCCAAAAAACCTTCCTATCTTAGTACGGGGGCCTAATAGTCTCTCCTAATGGCTTGTTAGGCTTCGGCCGTCGTCAAATAGGATGCTTTCTGACTTTATTCTGAGGCCGGGCAAGATTTGGGGTCTACAACTGCCCCCCCTTTACCCGACCAGTCGACTGCTGGCCTTTTTGTGCCAAGGTGATCGACTGGGGGGTAAAGGAGTTGACCCTCTTGCCCGGTTTCCCTTCGGATATTCCGTCTTTGCGGCAGGTGATCTTTGGGGGAGATGTTGTGCTGTGCGCCTCTGGGATGCTCCTTTGATGCGGTAGCTGACCCCTTCGGCTGATGAGTATGAACCCCCATCTGGTTTGACGAGTATGAACCCTCGCCCGGTAAGCCCCCTTCTGTAAGGCCTGATGAGTACACACCCCCATCTGGTGCTTGACGAGTATGAACCCCCGTCTGGTAAGCCCTCTTCTGTAAGGCCTGATGAGTACACACCCCCATCTGGTGTTAAGCCTCCGGATGCCCCATCTTGCGGTAGCTGATCCTTTGGTTGACGAGTACGAACCCTCGCCTGGTTTGGTGCCTCTGGATGCCCCTTCTTGCGGTAGCTGATCCTTTGGCGATGGTGGCGGCTTACTGATTCTGATCATGCGCCGACTCCCTGGGGAGTGATTTTTGTGTTCGTGCACTTCCAGGATACTACTTCTGACGTAGCCGATCCCTTCGGTGGACACGTGGTAAAACCTCGGGATACTCCTTCTGACGGTAGCCGATCCTTCGGTTGATGGGTATAAACCCCCCATCAGGCCGGTAGTTGCGAGTCCGTTGTGTGGGACCGGAT
>OY731402.1:35365284-35379043 GCA_963425845.1 Sphenostylis stenocarpa | reverse complement strand
GAGTCGTGAGGTAATCTTTTTGTTTTGCCTCTGGAGTAGGCAAGGATCCATTTGGGGATAATTAAGCCTTTCCGTTGGCTTTTCTACATTGATGACTTCCTTTTTCTTGGATGGAAGGATGTTGATTGCAGCTGACGGTTGGAGCTAATTTCCTTGAAGCTCCTTATTCTGCTGAAGATAATTTTGAATTTCGCCTTTTGCGATTGCGATTTAATTTTATCGCGAATGTTTGAAATCCGGCTTTTTAGTATATCATGTGTGCCTTTTATTTTATAGTTTTTGTACACATGGGCTTTTGAAATGTGAAACAGAAACAACTACTTTTATTTATTACTGTTTTTTTTTTGTTTGATACATTCAAGCATTTTTTTCAAAATACTTTTAAAAAAAAAACTACTGAAAGACTCCTCCTAATCATCCGCCTCTGGACTGGAGTGGGCGGATGGTACTGGCGATGGAAAGCGGCGAAGTAGGCGGCGCTGCAACCTTGTCTGATTCTGGACCATGCTCTCTATCTGACGGTCCGTCCTATCTTGCCTGACAGTCAACTGGCTAAATTGCTGGCGTATAGACTGGAACTCTCCTTGCATGTATGCATGCTCCTCGTCTAAGCGTCGGTACAAGCCGGAGAGATCATAGTCTCGTGACTGCTGTTGGGATTCTGAGGTAGTAGGAATGTCCTGCGGCGTATTGAAGTCGCGCATATCCCATGAAATCGAGATGATAGGGTTTAAGATGAGCCCTGTCCCTTCTCTGCTGAGGATATTCATGTTCGTCAGCACACCTCCGTTGATTGGCTCCGGTTGGAGTTCAGCTGGGAGATATTCTCCGTCTGTGCATCCCCAATATTCAGCTAGAGGGGTAAGGAAGGGAGCCACCATGATCGTTCCCGCTGGTCCCCGAGTACCGCATTCCTTTACAGCTTTTAGGAATGCGTATCCCGGGTTGCACCGGTGTCCCTGATGCATGCAGTAGACTATAAAAAGATCAGCTAGTGTGACCTTTCCCTGGCTTTCTTTCCGGCTGTGAATGGTCCCAGCAAGCAATTTGTGGCAAATGCGAAGAGGGGGGTTGAAGGCCGCACCCTTCAGGTTAGAGGGGAGATTAATAGCTCCAGTAATCTCCTTCCACATACTGGTGGTGGTAAGAACTGCAGGTTTCTCCAGATATGCGGACCGATATTCCGGGGTTCTTGTGTCGGCCCGCTGGCAGAAACCCATGATGACGTTGAAGTCATCCAAAGCAGTGGTCCGGTAGGCTCCATCCATCCAGTAGGAGATAGCTTGCGTTGGCGGCACTCCAGGAATTATGGATGGCATTTCCATCATGTTGACGGAGGCGAGAAACTCCATTGTAGCGGTGCGATGAATCCGAGTAGGCGGCTCGCAGAGCAGAAAGTCCCATCCTATGTTGTGGATGAACCTTTTGACATCTTGCTCCCAACCAAATGTAGCAAGGATCTCGAAATCTAGTCGCAGCATAGGATACCAGGCAAATTGTTGGATATTTGCCAGTCGTTGTTGATGTGCCTCTGCCATCATCATGTTGGTGACAGGAATTCTCCTAGCAGTAGTCCTGGTGCGTTTTCTTCTGGATGATGCTTCTCCACGTTCCATTGTGAGCTTTGCTCTCTTGGGAATGCTAAAAATGTATGGAGGAGGAGAAAAAGCAAGATAGGAAGCTTGGAATGAGGTGCCAGAGCCAAGATCCGCGCCCAACATATATAGGTCGCGTAGGGGGATTTGGGACGGCCGTCTGGGTTGGGACGAGACCGGCGGTCTCGCCATCTGACAGCGCGAAAACCTATAAATAGGGGCTCTCCCCCCCTCATTTTCACACACCACAGCTGCATAGCTCTCCCTTCTCTCTAGAACTTCTCTCTAGAATCCCTCCGACGCATTTCCGGAGTTTCTGAGTGTTTTAAAAGAGTGATTTTCGGCGTTCGAGAGGTTTCCGACGTCTTGTAGAGTGAAGGGCTGCCATAAAGCACCCTATTTGTCCAGAGAATTAATATAAAAAGCGTGCTTCGGAGGTTCAAATTCTCTCTTTCCACCTTTACCTCTTTTATCTTAAATTATGCAGTAGACAGTAGGGCCATGTAGTCATACTTTTAAATTCCGCAGAATAAAAAGGGCAAAAGTGCGTTTTTCTAGTTTATCAATAAAAATAAGCCGGCCTATCATAGGGAACCCGAAAGGGGCGTCGCAAAGGGACTAATACTCCCTTTGCACGTAACCAACTCCCTTACCCAACTCTGGTTCTAATGACCAAAGTTGGTTTTCGAAAACCAACGCTTTTTTTTAAACCCCTTTTCCGATGTTTATGGTAAAAATATCGGTGGCGACTCCATAGAACCCAAAATAAATAAGTCCTTGGATTAGCCCGGTTATCGGACAGCCCAAGGACACTTTTCGAAAACCTCGCCCCTAGGTTAGCCCGGTTGTCGGACAACCTAAAGGCGTTGTAACCACCAATAAAAAACGCGAAAACAAGAGGGTCGATAAAACCATCGCGTCGCTCCGACCGCCTCGTTTTTGACGGCGGCGACAACAAGAACACCAGAATATCGGTCCGCATATATGGAAAAACCTGTTGTTCTCACCACCACTAGCATGTGGAAAGAGACCACTGGAGCTCACAACCTGCCAACACACTTGAAGGGGGCATCCTTTTCTCCTCCACTCCGCATATGCCACAAACTGCTCGCCGGGACCCTACACAGCCGGAAGGAGAGCCAGGGGAAGGTAACGCTGGCTGACCTTTTCATCATCTACTGTATGCACCAAGGGCATAAGTGCAACCTAGGATATGCATTCCTGAAGGCCATAAAGGAATGCGGTACTCGGGGACCAACAGGAGTAATTATGGTGGCTCCCCTCCTTACCCCTTTAGCTGAGTATTGGGGATGCACTGATGGGGAAGATCTCCCAGCTGAACTCCAACCAGAGCCTATCAACGGAGGAGTGCTGACACACATGAACATCCTCAGCAGGCAAGGGACAGGGTTCATCCTGAACCCTATCATCTCGATTTCATGGGATATGCGCAACTTCGATACGCCGCAAGACATCCCTACTACCTCCGAATCCCAGCAGCGAGCCACGCGATTCAGATTTCCCGGCCGTACCGACGCCCTGGATGAGGAGCATGCATACATGGAAGGAGAGTTCCAGTTCATACGCCAGCAGTTCGCTCGGTTGACCGTTAGGCAAGATAGGACGGATCGCCGGATAGAAAGCTTGGTCCGGACTCGGGCGAGGTTCCAACGCCGCCTACTCCGCCGCTTCCCTTCGCCAGTACCATCTGCTCACTCCAGTCCAGAGGCAGATGACTAGGAGTAGTCTTTCTATAGTTTTTTTAGTATTTTTGAAAAAAAAAAAGCTTGAATGTACCAAACAAAAAGCAGTAATAAATAAAAGTAGTTATTTCTGTTTCATATTTCAAAAGCCCATGTGTATAAAAACTATAAAATAAAAGGCACACATGATATACTAAAAAGCCAGATTTCAAAAATTCACGATAAAATTAAATCGTGATAGAAAAAGGCAAAATCAAAATTATCTTCAGCAAAATAAGGAGCTTCAAGAAAACTAGTTCCAACCATCAACCTTCTACACCAATAAAAGAAGGAGAAGAAAAGCCAATGGAAAAGGCTTGATCATCCTCAAGAGGATCCTTGCCTATTCAAAGGCAGAAAAATACTCCCTGACTCAACATCACCACATGAGTCGTCAAACATAAATAACTTGGAGCTGCAATCAGCATCCTTCCACTCAGAAAAGACATCAACAAAGAAGAAAGGCCGACGAAAAGGCTCGACCGTCCCCAAGAGGATCCTTGCCTATTCCAAAGGCAAAACAAAAAATTATTACTCCATGACTCAGCTTCATTACCACATGAGTCATCAAGCAAACTCATCCAGAATCTTCGCTTCATTCCCCAAAGGAGAATAAGGACTACATAAGAGTTCATCAAAGAAAATACGGAGTCAAATCCTCCACATCACCAGGGGGGCAACAGAAGGAAAAGAAGGAAAAACTTTTCATCCCCTAACAGAGGTCACTACAGAAAAAAGGCCAAATAAATGTCTCTAAACAGAGCATATCAAGAAAAATCTTCACAAAAAAGGAAAAAACAAAAATTTCCATCTTCCAGCTCAAATAAGAGCTTCACCAGGCCAGGAGCCAGGATTCCATCATCAAATTTGGATCCCCAGGAAATCGACAGAATCCTCGGTGAATCCCAAAAAGAAAAAAGAAGAAAATATCTTCACCCCACTCAATAAAGGGCCTCACAAAGCCAGGAGTCAGAACTCCATCGTACCCCCAGGAAGCCAACAAAATTCCCCAGGGCCAACAAAAAGGAAAGAGAAGAAAAGAAAATCTCTTCATCCCCAGTAGAAGATAAAAAGCCTGTGTGCATAAAAGAAAAAAAGACACACGCATCCAAAAACAAAAATCCAAAAATCGCAAAAAAAGAGAAATTGCGAGAAAAGGGTAAAAACCCATCCCCCAGCAAAATAAGAGCTTAGGCAAAACCAGCTCAAACAACAGCAGCCAATAAGGAGTCGAAAAACTCCATTTCTCCCTAGAAAGACAATTCAAGACAGATCTCCAGTATGAAATTAATTCCCCAGTGGATCATCAACAAGAAAACTACCCCAGTGAGCCTACGACAAAGGCAAACTACAAAATTATATCCACAGGGAGTTAATCGCTCATAATGCCCAAAGACGGATATCCATAGTGAAGCACAAAGCCTTCACTTGCAACAAGCAAGCAAAAAACTAATATCCCCAAGAAATGGGAAATCAACCTATGCAAGAGGCAAATCCAAACCCTCAAAGTCTTCACCACTATTGAAGCATTCGCCTAATCAAGAGGCAAAACAAAATACCCAAATGAATCTTCGCCTAATCAAGAGGCACAATCAAGAAGAGAATCCAAAATCCCCAGAGGATTCCTGCCTAAACAAGAGGCAACCAAACAAAGAATCCCCGGCAAAGCCGGATGGCTAAACAGAAAAGCCAAAAATCAGAAATCCCCGGCAAAGCCGGATGGCTAAAACGAAAAAGCCAAAAACAAAGAATCCCCGGCAAAGCCGGATGGCCAAACAGAGAAGCCAAAAATCAGAAATCCCCGGCAAAGCCGGATGGCTAAACGAAAAAGCCAAAAACAAAGAATCCCCGGTAAAACTGGATGACTAACATAAAAGTCAAAAAGTCAAATCAAATATTCCCCACGGAATGGGCGCATGAACAGAAACAATAAGTCGCCAACATATCTCCAAAAACAGATAATCATAGGATTACCTACCAAAAAGTGCATCCTGAGAACCTTGCAGAACGGGGTTCAGACCGGGTGGGGGTAGGTACCCATCAGAGCCTTGCAGAACGTGGTTCGGACCAGGTGGGGGTAGGTACCCATCGAGAATCTTGCGGAACGGATTCGAACCAGGTGGGGGTAGGTACCCATCGGAGCCTTGCGGAACGGGGTTCGGACCGGGTGGGGGTAGATACCCATCGAGCCTTGCGGAACGGGGTTCGGACCGGGTGGGGGTAGGTACCCATCGGAATCTTGCGGAACGGGGTTCGGACCGGGTGGGGGTAGGTACCCATCGGAGCCTTGCGGAACGGGGTTCGGACCGGGTGGGGGTAGGTACCCATCGAATCTTACGAACGGGATTCGGACCGGGTGGGGGTAGGTACCCATCGGAGCCTTGCGGAACGGGGTTCGGACCGGGTGGGGGTAGGTACCCATTAGAATCTTGCGAACGAGATTCGGACCGGGTGGGGGTAGGTACCCATCGAACCTTGCGAACCGGGGTTCGAGACCGGGTGGGGGTAGGTACCCATCGAGCCTTGCGGAACGGGGTTCGGACCGGGTGGGGGTAGGTACCCATCGAGCCTTGCGGAACGGGGTTCGGACCGGGTGGGGGTAGGTACCCATCGAATCTTGCGAACGGGATTCGGACCAGGTGGGGGTAGGTACCCATCGAGCCTTGCGAACGGGGTTCGGACCGGGTGGGGGTAGGTACCCATCGAGCCTTGCGAACGGGGTTCGGACCAGGTGGGGGTAGGTACCCATCGGAATCTTGCGGAACGGGATTCGGACCGGGTGGGGGTAGGTACCCATCAGAATCTTGCAGAACGGGATTCGGACCAGGTGGGGGTAGGTACCCATCAGAATCTTGCAGAACGAGATTCGGACCGGGTGGGGGTAGGTATTCATCCGAGCCTTGCAGAACGGGGTTCAGACCGAATGAGGGTAAGTACTCATCAGAATCTAGCAAAAATGCAGATTTGTACCAGGTGGGGGTAGGTACTCACCAAAACCTTAAAAAAAAGGTTTGTACCGGATGAGGGTAGGTACTCATCAAAACTTAGCAGAATGCATTAGGTGGAGTAAAAATACTCACCTAAGCATTTCAAAAATGGGTTGCAAAGACCTTACTTCTATTAGAGGATAGTTCAGTGTTGAGCACCTCGGAAGTAAGTACCCACAAGAGTTTAGCAAAATGAGAACTCATACCAGGTGAGGGTAGGTACTCACCAAAACCTTGCAGAATAAGGTTCATACCTAGTGGGGGTAGGTACTCACTAAAGTCTAGTAAAATACAGACTTATACCTGGTGAGGGTAAATACTCACCAGAGCCTTATAAAAGGAGGCTCAAACCAAATAGGGGTTGGTACCTATCAAAATATTTATCATCCAGAGGATCAGCAAGGAGCAGCATCCGAAGGATGACCGGGCAAAAGGGTTAACTCCTTCCCCTACCAACTAATTTTGTCGGCATATCAAGCCGACAAATTAGCTAGGCAGGTGAAGGGGGGGCAACTATAGACCCCTAATTTTGCCCGGCCTCTCAAAATAAAAGCTAGGGAAACTTCATACAGTTCACCCAGCTTCATATCAAAGAAAAACCGAGAAAGACCTCCCGCAACAAGACGGAGTTCACCCATCCACACAATAAAGACTAAAGATACTTCCTACACGAAGATAAAGCTCGCCCGACATCTTAATGAAGGCCAAGAAGACTTCCTATATGAAGATAAAGCTTCAACGGACACACATCGACATCAAACGACGTCCGAAAAAGGAAAGGAAAGCTTCCCGGGGGTCCCAAAACGCGAAGACAGGCCAAAACAGGTTGGGACAGCCGTCCCAAACTGGGACGGCCGTCCCAAACACCAAAATGCAAGTGAGACGCACGTCTCACCTTTGGGACACACGTCCCAAGCCCCAAAATTCAAATGGGACGGCTGTCCCAAACACAACTGGCCGTCCCAACTTGGCTCAGTGCAAATTTTGCAGTTGGGACGGCCGTCCCAACCCAGACGGCCGTCCCAGATGTCCAGGCTGCGAAATCTATAAATAGGAGTCTCATTTTGTCATTCTCCACACCCCAGACAACTCCAAGACTTGTCTTCTTCTCTCCCTCCTTCGAATGATCTTTCTGATTGCCTTTAATAGGTAACAATCAGTTAAGAAATTTGTATTCCGGCATTCGATTCTTCAGTAAAAGTTTAGTCGAGTCGATATTATTTTCAAGAGGAGAGTCATTGTAGAGCGAAGGATTGCCGCAAAGCATCCTCTGTGTAAAAGACTTATAATATAAAGCTTGCTTCAGAGGTTCTTCTCAATTCTCTTCTCTTTTACTGCTTTATTTATTGCTTTTTGTATGCAATGTAGATAAAATCATGTAGATAGCCATATTTAAATACTGTATGAATAAAAGAGGGTAATAGCGTAATTTCTCGTAATCCTTACTTAAATGAATTAATCCGTCATAGGGAACCCGAAAGGGGCGTTGTGGGGTGCTAATACCTTCCCCACACGTAACTAACTCCCTTACCCAACTCTGGTTATAACGACCAAGTTTGGTTTTTATTAAAATCAATGCCTTTTTATCCTTTTCCAATGTTTATGGTCAAAACATTGGTGGCGACTCCAAAAGAACCCTTTTCGAAAACCTTGCTTCTATTAGAGGATAGTTCAGTGTTGAGCGCCTCGGAAGCAATGAACATATTTTTAACAAAAACGCGAGTCTCAACCATCTTTTCGCGACCGCTCGCATTAACGTTCGAGATGTCCCAGGACGTCGGAACGGACGGCGGCGATAGGCAAGATTTGGGGTCTACAATGCAAAAAGCTTGTTTGTCATGCAGCTTAACTTGGATGGTTGGCATCTCATGTTCTTGATCCAGGGCAAACATGGATGATAGAGTGGCGAGGGCGTCAGCACATTGGTTGTCTTCCCGAGGGATGTACTGGAAGGTGACACTTTCCATTCTTGAAACTAAGTCTTGGATATACTCTAGATATGGGATTAGTTTTGAGTTGCGGGTTTCCCATTCACCTTTGAGTTGATAGATGATAAGGGATGAATCACCAAAGACTTTGAGCTTAGTAACCCCATGATCTAAAGCCGCTTGGATCCCTAGCGCACATGCTTCGTATTTGGCCATGTTGTTGGTACAGTCGAAGTTAAGCTGGGCCGTTACAAGGATGTGTTTCTTTTCGGGGGATATCAAAATAGCTCCTATCCCGTGTCCAAGCATGTTTGAGGCCCCATCGAAGAACATGGTCCATGCCTCTTCTTTGATCTCTTCGTGTTCGATGTGCATGATATGTTCATCGGGAAAGTCATCTTGTAAGGATTGGTATTCGTCCGTTGATCCATGGGCTAGATAATCTGCTAGGGGACTTCCTTTAATAGCTTTCTGAGTGACATGAATGGTATCAAATTCTGAGAGGAGAACCTGCCACCTAGCTATTCTTCTAGTTAGAATGGGCTTTTCGTAGAGGTACTTGATTGGGTCCATTTTGGAGACCAACCATGTTGTATGCCGAGCCATATATTGTCGGAGACGCTGAGTGACCCACACCAATGCGCAACAGGTTTTTTCGAATGGTGTATAACGGGTTTCATAATCTGAGAATTTCTTACTGAGATAGTAAATGGCTCGTTCCTTTTTCCCGGTTTCGTCATGTTGGCCGAGCACACATCCCATGGAGTCTTCAAGTATTGACAAATATAGGATGAGAGGTATCCCTTCAACGGGCGGTACCAATACTGCAGATTGCTTAAACATGTTTTGATTTTATCGAATGCTTGTTGGCATTCTTCATTCCACACCGTTGGTTGATTTTTGCACAACAGTTTGAAGATGGGTATGCATTTATCCGTTAACTGTGTGATGAAACGGGCAATGTAGTTGATCCAGCCTAGAAACCCTCTGACCTCATTTTCTGTGCTTGGTGGAGGCATTTCCAAAATTGCCTTGGTTTTGTCATGATCCACTTCGATTCCTCTTTGGCTGACAATGAAACCCAATAATTTTCCTGAATGTACTCCGAAAGTACATTTTGCCGGGTTTAGTTTGAAAGTGATGTAGATCTTATTGAAATACTCTGGCAAAGATCTTATTGATTTGATGAAGTCAAAGATAAAGTCAAAGTCAACTTTGTAGCGGTCAACAGTCACTTAGATAAAAGAATAGAGGGATTAGTGTGTCCGCAGCTATGCTTAGGTATAATCACTTTTATCTTTTCTGATGCATGAGGTTTCTTCACTTAAAAGATTTTGCAAAATGCCTCTAAAAAAGTTTAAGCGAGTTAAAAACAAAGTATTTTAACAAAAGCTTTCTTAAACAAGTTTTTAACTGATATAATTTCGAAATAACCGGTTGTTTTCATTAAAGAAAGTTTTGAAAACCTTCTGTCAGTGTTTTAACTGATAAAGCTTCGAAATAACCGATTAAAATCACTTAAAATGTTACGAGAAGCGTTTTTGCAGTATTTTAATCGATACAACTTGGTTTTAATCGATTAAATCCACTTAGTGTTCAGGATGATCGATCAGAATGCAATTATGACCGATCAGAATCAGATATGATCGATCAGAATTGAGTTATGACCGATCAGAGCTTTTTCAATCGATTAAACACGTTTCAATCGATTAAAAAACTTAGAAAATTTCTACATAGTGTTTTAATCGATTAAAACTTATTTTTATCAATTAAAATCACTTGGAAAATTTTACAAGAAAGTTTTGCAGTATTTTAATCGATTGAATCACGAAACAATCGATTAAAACAAATTAGAAGATTTTTTGTAAAGAGTTTTAATTGATATAAACGTTGTCGTATCAGTTAAAACAAATTTGTTAAAGAATCAAGAACGTTTTAATGGATTAAAAGAAGTTTTAACAGATTAAAACTACACTTTTAACAGATTAAAAGATTATTTTAACAGATTGATTAAACCAGCAGTTTTGAAAATCTTCTATAAAAACATATTGGCTTGAACTTTTTAAATATGATCGAATATCAATCTTTTACACATCCTTTAGCAATCAAGCAAGCAAACTTTAATACACTTTCAAGAAAGATTCGCGCTAGTTTTTGTGAAGTTCTTTGAAATTCTTTCTTGAGGCAAATTGCTTTCTTTTGGAGAAGAAACACTTACTGCAGAATTGCATAATACTGGTTTGAGCATTCTAGTTTCTTCTTTTCATTTCTTTTCATTCTTTTACTGTATTGTTTGGTGCCTGGAATTGTGGGCACTGGTTTCTCTACAGCTGGAATTTGGTTGTAGAGGTTGTCAAGAACTGGAATTTGGTTCTTGGTGAAAGGTTAGGTGCAGGAACTGGAATTGTGGTTCTTGTGGTAGATTAACTGTAAGATTGTAATCTGTAAAACATTTGATCTAGTGGAACCCAGCTAGAATTTGGCTGGAGACTGGACGTAGCCCTGGTATTGGGTGAACCAGTATAAACACCGGTGATATCTTTCTAAACCTTTCTCCTCTTTTAAATTCTGTTGCTGCGTTTATTGTTGATTGATTTCTTTGTGATTCAAGAACAGATCTGAAATCTTATTTTTACAAATAGATAATTTGTTAATTGCAAAAATCTTTGAAAGATCAATTCACCCCCCCCCCCCTCTTGATCTCAGCCTTCGTTTCTAACAATTGGCATCAGAGCGAGGTGCTTAAAAGTTATTCAAGTTCTTCGATCCATGGCTGGAAATAAATTCTCTGAGGGTGCTTGTATTGATAGACCTCCACTATTTTGTGGAACAGATTATTCATTTTGGAAGATTAGGATGAAGATCTTTATTGAATCTGTTAGTATAAATGTTTGGAATATCATTGAACAAGAAACTGATATTTTTAACAAAGATTGGTGTAGCTTGTAGACCCCAAATCTTGCCCGGCCTCAGAATAAAGTCAGAAAGCATCCTATTTGACGACGGTCGAAGCCTAACAAGCCATTAGGAGAGACTATTAGGACCCCGTACTAAGATAGGAAGGTTTTTTGGCCCGAAAATAAAGTTTCTCGCCCTGAAGGGACGAGACCGCCGTCTCGATTTTCCAGACGGCGGTCTCGCCACCCGCAAATTCGAGACGGCGGTCTGGATTTTCCAGACGGCAGTCTCGACCCGCTGCCAAGTCGAGACGGCGGTCTGGACTTTCCAGACGGTGGTCTCGACCTCGTCGACGGAGACGGCGAGTCTCGACTGTCGAGCGCGAAAAACTATAAATAGGGGTGTCATTTCTCCCTTTTTCCACACACCCAAGAAGCAAGAGCTCTCCCTTCTCTCTAGAATTTCTCTCTCTAAGAATCCCTCCGAGGCATTTCCGAGTTTCGAGCGTCTCTAGGCATACACGAGTCTTCTAAATCTTCTTTAGAATCCCTCCGAGGCATTTCCGGAGTTTCGAGAGTTGTAGAGTGAAGGGTTGCCAAAACGCACCCTCTCTTTTTAATATATAAAGCTTGCTTTGGAGGTGCATATCCTCACTCTCTATTTTTTACTGCTATTTAAATTACGCAATAGAAGCTAGGGCCATGTAGTCATATATTTAAATTCCGCATAATAAAAAGGGTAAAAGCGCAATTTTCCAAGTTTAATTATTCACAAATAGCCGGCCTATCATAGGGAACCCGAAAGGGGCGTCGTAAAGGGACTAATACTCCCTTTACACGTAACTAACTCCCTTACCCAACTCTGGTTCTAATGACCAAAGTTGGTTTTCGAAAACCAACGCCTTTTAAAACCCCTTTTCCGATGTTTATGGTAAAAATATCGGTGGCGACTCCATAGAACCCAAAATAAATAAGTCCTTGGGTTAGCCCGGTTATCGGACAACCTAAGGACGTTGTAACCACCAATAAAGAACGCGAAAATCAAGAGGGTCGAAAAAACCATCGCGTCGCTTCGACCGCCCTCTCTTTGGGAGGCGGCGACAGATGGCGACTCCACTGGGGAAGCCTAGAGAGTTGATCCCATTTAGTGATGGGCTGGCTTAAAAATAATTAAACCAAGAAAATAGCACTTTTACCCTGCCTTGTATTATAACATGCTTTATTGTTTGGCTTTCAAATAACTGTTTCTTGTTTATACTTACGCAATTGATTGAAATATAAACTGCACACAAACCATTGCACACTACAGTTCCCTCTATACCCGGGGGCAAGTGAGAAAACCATAGGGAGTGGGTGGCAGGTACGGTTCGCTGCAGTTAGGGCCTTGTGCCCACTAGTGTGATCGGAAACCACCACTCAAGGTGATAACCTTCCTCTTTTGGCAACAAGACCGACTCTGGCCTTGATGGTTGGACGGCTGGAGAGTGGGGACCCTATAATGGGGGCACCTTGGGGGCCTTAGCCTGGTGAGAACAGTTAGAACCAACCCTCGCCAATGCACTTTTCTGTAGGAAAACCCTACCTCGTGATAAAAACGAAGTCTTGCCTGTTCGGGGATGATCGAATTGTGTGTGCTTATGATTGTTGCATTTGTATAGCATAAACAAACAACAAAACAAAATCACAAAATATTTTACAAATAAACACCCTTATCTCGGACAGTCTGCCTTTTAGCTAGCCTGGTTTCAGGTTCTTTGCAAGCTAAGTAGCCACGCAGTTCCGACAGAAGAGATAAGGGACGCTAAAAGATTTTTTCGCATAAAGCCACATTTTATCTCGGACGAGTCTGCCTTTTAGCTAGCCTGGTTTCGGGTTCTTTGCAAGCTAAGTAGCCACGCAGTTCTGACAGAAAAGATAAAAGGCTATAAAATAAAAAGCAATAAAAAAAAAATCCAAAATAAATAAAATAATAAATCAAAACATTTATAAAAATAATATTGACAAAGTCGTATCATTCATATTGCATCATAAGTGGAAAAACCAAGAGAGAAAATGGATGCATAAGGAAAGTATGCATACGCATCATTTTAATAAACCCCTAAAAAATGGGTCTTAGAGACGTATTTTGGGAAAATTACTGGGCCAAATCGCCTTCGGCCATTTGTAGCTTGATTCTTCACCTTTTTCTCTTCGTTTTGATATGTTGTGCGTCCAAATCGGACGTCCCAGTCAATAGTTATCGCACTTTGAACATCTACTGCCCATTTGTACTGGTGCATGCATAAATACATTCATTCTAGGGAGCACTAGATATCCCTAAGACAATGGCGAAAGAGGCCCCGAGCACATTTGTGGCCTTCGCGACAAGGAAGGGACAAGTGTACTAAGGTGTGATGGTGATCGCCATTATACTTATCAAATCTGTGATGGGGAAGGAACCATTACACCAAGGTGGGTAGGATACCCCACAAAGCATAAGCTTTAAGGAGGATACCTAAGCCATTGTCTTAAGGAATATCCATCTCATAAATCATTCAATAAAAATCTTTTTGCATTCGAGAAAGCGGCTGGTATTCTTCATGCCCTCATCCGCATACCAAAAAAAAAAAA
>OY731402.1:35290956-35365184 GCA_963425845.1 Sphenostylis stenocarpa | reverse complement strand
GTTGGTCCTCAAGAGTAAAGAAGAGGGGGCAAGGACGCCGTAGACCCCTAATTTTGCCCGGTCTCTCAAATAAAGATAAAGGAGATCACCCGTAACAAGATAAAGCTCGTCTAGCATTACAAATAAGAGCCAAGGAGACTTCCCATATGAAGATAAAGCTTCAACGAGACACATATCGGCATCAACCGACGTCCAAAACAGTGCAAGGAAAGCTTCCCGAGTCCCGAAACGCGCGAACCGGCTCGAACAAGTCGAGACGGCCGTCCCAAAGTTGGGACGGCCGTCCCAACCTGCCCCGGCCAGTTGGGACGCGCGTCCCGAAGTTGGGACGGCCGTCCCGAGTCCCGAGCTTAAGTGGGACGGCCGTCCCGGGTTCCCGGGGGTCCCAGCCTGTGTAGAAATGCCATTTGGGACGGCCGTCCCGGTCCGGACGGCCGTCCCACTCCGGACGGTGGTCCCAAAGTGCGCCAGCTGCGAAAACTATAAATAGGAGGCTCATTTGTCACTTTTTCACAACCACAGTACACTCGCAGAGCTCGAAACACTTTAGAGCACTTGTCTACTTCTCTCTTTCTCTCGAATGATCTTTCCGATTGCCTTAAAGAGGTAACAATCGGTTAAGGAATTATATTCCGGCATTCGATTCTTCTTTAAATTTTTAGTGGAGTCGATCTTGTATTGGTGAGGAGAGACTGTGTAGAGAGAGGGGTTGCCAAAACGCATCCTCACAGCTTCGAGATTCTCAATATAAAGCTTGCTACGGAGGTTCTTTTCAATTCCCTTCTCTTTTATTGTTTTATTTATTGTTTTATTGTTTTATTTAGCCTTATTATGTCATGTAGGATAGAATCATGTAGATAGTCATTTTAATATCTCTTTTATTGCTTTATTTAGCTTTATTTATATAAAATTATGTAGATAGTCATTTCAATATTATGCAATAAAATAGGGTAATCGCGTAATTTCTCGAAATCTTCTCTTTAATTGAATTGATCTGTCATAGGGAACCCGAAAGGGGCGTTGTGGGGTGCTAACACCTTCCCCACACGTAACTAACTCCCTTACCCAACTCTGGTTATAACGGCCAAGTTGTTTATCTTATAAAATCAACGCCTTTCTTTCTTTTTTCCTTTTCCAATGTTTCTGGTCAAAATATTGGTGGCGACTCCATAAGAACCCCTTTTCGAAAACCTATACATTTTAAAACAAATACGCGAGTCTAAACCATCTTTTCGCGACCGCTCGCATAAACGTTTCGAGACGTCCCCCGGACGTCGGAAAGGGACGGCGGCGACAACCATCAATAAAGCAACTCCACAAAAAATAAGAGCGTCCATAATCATAAGCTCTAACTACCATCCTTCCACTAAGGGAAGGCATTCTGTACAACCCAAAACAAAGCCAACGGAAAGGTTCAATCCCTAAGCGGATCATTGCCTGCTCCAGAGGCAAACAAAAACATCTTCGCACGATTCAGCATCATCGCCACAACGAGTCATCAAGCATACTCAATCCACTCTCCATCACACCCACCAAAGGAGAATAAGGGCTTCATAAAAGCCCATCACCAACATAATCCAGGAGGCAAGACTTCGTTCCCTCCTCAGAGGGCTACCAAAATTAGATCCCCAAGGAAGCACAAATTCCCCAACGGATCACCAAAAAAGAGGAATTCATCCCTTGTGAGCCTACCACAAAGGAAATGTTCAAAGACTTATTCTCAGTGAGTCGCTCACCTACGCATAGGAAAACCTGGCAAGCAAAAGAGCCAACATTCTCGAAGGGAATATTAGCCTACGTAGAGGCAAAACATACGAACCGAAAAGCCTTCATTTCCGATGAAGCATCCGCCTATTTAGAGGCACCGTCTAAATAAAAAAAAAATTCCCCAGTGGATTCCTGCCTACTTAAGAGGCATTCATCAAGAATCCCCGACAAACAGAGTCGAATGGCTACGAAAAAGCCAAAAAACATTTTCGAACGAAAATCACTCCCTATGGAGTCGGCGCATGAGCAAGAGCAATAAGCCGCCATCACCTTCTCTACCAAACGGATCAGCCACCACAACAAAAGGGGCATCTGAAAAATAGAGATTCGTATACGTCGATGCATGAGCTAGAGCAGTAAGCTGCCACCATTTTCTCTATCAAAAGGATCAGCCACCACAACAAAAGGGACATCCAGAAGATAGAGAACCAAGCATCGTCTGAAGGATCAGCTCTATTGCAAAGGAGTATCCGGAAGACACAATCCACCATTATCGCCTGAAGGATTAGCTTTGTTTCAAAGGAGTATCTCAAAGGCAGGATTTACATCGTCCGAAGGATCAACCCCGTTGCAAAGGGGTATCTGGAAGACATAACCCACCATTCATAGTCAAAGGGTCAACTACCGTGTCAAAGGAGCATCCTGAGGCATTGCAACCATCCAAGGGGTCAGCTACCGCATCAAAGGAGCATCTCAAGGTTCCTTATTCATCAAAAGCTAAAGGTTCAGCTACCATATCAAAGGAGCATCTTGAAGCCTCACAGCCTATCGTCTAAAGGATCAACCTCCGTAGCAAGGAAGCATCCCAAAGACAACACCAGACTATATTCTTGGTCCCAAGGGTCAGCTACCACATCAAGAGGAGCATCCAAAGGACAACCAGGAAAGAGGGTTAACTCCTTCACCCGCCAATCGACCTTATGGCACACTGACCCATAGTCAATTGGTCAGGTAAAGGGGGGGGGGGCAACTGTAGACCCCAAATCTTGCCCGACATCTCAATAAAAGCCAGAAGACCTCCGTTCGAAGATGGATAAGGCCTCTTTAGGTCCCTAGGCATGTTTACCAGGCTCCATGATAGGACATGAAGGCCTTCTGTACACGAAAATAAGAGAACTATCGCCAAGAGCTTGAGACAACCGTCCTGTTTGGCCAGACGGTCGTCTCGGCCTGACTGGCACGGATTCCTATAAATAGGACCTCACCCCCCTCTCATTTCACACAGAATTCACTCCTACTACTCTCACGGAAGTTTTTAAACACTTAAGAGTAACTCTGAGCACTTTTCCAGAGTTTGAGTGTGTTTTCCGATTTTCGTTAAGGTAGAAATCGGTTAAGGAAGTCTCCTATTGAGACGTCCGACCCTCGGTAGAGTGTCCTTTTTCTTTATTCCGGGAGAGGAGCATGCTTGTAGAGTGCAGGGACAACCAAAAAGCTTCCTCAAGTTTTGAAGAGTTAATACAAAAGCTCGCTTCAGAGGTTCCTTTCCTTATTCTCTCTTTTATTGCTTTCCTTTATCGCTTTCCTTGTATGCATTAGATACTAAGATCATGTAGATATTTAAATTCTGCAAGTAGATAAAATAATAGGGTAAAAGTATAGTTTCTTAGTCTTTATTTATAAACTAGTCCATCATAGGGAACCTGAAAGGGGCGTTGTGGGGTGCTAACACCTTCCCCACACGTAACTAACTCCCTTACCCAACTCTGGTTGTAATGGCCAAAGTTGGTTTTCTAAAACCCAACGCCTTTATCTTCCTTTTTTGATGTTTACGGTAAAAACATCGATGGCGACTTCATCAAACCTTTTCAAAAACCTCGCCTTTAGATCCAACCCAGTTTTCAGACAACCTAAAAGCGTTAAACACCTTCTTTAAAAAATGCGAGTCAATCAAACCATCGCGTCGCTCCGACCGCCTCTTTTGATTGCAGTGACAGACACTTTCATCCAGGCCAGTCTATGTTGTTGTTCAACTCAAGGTTAAGGCTTTTTCCCAGGAAATTAAAGTCCAAATGGTCAAGACCATTCTTGATAAGAAGTGTTAAGCCTTATGGTGTTGTGGAATTGGAAGATCCAGTAACAAGAAGAACATGGACAGTTAATGGGCAAAGAATCAAAGCTTATCTGGGAGGTGAAATTGAAAGAATCACCTTGATCACTCACCTGCATGAACCATAAAGAAAACAGGTGTCGACCTGAAGACATTAAACAAGTTCTCCTGGGAGGCAGCCCAATATTTTAAATTTGTTTTTCTTCTTGCATTTTAAGTTTTTGGTGCATTGTTAGTTAATTGTGAATTGTGTCAATCTTTTGAATCGGGTTTGTTTGAACAATATTTGGTTTGACTGCTAAGTTATTGTTGAGTCAGTATAGAAGGAGAGGGGAATTAATTCTTGAAGTCTGGTTGTTGAAAGTTTTACATTAGAGCTTCATGTTTGAGAGTCAAATTTCACTGATATTTTCGCTGAGACGAATGTTACTCGCTCAAGCGAATGTTTATTTGCTCAAGCGACTTACTACTCGCTCAAGCAAAATTACGTTGTTACTCTCGAGTTTTCGTTCGCTCAAACGAAAACCCACTCTCGCTCAAACTTTTTCATTGTTTGCTCAAGTGACCAAGGATTCGCTTGAGCGAAATTTAGTGTAACCTCTCTAGTTTTCTCTCACTCAAGCGAATCAGATCTTGCTCAAGCGAATATTCATTAATCTAAAAACACGAGCACTTTCGCTCAAGCGAGAATGGCTTGCTTGAGCAAAAAATCCCAGAATTCGAATTTAAACCCAAAACCTGAGTCAGTTTTCACTTTCTCTCCAAGCTTCTCTTGTGCACACACTTCGCCCATACATTCCTTCTCTAATCCAAGGCTTTTTTGTCCCAACTCCAGTCTCCCATAGCCAATTCCAACTTCTCTATGGTATGTAAGCAACATTCCACCGATTGAAATCTCAAAATTTTCATTTTCATCTTCTCCTATTATGGGTATAGTTGATTCGTGTGTCATTTGTTCCTCATTCTTAATTCTTTGTTGACTTTTGCAAGTAAGAATGATTTTGGATCTATGGTTGTGGCTAGATTTGGATTGTTAAATGCATATACACTTGTTGAAATTTCTGGCACAACAATTATTTGATTAAATGACTCAAAGCCAATGACTTAATTGTTATGTGATATCAAGTTTGTGTTTTCAGATTATGTGCTTAAATGTTTAATTGGGAATGTGTATTTGCTACAAATTTTATCCATAAGGGTCCCATGATTAGATGACCACCAAGTGTTTGATGAAATGTCTCAAAAGGAATAATAGCATTTTTCACTGAAAATAGTCTTCTGGTATAAATTCTAAAGCATGACTATCACTTGTTGGCAATGTGAGATGATATTGTGACTGATTATGATTGGAAACTAACATTAATTATCTTCCAGATGGGTCCAAAAAGATATACACATGGTGGTTCATCCTCCAAGGCTGCTAAGAAAAGGCCTAGAACTAAGGCTGAAGAAGTGTTTGTAGACCGAAGCCGATTTCGGGATGCAAAAAGACAAGGAAGATTTGAAAAGATCACCCAATGGTCTTTCATTGTTGAAAGGCATGTGTAGTTAAATGAAGGAGGATTTCTAGACTTCAATAATGAGATTACTCGCCGTAATTGGAGGCATCTGGCACTCCCAATGCCAAAGTATGACCCAGACGTGGTCAAGGAGTTCTATGCTAATGCCTGGCCAGTTGCAAGTGAAACTTTCCATTCTCGCTCCAAGGTGAGGGGCCGATGGATTCCATATGATAGAGTATTTGATCAATAACCTACTAGGCAACCCCCTCCACTTGGAACAGGGTGAGATATGCACTTACCAAACTATCAGGAACAGTCGGTGCCTATCCTTAGCCAGGTTTGGTGATGAAGACACAACCAGGGTCCTGTGCATACTAGGGTGATCTTATGAAGCCAATCATGCAGATAAGGCACTTTGAATACTTCGGGCTAACATATCAACCCTTACTCAGATTTGGACATCATTTCTATTGGAAAATATTGTTCCTATCAAGCATAGCTCTGACCTGAACATGCCAAGATGTCATATAATCAAGTGCATCCTGGAAGGGATCCAGATAGATGTTGTCGCCCTTATATCTAAAGAGATATATCAATTTGTAGTGCTAGAAAGTGGGTGACATACAGAGCAAGCCAAAGCTCTAGAGTTGGTTCCCTGCCCTCATCACAACCTTGTGTGCAGATCATGGTATGGAGGTAAACCCCTCAGTAAACATCTGGCCACCCATTAATAGGAGGTTCATAGACCACAATTGTGTAAATCCTGCGAAAGAAGCAGCGCCAGAACCACCACAACCACACTGCCCACCACATCGAGTCAGGCAACCAACCATACCACCTCCACATGAAGATGACACCCAGCAAAGGCTAATGAAGTACATGGATCATTTGACACTGCAGTAGGCAGCTACCCACAAGGGTCAATGCATCCTTAATTCAGATTTTTATAGACTTTCTTCGCAGATTGTTCCAGGTACACAGTGGACTTCTCCACAAGATTTTGATGGCTTACTTCAATGGCCTGGGGACAATCCAACTTTTCAGGGAGGGGGTGAGGCTGCAGCTGAGGTTGAAGCAGAAGATGAGGAGACATCAAGCGAACAAGATGAGGGCGAAAATTAACTTGATTTTTAATGTTTTTAATTTATTAATTTTATTTGCTAGACTTTTAAATATGTTGTAACTTAGACTCCTAATGTTTTTATTTGCTTGGTGATTTGTAATTCTTGTGTTGTCCCATACACTGTGCTTTAGAATTATATTTGAAATCATTGCCTAGTGTCTAATTCAAATCTAGAACTAAAAATTATTTTGACTGTTTCCAATAACAAGTGATTTTAGGATAGTGAGTATGATAGTGAAAATGAAATTAATGAGAAGAATTAGGAATTAACTGAATTAGAGAAGCTAGTTGAAACCCAAGAGATTAATGTTACCAAAAATAATTCAATTGAGTGTCAACACTTTATGATGATAGCTATTATTGATTGATTCTTTGATGTGATTGCATGTTAGCAAGACTTGAAAATGATAAAGGTAATTCTTTATTGAGAGTAGAAATAACCCAGAGCCAAATAGCCAACCCTGCATTGACTAGAGGAAATCATTTTGAACCCTATTTGAGCCAACAACAAAGTTGTTTATTGAAACAGAATCGCTAAACCTAGATAATGTTTACTGTAGACCCCAAATCTTGTCCGGCCTCAAAATAAATAGTAGAAGACTTCCGTCCAAAGATGGGCAAGGCCTAAAGGGTCCTTAGGATAGACCAATAGGCCCCATATTAGAGTAGGAAGGTTTTTTGTATAGAAAAAAATAAGAAATTCCACCTAGAAGGCCGAGACCGCCGTCTTGTTTGGCGAGATCGTCATCTCGCCATCAGCAAAAGGCGAGATTGTTGTCTCGTTTGGCGAGACGGCTGTCTCGCCACTCGCTAATGGCGAGACCGCCATCTCGTTTGGGAAGACGGCATTCTCGCTACTCGTCAATAGCGAGATCGCCGTCTCATTTGGCAAGACGGCCTTCTCGCCATTTGTCAAGGGCGACATCGTCATCCCGTTTGGTGAGACGGTCGTCCCGTATGGCGAGACGGTGGTCCTGACCTTGTCAGGCGAGACGGCGGTCCCGACCTGACAGGCGCGAATTCCTATAAAAGGGGGTGCGACCTCATCCTTTTCACAACATTTTTCACTTTCCCTTCTACAATTTTCTCAAATTCTTCTCCTAAGATCCTTCTGAAGCATTTTCGAAGTTTCTTAGTATTCTTAGAGAGTGTTCTATAGTGATGCGAGGAAGAGCGACCAACATTGTAGAGCGGGGGATTGCCAAAAAACATCCTTTACCGAGAGTATTAAATACAAAAGCTTGCTTCAAAGGTTCCTATACTTTCTCTCTTCTTTTACCGCTTTTTTTATTACATCTATATGTGCATTAGTTGGTAGGGCCATGTAGTCAACATTTTAAATTCTGCAAATAAATAAAGGGTAAAAGCGTAATTTTAGAGTTTTTATAAAATAAACAGTCCATCATAGGGAACCCGAAAGGGGCGTCGTAGAACAGCTAATACCTTCCCTACACGTAACTAACTCCCTTACCCAACTCTGGTTATAATGGCCAAAGTTGGTTTTTTAAACCAACGCCTTCTTTTTCTTCCTTTTCCGATGTTTCCGGATAAAATATTGGTGGCGACTCCAGAACCCTTTTTCAAAAACCTCGCCTCTAGGTCCAGCTCGGTTATCGGACAACCTAAAGACATTGTACCACACTTTTAAAATGTGAGTCGAAGTCAAAAACCATCGGGTCGCTCCGACCACCTCTTTTGACGGAGGCGACAGATGGCGACTCCACTAGGGAAGCCTAGAGAGTTGATCTCATTTAGTGATGAGCCAGTTTAATAAATAAATTTAAAAATTTCGCTTTTACCCTGTCTTGATTTATAACATGCTTTATTTGCTTGGCTTTAATAACTGTTATTTGTTTATTTTATGCAATTGTTTGAAATAAAAACCGTACACAAACCCTTGCACACAACAGTTCTCCCTATACCCGAGGGCAAGTGGGAAATCCATAGTGAGTGGGTGGCAGGTACGATTTGTCGTAGTGAGGGCCATGAGCCCACCGGTATGGTCGGAAACCACCACTCAAGGTGATAACATTCCTCTTTTGGCATAAAAACTTACTACGGCCTTAGTGCCATGCTTGGTCAAAAGGCTGGAGAGTGGGGACCCTATAATGGGGGCACCTTGGGGGCCTGGCCTTGGTGGGGAAAATTAGAACTACCCTGAATATGCACTCTTCTGCAGGAGACCCCTACCTCGTAATTAAAGTGTCATCCTACTTGTTCGCGGATGAGTGAAATTGTGTGTGCATTTGTTTGTTGCATTTGATTGCATCAGATAAAAATAGAAAAACCACAAAAAAATATTTGCACAATAAACACCCTTATCTCGGATAGTCTGCCTTTTACCTAACTTGGTTTCAGGTTCTTTGTAAGCTAAGTAGCCACGCAGTCTGACAAAAGAGATAAAAGGTTATAAAATAAAAATCAAATAAAATGAAATAAATCCAAAATGATAAACTCATAAAACAATTTTCAACAAAGCCAAAGCATTCATATCGCATCATGTCATAAGTGGAAAAACCAAGAGAGAAAATAAATAAAGTACGCATAAACATCATTTCAATAAAAACCCTCATGCATAAATACATTCATGTTATGGGGCATTAGATATCCCTAAGACAAAGATGAAAGAGGCCCCAAGCACATTTGTAACCATCCACAAGGAAGGGACAAATGTACTAAGGTATATGGCGACCTTCATAATAAGGAAGGAACCATTACACCAAAGTGGGTATGGTACTCCACAAAGCACAAGCTTTAAGGACGATACCTAAGTCGTTGTCTTAGAAGATACTAATCCCACACCTATCATTCATTTTCATTAATAAAATTCATTCTTGGGCATCTTAGAAAGTGGCTGGTCCTCTTCCTATCTGAACCTGTGCACAAAAGGCAAGAGCTATGGAGCATTTGGAGGAATAGAATCGCAAACTTACCGCTGAGGTTAGCGCCCTCCGAGAGCAAATGGCGCAATTAATAGAGGTTATGCGCCAACAAAACCTAAACTAAGGGGAAACTCATGGCGACCGTGCTTCTCGCCATGAGGAAGAGGAAGAAGAGGAGTTCTTCTTCAAGCAAAAAGCCCTTGTGCAGTCTGACGCCAAGGCAATGCACATTCACACCCCTGAGGTGTCCAAACAAGAGATCTCTGCCTTGGAGGAAAGACTGAAGGCAGTTGAGGGACATAGCTTCGATGTCAAAGAGGCGGCTGACATGTGTCTAGTCAAGAACATCCAGTTCCCGCTGAAATTCAAGGTCCTAGACTTCCCTAAGTATGCTGGACTAACTTGCCCCAAAAGTCATCTTACGATGTACTGTCGTAAGGTGGTTGCACATGTTGAAAATGAGAATCTCCTAATCCACTGCTTCCAGGAGATCCTGGCTGACTCTGCCCTCAACTGGTACATGCAGCTGGAGAAGGGGCAAGTCTAAAATTGGAAGCAGCTGGCAGATGCCTTCCTTTGTCATTACCAATATAACATCGATTTGACCCCAGATAGGTCAAATCTTAGGACTTTAAGCAAGAGGAACGACGAGTCCTTCAAGGCATATGCCCAGAGGTGGAGGGAGATGGCTGCACAGATAGAGCCCCCGCTGACGGACAAGGAGACGGTGGCTATGTTCATAGACTCATTGACAGGAGCTTACTATGACAAAGCAATAGCCAGTACATCCAACCTTTTCTCGGACATAGTCAGCGTAGGGGAGAGAGTGGAGCAAGGGTTAAGAAGCGGGAAGATAGCGCAATCTTCCCCTTCCGGCATCTCATTCAGAAAGCCCTCCAGCAAGAAGAAGGAGGAGGTTGTGCATGCGATTAACCTTGCTACTCCTTCTTCTGCTCCACAGACGGTTCAGCAGCCGCACAAAAAAGAGAGAATATTCACCCCTATCTCAACCTCCTATGGGAAGCTGCTGCCTCAGCTACTAGAAGCCAAGCTCCTGGCCTGTGCCCCTCCCAAGAAGATAGAGCCTCCTTATCCCGAGTGGTACGAACCAAACGAGAAATGCGACTACCACTCGGGATCGCTCGGGCATTCAACAGAGAACTGCTTGACCCTAAAGTATAGGGTCCACGAGTTAATCGACGTCGGGTGGATAACCTTTGACGCCTCCACCTCTGATGTAGATGCCAAACCTCTGACGAAGCCAGAGTGAAAGGAGGGAAGGATTGGGAGGATCAGCCTTTAGGGCTCTTTTTCATTTTTTTAAGTTTTTTCATGTATTTCCTGCCGACCCCGCCAGTGGCCGTGGGAACACCGACTAAAAGGCATGTAAATACACTTCCTTTTTTTAATAATGAGGCATTTTTCATATTCATTCTCATTCTTTTCCCTCTTCTAGCTATTATTCTTCCAAAAATAATTGAATAATAAAATCTATGACTAAAACAGAACCTAAAAACAATCATGTTTGTGATTGATGAATCTCTGTGGGACCTGGAAGCCGAAGGTGAATGGGACGAGTCCGACAGTGAGTAGGGGACCATTTCCCCAAACATGCAAAGGATGCTAGAAAAATAAACTCGCATCGTATAATCGCATCAAGAGGAAACAAAAACCATCAATTTGGGACAAGGAGATGATAAGAAAGAGATAAATATCGGTACCCATATTGATAGTAGCATAAGGGAGGAATTAATACAACTTTTGAAAGAGTATGTGGATGTGTTTTCCTGGTCCTATCACGACATGCCCGGACTCTATACAAGCATAGTGGAACATCGTCTTCCTTTAAAAGAGGTGTAGACCCCTAATTTTGCCCGGTCTCTCAATAAAGGCTAAGGAGACTTCCTATAAAAGATAAAGCTCGCCTGGCATCTCAATAAAAGGCCAAAGAAAACTTCCTATATGAAGATAAAGCTTCAACGGGCGTCTATCGGCATCAACCGACGTCCGAATAAAGAAAGGAAAGCTTCCCGGGGGTCCTAGAACACAAAGGTTGGCCAAAACAAGTTGAGACAGCCGTCCCAAATGTGAGACGACCGTCCCAAGCTACCCTGGCCAAGTGGGACGGCCGTCCCAAATTGCCAGGCTGCGAAAAACTATAAATAGGAGGCTCATTTGCCACTGTTTCACAGACCAGACAACTCCCAGTACTTGTCTTTTCTCTTCGTACTTCGAATGAACTCTCTGATTGCCTTAATAAGGTAACAATCACTTAAGGAATTACATTCCAGCATTCGATTCTTCTGTAAAATTTAGTAGAGTCGGTATTGTATTCGGAGAGGAGAGTCTTTGTAGAGCGAAGGATTGCCAAAACGCATCCTCAAGATTAAAGATTCACAATACAAAGCTTGCTACGGAGGTTCTGTTCAATTCTCTTCTCTTTTACTGCTTTATTTATTGCTTTATGTATGAAATATGAAATAAAGTCATGTAAATAACCATTTTTAATATTATGCAATAAAATAGGGTAATCGCGTAATTTCTCATAATCTTCACTTAAATGAATTAATCTATCATAGGGAACCCGAAAGGGGCGTTGTGGGGTGCTAACACCTTCCCCACACGTAACTAACTCCCTTACCTAACTCTGGTTATAATGGCCAAGTTTGGTTTTTATTAAAATCAACGCCTTTTTATCCTTTTCCAATGTTTATGGTCAAAACATTGGTGGCGACTCCATAAGAACCCCTTTTCGAAAACCTTGCTTTTATTAGAGGATAGTTCAGTTGTTGAGCACCTCGGAAGCAATGAACATAATTTTAACATAAAACGCGAGTCTAAACCATCTTTTCGCGACCGCTCGCATAAACGTTCGAGATGTCCCTGGACGTCGGAACGGACGGCGGCGACAGATGGCGACTCCACTGGGGAAGCTAGAGAGTTGATCCCATTTAGTGACGGATAAACTCAAACTAAGTAAAGATTTGAAATTACGCCTTTACCCTTTTCCGTATGTTTTATTGTATGGCTTTAATAATTGTTGTATGATTATTTTCTGCAAATTGTTTGAAATATAAATTGCACACAAAAACCCTTGCACACAACAGTCCCTCTATACCCGGGGGCAAGAGTGAATACCTATAGGGAGTGGGTGGCAGATACGACCGACTTGTTGGCACACGGGGCTACAACCGTTGTCGAAAACCACCAACTCAAGGTGATAACTCTCTTCTTTTGGTCTAAGGATGTCAACACGGAGTTCCGTGCATGACCCGAGGACTGAGAGATTGAGAGGTCCCTATAATGGGGCCACCTTGGGGACCTTTGGCCTTGGTGAGAATAGTTTAGAACCACCTAAACCAAGCACGTTTCTGCAGGAAAACCCTACCTCGTGATTAAATAAGCGTGGCTCTGCTCGTGGATGTATGAATTGTGTGTGCATTCGTTTGCTGCATTTGTATTGATGCATTAGCATAGGGTAATCATACAACAAACAAAATAGTAAAAAACCCTAAAAATCATAAAAAGTGATAAGATAAACCAACTTTATCTCGGATAGTCTTCAGTTAAGCTAGCCTGGTTTCAGGTTCTATGTAAGCTAAGTAGCCACGTTGACCGACATAAGAGATAAAGGGTCATAAAAAATATAAAAATAATTCAAGCCATGAAAATACCTTTACAAAATAAAAAGATTTTTGATAAAAGTCCTATAATTCTTACAACCTTTGTTCATAAAAATAATAAGAGAAGAAAATAGGACTCTCTTCATCAAAATCCATAAACATCCATATAGATAGTTTTCTTTTTAAAAAACCAAGTATTACCATGTATCATATTAGGAATAAAACATGATAATACTTAGAAAAACAAACACTTACATGCATGCATTTACAAGGACTCATCCTCATATCATGCATTTTCATTTCTTTTAGATAATGGAGGGATCCAGTAATAGACAGTTAAAGAAAGTGGAAATCCTTCTATGCCGTGTAGAAAAGTTAAGGCAGTTGAGTACATATATGCCGCCAGAGGTCAGTGCTAACTTTGAGAAATCTTATGGAAGGATTCTTGACCTCCTAAAAGTCAGCATCGATCCTATCTTTGTTAGAGCATTGGTCCACTTCTGGAATCCCAATCTACATTGCTTTGAGTTTTCGCAGTTTGACTTAGTACCAACCTTAGAAGAATATGAACTCATGGTTAGATGGCCTCAGTCAGTCGGGGTCTATGTCTGCTCAGGAGTATATGTTGCCGTGAGTAAGGTTGCTACTATCATACGACTGCCTCCTCATTAATCTATCCTAGAGGGAAAAGGGAACATCCGAGGTTGGAAAATGTCCATAATAGAAGACCACTTAATCTCTTTGGCTGAAAAGAAAGATTGGTCTACCTTCAACAAAACTCTAGCATTGGCAATGTTCAGAATCATATTATTCCCATTTCATGTGAACGTTGTGGATCATGCTGCAATAGATGCATTCTTTGCCTAGGATGTATACTCTAAGAGTCCTATACCTGCAATTCTTGCTGATACCCTGCTTTCAGTAGACTTTTGCCGATAAAAACAGGGGAAAACACTTAGATGCTGCACTTCATTACTATATGTATGGGGCGTCACTCACTTCTACGCTTCAAGCTACATGGCCATATTCCCTGATCCTTTAAGAAGTTTTGCAAAAATCCCTCTTTAGCACCATCAAGCTTTAGAATGGAAAACCGAGTTAGAAAATTGGAACATATATTCTTGTGCGATGCGGAGAGTACCTGAGCATACCACTACTAGGCCTCAGGGGTTGTATAGCTTACTCTCCTAAGATAGCTATGAGACAACTAATGAGAACCCAGACCGTGGCAACTCAAGAAGAGCTCAAAGGGCTGAGTCTATGCCATTACTCCCATAGCTTTGAAGAAGTATCCGCTGTCCGAAAAGCATGGGAAATACCAGTCTATATAGGGGATAAAGAACTTGGAAAGGTCCAGGTGTCTACGTCCCACGAATATGAAGAATGGAGGAAAAGTAGAAGGATACCCCAACCATCTGCTACATTCACGACAACATTAGTCAATGAAGAGCTACAATTGCAGGTCAATGCCTTAAATAAAAGGGTAGAAGTCATGGAAGCTCAATTGAGGGCCTTCGAAGAAAAAGAGCAAGAAGCAACCCTTACAATAGATGGTCTAAAAAGGCAATGTAAAAAGAAGGACCATGAAATAGAGCGCCTTAAGAATGATTGTGTTGATTATCAAGAAGAGACTAAACAAGCACTGAAAATTCTGAGGCTTGAACAAGATAGTCTATTCCGGGACATGAGTGACGAAATAGCACATCTTGAGAGTGCTCTTGCAGAACAGGCAAAAACGATCAAGTTAATACAGGATGACCTAGCAGAAACTCGGTCAGAAGCACAAAAGTGGTGGGAAACCGCTGAAAGATACAGAGAAGACCTAGAGGAGCTACATGATAAAGAAAGAGATGGATTAGCTCAGTATGGTCAACTACTTCGTGAAAGAGACCAAGTAATAGAGAGGTCTGACCAACAACATGCCTTGAGCGTTCATCAAGAAGAAAAGATAAAAGAGGTTCGTCGATATAGTGAAGATATGAGCCAGGCGGTACATGAGCAAATCAAGACGCTCAAAAATCATGTGAGAATAGCTGAAGATGAATTACCAAAAAAGCCTAATTTACCTATAGGATTCTTCAAGCTTCTTCGTTTTTGTCAATAGTTGCTTCAAAGCATTGTATAGAAGGATAAACACTTTCTAGTTGAAATAAAAAGTTTTTTTCTTTAAACTGTCTATTGCATTCATAAGTTGCATACATTCATACATCCCTCCTCATTTTAATAACAAAGATAATAAAAAGGAAGGATTAATTGATGTGCTTTCCACAAATCAGAATAAATGGAAAAGAAGCCTTTCGTCATCAAAATCTCTACAACGGTCGATAGACCCAAAGATGATAATAAACAAGCACCGTTGATTATTCCAATCAATAAAAGGGAAGAGGAAATAACGCCTTTACGTTTATTCATGCCTCATCCTTTCCCTTATTCATCAAATAAAGCTGTACCTTGGAGATACTCAGAAGAATCACCAATTAATCAAGACATCTCCAACATAGCCGGTATTGGGGGCATGACGAGAAGCGGAAGAGTATATTCTCCCAAGGAATTACAAGATAATATTCCTAAAGATAAGGCAAAAGATAAGGCCGAAGAGGAAAAAGAATCCAAGGAGAAGACAGATGAGTTACTCTAGTACATAAGACAAAGCGAGTACTCCATCATCGATCAACTCAATCGCACTCCTGCAAAGATAACCTTGTTATCACTTATAATGAGTTCGGAGCCGCATCGAAACGCACTGTTAAAGGTTTTGAATGAATCATTTGTTCCGCATGCAATATCCCAGGACAAATTTGAAGGAATTATTGGTAACATTACAGCCAATAATCATCTTACCTTCACAAATGAAGAACTCCCTTTAGAAGGGTCAAATCACAACAAGCCCTTGCATATTTCTGTCAAATGCAAGGAATATCTCATTTCCAAAGTTCTGGTGGATAATGGGTCATCCTTAAATGTCATGCCTAAAGGCACACTTGACAAGATAACAGTGCAAGGAACCCACATGCGCCCGAGTAATACAATTGTTCGAGCCTTTGATGGATCAAGATGTGAAGTAGTAGGAGAAATTAGTCTACCAATTCAAATTGGCCCTACTATCTTTAACATAGACTTCCACGTGATGGATATCACGCCGGCATATAGTTGTCTCCTTGGTCGACCTTGGATTCATAGAGCTAAGGCAATACCTTCAACGCTCCACCAAAAAGTCAAGTTTGTGACAAATGATAAACTTGTCACAGTTCAGGCTGAAGAAGATTTTCTAATCAGCAAACCGTCTGTCCAACCATATGTGGATGCGGCTGAAGAGGCTCTTGAAACATCTTTTCAAGCACTCAAAATTGCCAACATAGAAAGACTTCCCAATAATACAAAGGTGGCCCATATGATGAAAAGATATGGATATCGCCCAGGACATGGGCTCGGAAAGAATACTCAAGGAATAAAAGAGCCATCGGAGTTCAAAGATAATCCTTTAAAGTATGGTTTAGGGTACGACCCCACGAAAGATCAAACCATATGAAAAACAAGGAAGTCTTATCCCTCAAAGACGATATTCCGAAAAGGAGGGATATTAACGCAAAGGGTAGCGTTAGTCATTAGGTGTCCTTCTTCCAATTCTAAGGGATGTAAACCTAGTGACTATTAGAGATCACTCCTCGGGGTATGCCCGTCCCCCGAGCATTTCTCAGGCACACATTTCCCCGAAATTACAAAAGAATGCTATTCTTACTATCTGATTCTTTTCTTGCTAAATATGTCTATACCCCATTTTTAATAAACAAGGTTTAGATAGACGTTTTGTTCCAAATGCGTCAGAACAATCAAAGCGTCATAAAGCAAAGTCAAATATGATTGATTAACTAGAAACACGGATAAAATTTATCTCGATAAAATCAAGTTTTGACAATGTTATGCAAAAAAAAAATATATAAATATATATATATATATATATATATATATATATATATATATATATATATATATATATATATACAAAAAGGAGAGCCCGTCAAGGCCAAAGGCCAAGACAAGAAAATAAAAGGGCAAAATACCCGGCAGGAAACCCACGAAAGGGGGTTGCGCAAAAGATAGGGTAAACCCGACAGGAGACCCAAACAATAATAAAGGGTAACCTGGGCAAAAATTAGGGTTATCAAAGTCCGCTAGGTATTCCTAAAAAAATAAATAAAAAAAAGGGGGAAACCTAGACAAAATTTAGGACATAAGCATAACATCCTAGGCTGAAAACCTGAAAGGGCGGGCTAGGAAAGCTAATCAATCACAAAAAGGCGCCACAAATCAGTAAAGTAAGGATGCCACATCATAAGAACGAAACGTTTACCTAAACTAGCCTAAACAAAGACCAACCTTGGCTAGCCATTCTTACAAAAACCTCTATTACAAAAAAAATATATCCCTCTAAAACACAAGCCCTTGTTATAAATCCTTTTCTTTCTCTTCTCTTGACCATTTCATTATAAAAGCATTCAAATAATAAGGGGAATGTGGAAATATAGTGATCAATAGGAAGGTTGAAATCCCTAAGGAAAGGAAGGGGGGCATTGATATGGAAGTTACCCTATGAACAACAGATTGCTCTTCGGCTATAGCAAGAAAAAGTCTAAGACGGCAAATCAGGTACAACCAAGCTTGTTAATCAAAGAAACATGATGACAGAAAGGTACAGCACCAAGAATGCGCCCGAAGTCAAAGCACATCAGTTTAAACTTTTGAAATATTAACTGAAATAGATCATAGGATGCATATCATGAAACATTACATGCATTAAAACATCAATGAATGGAGTCCTATCCTTTTTCTCAACAAAAAAAACAAAAAATCAACTCAAGAAGCTCGAGACGGCCGTCCCAAAGTCGAGACGGCTGTCCCAAAGTCGAGACGGCCGTCCCAAGTTGCCAATTTCAGTTGAGATGCGCGTCCCAAGTGGGACGGCCGTCCCACTCTTCTGATGGTGGTCCACATGGTAAAAATTCAAGTGAGACGGTCGTCCCAACCCAGACGGTCGTCCCAAACCTCCTGGCGCTTCCTATATATGCTGGGCGCGGATCTTGCCTTTGGTACCCCATTCCAAGCATTCTATCTTGCTTCTCTTCCCTTTTTACACACTTCTAGCATTCTTAAGTGAGTACTATACACAATGGAGCATGGAGAAGCCTCATCTAGGAGAAAACGCACTAGAACCTCTGCTAGAGGAACTCTTACTACCAACGCTCTACTGGCAGAATCACATCAACAGCGACTGGCAAATATCCAGCAATTTTCCTGGCATCCCATACTGCGGTTGGATTTTGAAATCCTAGCTACATTTGGCTGGGATGAAGATGTCAGAAGGTTCATCCATAACATAGGATGGGACTTTCTGCTCTGTGAGCCACCTACTCGGATCCACCGTACTGCTACGTTGGAATTTCTTGCCTCCGTCAACATGGTGGAAATGTCGTCCGCAATTCCCGGAGTGCCACCTACTCAAGTCGTCTCCTACTAGATGGATGGAGCCTACCGAACCACTGTTCTGGACGACTTTAATGTCATAATGGACTTCTGCCAACGAGCAGACACAAGAACACCAGATTATCGGTCCGCATATCTGGAAAAACCTACTGCTCTCACCACCACCAGCATGTGGAGAGAAATCACTGGAGCTCATACTCTGCCGTCACACCTGAAGGACGCAGCTTTCTCTCCTCCGCTCCGCATATGCCATAAATTGCTAGCTGGGACTATACACAGCCGAAAGGAAAGCCAAGGGAAGGTAACACTAGCTGACCTTTTCATTGTTTATTGTATGCATCAAAGGCTTCGATGCAACCCAGGATATGCCTTCCTGAAAGACGTAAAAGATTACGGAACCCGCGGCTCAGCAGGAGCCATCATGGTAGCTCCCTTTCTCACCCCTTTAGCTGAATATTGGGGATGCACTGATGGGGAAGACCTCCCAGCTAGCCTCCAACCAGAGCCTTTAGCAGAGGAATGCTGGTTCATATGAACATCCTTAGTCGACAGGGATCAGGGTTTATCTTAAACCCCATAATTTCGATTTCGCTTGATATGCGCGATTTTGACATGCCACAGGACATCCCTACGACTTCAGAATCGCAGCAGCAGTCATATGATCCAGACTTCGCCGGCTTGTACCGACGGATAGATGACGAGCATGCCTATATGGAAGGAGAGTTCCAGTTCATACGGCAGTTCAGTCAGCTGACCATGAGGCAAGATAGGACGGACCGACAAATAGAGAACCTGGTCCAGACCAAGGCAAGGTTCCAGCGTCGCCTGCTCCGCCGCATCCCTTCACCAGCACCATCCTCCCATTCCAGTCCAGAGGCAGATGATTAGGAGATAGTTTCCTTTTAGATATTTTCTAGTAATTTGATAATGTTTGAATGTATCACAAAAAAGAGAAGTAATAAATAAACATTGTTATTTCTGTTTACATTTCAAAAAGCCCACGTGTACAAAAATTGCAAAATAAAAGGCACACGTGATGTATTAAAAAGCCAGATTTCAAATAACTCGCGATAAAGATCAAAGTCGCGAAAGAAAAAGGCGAAATCAAGACTATTCCAACAAAATTATTCTAGCAGAATAAAGAACTTCGAGGAAAATAGCTCTAACCTTCTATCCCAATAAACGAAGGTAAACCAGAAAAAGGCCAACAGAAAGGCTCGATCATCCCCAAGTGGATCCTTGCCTACTCCAAAGGCAAAACAAAAGACTACTCCACGACTCAGCATCATCATCACATGAGTCGTCAACCATAGTCATTTAAAGATCTGACCACCATCCTTCCATCCAAGAAAGAAGGAAGCCATCAACATAGAAAAGCCAACGGAAATGCTCGATCATCCCCAAGCGGATCCTTGCCTACTCCAAAGGCAAAACAAAAATTACTTCATGACTCAGCACCACCACATGAGTCATCAAAAAGAGTCAGTCAAAGCTTCAATCGACATCCTTCCATATAAAGAAAAGGAAGTTATCAACATGAAAAAGCCAACGGAAAGGCTTGATCATCCCCAAGAGGATCCTTGCCTACTCCAGAGGCGAGACAAAAAGATTACCTCACGACTCAGCGGCATCACCACATGAGTCATCAAGCACACTCATGCAAGAATCTCCGCTTCATTCCCCAAAGGAGAATAGGGACTACACAATAGTCCATCGAAGAAAATACGGAGTCAAATCCTCCATATCACTAGGGGGCAACAAAAAGAAAGAAAAGAAAAACTTTCATTCCCCAATAAAAGCCACAACGAGAAAGGGCCAAATAAAAAAAAATCTCTCCAAGAAGAAGCATATCAAGAAAAGTCTACAAAAAGACAAAAAGAAGAAAAATCTCTTCATCCGACTCAAAAAGGAGCTTCACAAGACCAGGAGCCAAGACTCCATCATCATAAAAAATCAAATCAAGGATTAGATCCCCCAAGAAAAGAAAAATTCCCCAGGGATCGCTAAAAAGAAAAGAGAAAAAATATATCTTTTCAACCAAAGAAAAAACCAATGTGCATAAAAGGCGCACATATGTAAAAGCCAAATCGTGAAAAGGAGATACAAATCGCGAGGAAAAAGTAAAAATCCATTCCCCAGCAGGAATAAGAGCATAGGCAAAGCCAACTCAAAACAAAGGAGTCAAAAACTCCATCCCTCCCTAGGGGGGCAATTCAAAATAGATCTCCGAAAAAATGATCAAATTCCTGGTGGATCACCAAAAAAAAAAACAAAAATCCCCAGCAAGCCTACCAGCAAAAGGCAAAATACAAAATTCATATCCTCAGGGAGTTAATCGCCTATAACACCCAATATGAATATCCCCAGTGAAAGGCAAAACCTTCACTCCCAAGAAAGCCTCTGCCTACTCAGAGGCAAGCAAAGAGCCGATATCCCCAAGAAATGGGAAATCAATCTATGCAAGAGACAATACAAGCACAAAACTTCCAAAGAAGCATCCACCTACTCAGGATATTATCAAGAACAAATATCCTCAAGTAGAACATCAGCCTATTCAGAGGCGAAAAACAACAAGTAAAAAGTCTTCACCACTATTGAAGCATCTGCCTAAAAACAAGAGGCAAAGCCGAATGGCTAAAAGAAAAGCCAAAAACAAAGAATCCCCGGTAAAACCGGATGACTAACAGAAAAGTCAAAAAGAAAGATCAATCACTCCCTACGAATAGGCGCATGATCAGAAACAGTAAGCCGCCAACACATCTTCATAGCCAGAAGACCATAGGATTGACTATCAAAAAGTGTATCCTAAGAGCCTTGCAGAACGGGGCTCGTTCAGAGCCTTGCAGAACGGGGTTCGTACCGGGTGGGGGTAGGTACCCATCAGAGCCTTGCAGAACGGGGTTCGTACCGGGTGGGGGTAGGTACCCATCAGAGCCTTGCAGAATGGAGTTCGTACCGGGTGGGGGTAGGTATCCATCAGAGCCTTGCAGAACGGGGTTCGTACTAGGTGGGGGTAGGTACCCATCAGAGCCTTGCAGAACGGGGTTTGTACAAGGTGGGGGAAGGTACCCATCAGAGCCTTGCAGAATGGGGTTCGTACCGGGTGGGGGTAGGTACCCACCAGAACCTTATAAAATAAGGTTTATACCAGATGAGGGTAGGTACTCATCAAAATCTAGCAAAATGCAGATTCGTACCAGGTGGGGGTAGGTACCCACCAGAGCCTTATAAAATAAGGTTTATACCAGATGAGGGTAAGTACTCATCAGAATCTAGCCAAATGCAGATTCGTACCAGGTGGGGGTAGGCACCCACCAGAGCCTTATAAAATAAGGTTTATACCGGATGAGGGTAGGTACTCATCAGAATCTACCAAAACGTAGATTCGTACCAGGTGGGGGTAGGTACCCACCAGAGCCTTATAAAATAAGGTTTATATCGGATGAGGGTAGGTACTCATCAGAATCTAGCAAAACGTAGATTCGTACCAGGTGGGGGTAGGTACCCACCAGAGCCTTATAAAATAAGGTTTGTACCGGATGAGGGTAGGTACTCATCAAAACTTAGCAGAATGCATCAGGTGGAGTAAAATACTCACCAGAGCATTACAAAAAATGGGTTGCAAATACCTTGCTTCTATTAGAGGATAGTTCAAGTGTTGAGCACCTTGCAAGTAAGTACCCATAGGAGTTTAGCAAAATGCGAACTCATACCAGGTGAGGGTAGGTACTCACCAAAGCCTTGCAAAACAAGGTTCATACCTAGTGGGGGTAGGTACCCACAAGAGTCTAGTGAAATGCAGACTCATACCAGGTGAGGGTAAGTACTCACCAGAGCCTTATAAAGTAAGGCTCAAACCAGATAGGGGTTGGTACCTATCAAAAATATTTATCATCCGGAGGATCAACAAAGAAGCATCTGAAGGATAATCGGGCAAAAGGGTTAACTCCTTCCCCTACCAACTAATTTTGTCGGCATATTAAGCAAACAAATTAGCCAGGCAGGTGAAGGGGGGGCAGCTGTAGACCCCTAATTTTGCCCGGTCTCTCAATAAAGGCTAAGGAGACTTCCTATAAAAGATAAATCTCGCCTGACATCTCAATAAAAGGCCAAAGAAAACTTCCTATATGAAGATAAAGCTTCAACGGGCGTCTATCGGCATCAACCGACGTACGAATAAAGAAAGGAAAGCTTCCCAGGGGTCCCAGAACACAAAGGCTGGCCAAAACAAGTTGAGACAACCGTCCCAAGCTACCCTGGCCAAGTGGGACGGGCGTCCCAAGTGAGACTGCCCGTCCCACACTTCAAGGGGTGGACCCAAAGGTAAAAAATTCAAGTGGGACGGTCGTCCCAACCCAGACGGTCGTCCCAACCCAGATGGTCGTCCCAAATTGCCAGGCTGCGAAAAACTATAAATAGGAGGCTCATTTGCCACTGTTTCACAGACCAGACAACTCCCAGTACTTGTCTTTTCTCTTCCTAATTCGAATGAACTCTCTGATTTCCTTAATAAGGTAACAATCAGTTAAGGAATTACATTCCAGCATTCGATTCTTCTGTAAAATTTAGTAGAGTCGGTATTGTATTCGGAGAGGAGAGTCTTTGTAGAGCGAAGGATTGCCAAAACGCATCCTCAAGATTAAAGATTCGCAATACAAAGCTTGCTACGGAGGTTCTATTCAATTCTCTTCTCTTTTACTGCTTTATTTATTGCTTTATGTATGAAATATGAAATAAAGTCATGTAAATAACCATTTTTAATATTATGCAATAAAATAGGGTAATCGCGTAATTTCTCGTAATCTTCACTTAAATGAATTAATCCGTCATAGGGAACCCGAAAGGGGCGTTGTGGGGTGCTAACACGTTCCCCACACGTAACTAACTCCCTTACCTAACTCTGGTTATAATGGCCAAGTTTGGTTTTTATTAAAATCAACGCCTTTTTATCCTTTTCCAATGTTTATGGTCAAAACATTGGTGGTGACTCCATAAGAACCCCTTTTCGAAAACCTTGCTTTTATTAGAGGATAGTTCAGTTGTTGAGCACCTCGGAAGCAATGAACATAATTTTAACATAAAACACGAGTCTAAACCATCTTTTCGCGACCGCTCGCATAAACGTTCGAGATGTCCCTGGACGTCGAAACGGACGGCGGTGACAAGAGGGATTTCGGCTTGTGAAACAAAAGCTCAGGAGAATTAAGTCGGACGGGTCCTTGATGATTAAGAAGGAAGTACAAAGACAACTAGACTCTAACTTCCTAGTAGTATCCAAATACCCCAAATGGGTGGCAAACATAATGCCCGTCATCAAGAAAAGCGGTAAAGTCAGAGTATGTGTGGACTATAGGGACCTAAATTGAGCAAGTCCAAAGGATGACTTCCCCCTGCCACACACTGAAACATTAGTGGATCACACCGCTACAAACACGCTTTATTCCTTCATGGATGGATATGCAGGGTACAATCAAATTAAGTTGGCCGTCAAGGATAGAGAAAAAACCTCCTTCATCACACCGTGGGGTACCTTTTGCTATAGGGTAATGCCTTTTGGGCTAAAAAATGCAAGGGCTACCTATCAGAGGGCTATGGTCACATTATTCCACGACATGATCCACAAAGAAATAGAAGTATACGTGGATGACATGATTGCCAAGTCCAGAAACGAGGTGGACCATATTCAATATCTTAAGAAGCTGTTTGATCGACTTTGAAAGTATTAGCTTAAACTGAACCCAGCAAAATGTACTTTCGAAGTATGGTCAGGCAAACTCCTAGGGTTCATCGTCAGCCAAAAAGGAATCAAGGTAGACCCTGACAAAATAAAGGCAATATTAGAAATGCCCCCACCAAGAGCAGAGAAAGAGGTCAGAGGATTTTTGGGCCAAATCAACTATATTGCCAGGTTCATCGCACAGCTAATGGAAAAATGCATACCCATCTTCAAGTTGTTGCGTAAAAACTAGCCAATGGTATGGAATGAAGAATGCCAAAAAGTATTCGACAAGATCAACATATGCCTAACCAATCCGACAATATTGGTGCCACCGGTTGAAGGAAAACCTCTGATCTTATATTTGTCAATACTCGAAGAATCCATTGGATGTGTGCTCGGTCAACAAGATGAAAAAGGGAAAAAAGAACGAGCCATATATTATCTCAGTAAAAAGTTCCTAGACTACGAGACTCGCTATACACCATTTGAAAAAATATGTTGCGCATTGGTGTGGGCAACTCAACGTCTCCGACAATACATGGCTCGACACACAACATGGTTGGTCTCCAAAATGGACCCAATCAAGTATCTCTTCGAGAAACCCATATTGACTGGATTAATATTTGTTAGAATCGCGCAGTGGAATGTTCGCGTGGTCGGACAAAAACCAAGAGGGGGGGTGAATTGGTTTCTTAACAAAAATTAGGTTTTCAAAATTTTCCCCAAATTTTACCGATTAAAAACTGTGTAAATGTAAATAGAGTAGAGATAGAATCTTACACAGGAGATTTATACTAGTTCGGATCAAAAGACCCTACGTCTAGTTGCTAATCACTCAAACAGAGGATTAATGCTGTCACTATAATCAAAGTTTGTTACAAACAAATTACAATGGAAAATATAAAGTAAAGAAAACACCTCTCTTGAAATCCACAAGAGATGAAGAACAGCTTTCCCTAGAGACGGCACAACACACAATCCACTAAGAACTCCACTTAGTGATTCTTATCGCTTCCAGCCCACACCAGGTTCCAAAAGCCCCTTTTTCTTGCAACAAACAGTTCTCTGGCACTCACAGCACTTAACTTTTGTATGAAAAAGGTTGTTCTTATTTTTCTGAGTGCCATAGAGAAGCTTAAGCAGAGAAATTAGGGTTTGGGAATTGGGATTTTTGGAACTAGGGTTGATTTGAAGTTAAAAATCAAAATCTGACTGAAATAATCGATTAAATGAAGTGTTAATCGATTATTACAGAGCCAAAATCAACAGAACCCCAAAACTCTCTGTTTTAATCGATTAAAAGACCTGTTAATCGATTAACAAGCCTGTTAATCGATTAACAGGGGTGTTAATCGATTAAACCAGTGAGCAGATATAGAAAATGGTTTTCTCACTGTTTTAATCGATTATTTCACCAATTAATCGATTAAAGCCGAGCCTCTTTGATAAATTTGAGCTTTTTGAAGCTTCTAAGGTGCAGACTATGTACCGGCTATCTCAAACTCTAATATTATAGACTCAATCTAATCAAAACAGAGTTATTACACTATAAAACAAGTCTTCAACATTTTAAGTCTTATGTTCTTGAATCATCATCAAAATCAACAAGCTTTATGTCCATCAAGTTCAACATCAAGTCCTTGAATGTTTCAACAATATCTAGATGGAAAGTACTCCTCTCAGAATTCGATATCATTCATGTCACCCAAAAAGCTATTAAAGGTAGTGTCGCCGCCGTCAAAAAGAAGAGGCGGTCAGAGCGACACGATGGTTTCAACCCTCTTGATTTTCGCGTTTTTTATGGGTGGTTACAACGCCTTTAGGTTGTCCGATAACCGGGCTAACCCAAGGACTAATTTTGTAGGGTTATGTGGAGTCGCCACCGATGTTTTTACCGGAAACATCGGAAAAGGGGTTTTAAAAGGCGTTGGTTTTCGAAAACCAACTTTGGTCATTAGAACCAGAGTTGGGTAAGGGAGTTAGTTACGTGTAAAGGAAGTATTAGTTCCTTTATTACGCCCCTTTCGGGTTCCCTATGATAGGCCAGCTACTTTGTTAATAAATAAATCGGAAAAATACGCTTTTGCCCTTTTTATTTTGTGGAATTTAAAATTATGACTACATGGCCCTAATCTATTGCATAATTTAAAATTAAAGCAGTAAAAGTAGAGAGGGAGAATTTAAACCTCCGAAGCAAGCTTTCTTTTTTATTTCTTTAACAAAAATGGGTGCTTTTTGGCAGCCCTTCACTCTACATGACGCTGGAAACTCTTCTAGACGCTGAAAAAACGCTCACAAAGGCACTCAGAAGCTCCGAAAATGCGTCGGAGGGATTCTAGAGAGAAGTTTTCGAGAGAAGGGAGAGCAAAAGTTATGTGGAGTGTGGAAATGAGGGGGGGGGGGGGGAAGCCCCTATTTATAGGTTTTCGCGCCTGACAGTGGCGAGACCGCCGTTCTCGTCTGACAGGGTCGAGACCACCGTCTCGCCAAACGAGACTGCCGTCTCATCCTTCGCAGGTGGCGAGACCGCCGTCTGGGAAAGTGAGACCGTCGTCTCGCCATTCACAGGTGGCGAGACCGTCGTCTCGTCAAACAAGACGGCGGTCTCGATCTCGAGACGGTGGTCTCGTCCCAAAAAGGCGAGAAAACTTATTTTTGTGCCGAAAATCCTTCCTATCCTAGTATGGGGCCTAATAGTCTCTCCTAGTGGCTTGTTAGGCTTCGTCCATCTTCGAATAGGAAGTCTTTTACTCTTTATTTGGAGGCCGAGCAAGATTTGGGGTCTACAGGTAGTCCCCTAGCAGACTATCTAGCACATGGATCAACGAACGAGTACCAATGCCTGCAAGATGACTTTCCCGGTGAACATATCATGCACATTGCACACAAAGAGACCAAAGAAGATGCATGGACTATGTTTTTCGATGGAGCCTCAAACATGCTTAGACATGGGATCAGAGCCATTTTGATATCCCCAGACAAGAAATATATCCCGGTAATACTTAGGTTAAACTTTGACTACACAAATAATATGGCCGAATACGAAGCCTGTGCATTGGGTATCCAAGCAGCTCTAGATTTTGGGGTGACCAAAATCAGAGTTTTCGGTGATTCATCCCTTGTCATCTATCAACTCAAGGGTGAATGGGAAACCCGAAATTCCAAATTAATCCCATATCTAGAGCATATTCGTGATATGATTTCGAGGCTGGAAAGTGTCACCTTCAAGTATATTCCTCGGGAAGACAATCAATTTGCAGACGCCCGCTACTTTATCATCCATGTTCTCTTTAGACCAAGAGCATGAGATGCCGACTATTCAAATCAAGCTGCATGACAAACAAGCTTTTTGCATAACAGTAAATAGCGAGCAAGACAGAAACCCTTGGTATCATGACATTAAGTGATACCTCACGAAGGGTGAATATCCCGAAGGAATTAGTGATAATGACAAAAGGACCATCCAGAAGAAGGCCATAAGGTTTGTACTGATTGGAGAAACCCTCTATAAAAAGAACTTCGAATCCACTTTGTTAAGGTGTGTGGATCATAAGGAGGCTCAAACCCTAATAAAGGAGATTCATAAAGGAGCTTTTGGGACCCATGCACCTGGGCATGTCATAGTAAAGAAAATCCTAAGGGCAGGGTATTTCTGGTCCACAATGGAGGTTGATTGTCACCAATATGCTAGAAGATGTCACAAGTGTCAGGTCTATGCCGATAGTGTTCACGTTCCGCCTGCACCTCTCAGCACTCTGGCTAAACCATGGCCATTCTCCATGTGGGGCATGGATGTCATCGGACCCATCGAGCCCAAAGCATCTAATGGTCACCATTTTATCTTGGTGACCATTGACTATTTTACCAAATGGGTAGAGGCGGCATCATACGCACATGTGGCTAGAAACATGAGCATGCATGAAGAACTAATATAAGAAAGCATAAGAAAAGAAAAAAGAAAATAAAGGTAAAATGACGCCTGCTAGGAATTTCTTAGGCAAAAATTAGGGCAGTCTCCTAGATCGAAAACCCGTAGAGGGAAATTTAGGCAAAAGTTAAGGCACTCGCAAAAAGGAAAAAGCCAGCTAAGATATCCTAAGCAAAAACTAAGGCAGCCCGCTAGATCAAAAACCCCAAAAGGGCGGTCTAGGCAAAAGATAGGGCTTGATAAAAAGAAAATGGATGAAGAGAAGAGTCCATCAAGAGTAATCACGAAAGATCAACAGAAGAATGTCAGCCGCTTTCTAGATGCATCAAATAAAAGTAGATTGCATTTAAGGCATCCACACAAATAGTCACACTAAACGACTTTGTCAACATCGAAAAACAAAAATAAAGAATCGCTTCAGATAAATAACAAATAAAAAGCATTCATGCATATAAGGAGACTAGCTCCATGCTTGCGTTTGAAAAAAGAAAGCAAGCCTCCAAATGAAGCTCGACGAACTGAAATTCTTCACTTCCAATGAAGAACCGAACTTCTTCTCGTGATTTGTCAAGGGCGAGACCACCGTCCCATTTGGTGAGATGGCGGTCCTGACCTTGTTAGGCGAGACGGCGGTCCTAACCTGACAGGCGCGAATTCCTATAAAAGGGGGGGGGTGCGACCTCATCCTTTTCACAACATTCTTCCACTTTCTCTTCTACAATTTTCTCAAATTCTTCTCCTAGGATCCCTCTAAAGCATTTCTGGAGTTTCTTAGTATTCTTAGAGAGTGTTCTATAGTGTTGCGAGGAAGAGCGACCAACATTGTAGAGCGGGGGATTTCCAAAAAGCATCCTTTACCAAGAGTATTAAATACAAAAGCTTGCTTCGAAGGTTCCTACACTTTCTCTCTTCTTTTACCGCTTTTTTTATTAAATCTATTTGTGTATTAGCTATTAGGACCATGTAGTCAACATTTTAAATTCCGCAAATAAATAAAGGGTAAAAGCTAATTTTAGAGTTTTTATAAAATAAACGGTCCATCATAGGGATCCCGAAAGAGGCGTCATAGGGAAGCTAATACCTTTCCTACACGGAACTAACTCCCTTACCCAACTCTGGTTATAATGGTCAAAGTTGGTTTTTTAAACCAATGCCTTCTTTTTCTTCCTTTTCCAATGTTTTCGGATAAAACATTGGTGGCGACTCTAGAACCCTTTTGCAAAAACCTCACCTCTAGGTCCAGCCTGGTTATTGGACAAACTAAATACGTTGTACCACACTTTTAAAACGCGAGTTGAAGTCAAAAACCATCGCGTCGCTCTAACCGCCTCTTTAGACGACGACATTTACCCACCCTTCTTATATTTGAGAAATGGAAGAAGTATGAATGTTATTCTTATTATGGCTGAGTTGAAATGATAAATGCAAAATGTGGAAAGAAAAAGGAAATTCAAATTAGTGTGAATGATAATTTGTGAGATTTAGATTGTCAGCTCACTATTATTTGGGTTGAACAAAAGCATGAAGTTTGATATCAGATTTGAGGAAATGTTAAACAAGAAGCATTCATATAATTTCAATTTGTCAAATACTTTTGTATATTATAGAAAAACCAATAAATTCCTTGATAGCTCAACCTCATTACAAGTCTCAAAAGACCTTTTGATTTAAGTCTTCCTTAACAAATGTTGATTGCTTGAAGATGATTATCAATAGTGGATTGTCTAAATCAAGTGATTAAATGAAATAAACACTTACCCATGAGAATTGAGAGATCATGCTTCTCTGAGGATAGTTGATGATTGATTATCCCCTGTTATTTCTGTAACTCGAATGCACATGTGTTTTATTTTCACTTGAAGTTGTGAACATCGTATGTTGATGGAAAATTATTTTTATGATTAAGTGTTTTGGAAGAGAAAGTTACAATAGGCAATGAATTTCTATTTTGGAAGAATTAGTACTTTGCTTGGGGACAAGCAAGATTCTAGGTTGAAGGAGTTGTTAAGTGGTAAAAGTTAATGTAATTATGCTTTTAATTGTTATCTAACCACTTGAATTATGTTGATTCTAATCTATTTTTCTCCCAATGTAGGATGAATTTGTAGAACACCTTGGTACAAGAGTAAGGAGTAGAATTCTCAAGATAATTGAAGCAAAATTGAAAGAAGGAAGAAGATTTTCAACCTGAGATTCGCCCAAGCGAGAAGGATTCTCGCTTGAACGAAAATACGTTAAAGCTTTCTAGAATATATTCGCTCAAGCGAATCATTTTTTGCTTGAGCGAGAATACGTTAAAACTCTTGGAATTCAACTACTCAAGCGAATAGTTTGTCGATTGAGCGAAAGTCAACATTTTTCGCTTGAGCAAATGTACCTCTTGAGCAAATGACATGTGTCCCAAATTCTTCTATAAAAAGATAATATGCTTTTGAGAAAAAAGATTAGGTTTTTGGATAGGAGGCGCGACTAGAGCTGCAATTTTCATTCATTCTTCATTTTCTTCTTCATTTGGATCGTTGTAATGGCCATCATGAGTGTCTAACTTCATTCTCTTTGGATTGGGTGAAATTCCTTTAACTCTTTTGTATCTTGGTGATATTTTGAGATATTAATTTATGTTCTTGACGTTGTTATTTTTATCCTGTGTGCCTTTGATTGTTTTTATCCTTGATGTTCATATATATTGGAAAATATATCTTGAATTCCATGATTAGGTAAAGAATAGTTGCTACGTTAATTGCTAGGAATGGTAATGGATGTATCAAATGTTTAACACCCTAAACTTAATGCTGGGAAATCTGTTAAATGTATGAGGAATCTATGTTTACAAGGTTTTCTTATGAATTTCATGTTTGAGGAATCAATGTGAATGATTTAAGTAGGTGACATCAACATTGATAGGTTAATTGATGTTCTTAATTTGACCTATCCATTTTACAAAAGAGGGAAAAGGAATTAAACCAATCCTATTTGATCTTTTCTAAAAATACTTTATCATTCTTTACCATTTATTTTCAACCCAATTTTTCATACGAACTCAATTTTATGTCAATACATTTAGTAAGCATATGACTTGGAATTTTCAGTGAAATTGTTCCTCGTGGGATCGACTTTTATTTAATTGAAATATTGTACTGTGATTGATAATATTGGTACGCTTGCCAAATAAACCAACAATTCACCATTTTCAAATTTAGAGTACACACATTTATCAGCATCATTAGTTTAAATTCATTACAAAGTAGAACACTATCAAGTTTTTCATGCCACTATTTTTGGTGCTTGTTTTAACCCATACAAATATTTTAAAAGTTTGCACACTTTGTTCTCTTGACCAGGAACAACACACTTGTAGACCCCAAATCTTGCCTGGCCTTAAAATAAAGAGCAGAAGACTTCTGATTCGAAGATGGGCAAGGCCTAAAAGGTCCTTAGGATAGACCCATAGGCCCCATATTAGAATAGGAAGGTTTTTTGTACGTGAAGAATAAGAAATTCCACCTAGAAGCTCGAGACCGCCGTCTCATTTGGCGAGATGGCCTTCTCGCCACTTGCCAATGGCAAGACCACTGTCTCGTTTTGCGAGACGGCCTTCTCGCCATTTCCCAAGGGTGAGACTGCCGTCCCGTTTGGCAAGATGGCGGTCCCAACCTTGTCAGGCGAGACGGCAGTCCCGACCTGACAGGCACGAATTCCTATAAAAGGGGGGCAACCTCATCCTTTTCACAACATTCTTCAACTTTCCCTTCTGCAACTTTCTCAAATTCTTCTCCTAGGATCCCTCCAAAGCATTTTTGGAGTTTCTTAGTATTCTTAGAGAGCGTTCTGTAGTGTTGTGAGGAAGAGCAACCAACATTGTAGAGCGAGGATTGCCAAAAAAGCATCCTTTATCAAGAATATTAATACAAAAGCTTGCTTCGAAGGTTCCTACACTTTCTATCCTCTTTTACCGCTTTTTATACCTCTATCTGTGCATTAGCCGTAAGGGCCATGTAGTAAATATTTTAAATTCCACAAATAAATAATGGGTAAAAGCGTAATTTTAGAGTGGGGCGTCATAGGGAACCCGAAAGGGGCGTCGTGGGGAAGCTAATACTTCCCTACATGTAACTAACTCCCTTACCCAACTCTGGTTATAATGGCCAAAGTTGGTTTTTCTAAACCAACGCCTTCTTTTTCTTCCTTTTCCAATGTTTCTGGATGATAAAACATTAGTGGTGACTCTAGAATTCTTTTCCAAAACCTCACATTTGGGTCCAACCCGGTTTTCGGACAACCTAAAGGCGTTGTAACATCACTTTAAAAAATGTGAGTCGAAGAAAAACCATCGCGTTGCTCCAACCGCCTCTTTTGACGGTGGCGACAGATGGTGACTCCGCTGGGGAAGCCTACATAGTTGTTCCCATTTAGTGATGGGCCAGTTTAATAAATAAAAAACTTAAAAATTTTGCTTTTACCCTACCTTATTTTATAACATGCTTTATTTTTTTGACTTTAATAACTGTTGTTTGTTTATTTTATGCAATTGATTGAAATACAAATTCTACACAAACCCTTGCACACAAAAGTTCCCCGTATACCCGGGGGCAAGTGGGAAATCCATAGGGAGTGGGTGGCAGGTACAATTTTTTGTAGTGAGGGCCATGAGCCCACCGGTATGGTCAGAAACAACCACTCAAGGTGATAACCTTCCTCTTTTGGCACAAAGACTGACTATGGCCTTAGTGCCATGCATGGTCAGAAGGCTGGAGAGTGGGGACCCTATAATGGTGGTCTGGCCTCAGTGATGAAAATTAGAACTACCCTGAATATGCACTCTTCTACACGAGAACCCTACCTTGAAAGTGATGAAGATCTTATTGAATCATTTGATTAAACGAAGATCTTGTTAATTTGATGAAGTCAAAATGAAGTCAAAGGCTATTATGTTGAAGTCAAAGGTTCTTGGTTAAAAGGGTAGAGTGATTAGTGAGTCTGCATCTATACATAGGTATAATCATACATATCTCTCCGCTGCATGAGGTTTCATCATTTAAAAGATTTTGCAAATGCCTCTAAACGTGTTTAATATGTTAAAAACCAAAGTAATAGGTTAAATTCTTTTTAAGTAATTGTTTTAACTGATATTATATGAGCTTTATCAGTTAAAATGTTCTTAACACTTATATAACAGGTTTTTAACTAATAGGTTTTCGAAATAATCGATTAAAACCTTTTAAAACATACACTGGAATTGTTTTTATTGATATATCTTCGAATTAATCGATTGTTTTCATTAAAGGATTTTTGAAAACCTTCTGCCAATATTTTAACTGATGTAGAATCGAAATAATCGATTAAAATGACTTAAAATGTTTTGAAAAGTGTTATGGCAGTATTTTAATCGATAAAACTCGAAATAATCGATTAAAATAACTTGAAGTATTTTGAGATATGTTCTGTCAGTATTTTAATCGATGTAAATACGAATTAATCGATTCAAACCACTTGAAAGTTTTTGAAAGAAGTTCTGTCAGGATTTTAATCGATGTGTTATAAGTTAAAATGACTTAGAAAGTTTTATGAAACTATTTGGCAGGATTTTAATCAATTAAAATGCGAAATAATCGATTAAAACAACTAAGAGATTTTTTCCAAAGTGTTTTAATCGATTAAAACAGATTTTTATTAGTTAAAATCACTTAGAAAGTTTTATGAAAACTTTTGGCAGTATTTTAATCGATTAAAAGGCGAATTAATCAATTAAAACAATTTAGGGGATTTTTTTACAAAGTGTTTTAATCGATTGAAACAATGTCGCATCAGTTAAAACAAATCTGGAAAATGATCAAGAACATTTTAACAGATTAAAAGAAGTTTTACCAGATTAATTCAAGACTTTTAACAGATTAAAAGATTGCTTTAACAGATTAATTAAACCAGCAGTTTGAACAATCTTCTATATAAACAGGATTTCTTGATTCTTTTAATATATACCGTTGAGCAATCAATCAAGCAATCATAGAGCTACTTTCAAGAAAGAATCACGCAAGTTTTGTGAAGTTTTTCAAAGTTCTTTCTTGAGGAAATTTCTGCATTTCTTTTGTGAAGAAACTCATTCTTCAGAGCTTCATAATCCTGGTTTGAGTGTTCTAGTTTCTTCTTTCTTGTTTCTGTACATTTCATTACTGTATTGTGGGTGTCTGGAAGTGTGGGCACTGGTTTCTGTGGCTGGAATTTGGCTGCAGGGTGGTTCAAGAAACTGAAGTTGGTTCTTGGTGAAGGTTTAGGTGCAAGGACTGGAATTTTGGTTCTTGTGGTAGATTGGGTGTGTGATTGGAATTTTAATCTGTAAAACATTCAATCTAGTGGAACTCAGCTGGAATTTGGCTGGGAATTGGACATAGCCCTAGGATTGGGTGAACCAGTATAAATATTGGTTGTATCTCTCTAAACCTTTCTCTCTTTAATTCTGTTGCTGCCTTTATTTTGATTGTTTGTTTTGTTTGATTAAAGAATTGGTCAGAACTCTTAATCTTTGAAATATATAATCTATAATTTGCAAAAATCTTTCAAAGATCAATTCACCCCCCCTCTTGATCTCAACCTCCTTTTCTAACAATTGGTATCAAGAGCAAGGGTCTTGAAAAATACTCAAGACTTTCGGTCCAAATCTTTCATGGCTGAAAACAAATTACCTTTTTCTGAGGGAGCTTCTATTAATAGACCCCCACTATTTTGTGGTACAGATTATTCATTTTGGAAGATAAGAATGAAGATCTTTATTGAATCTATTGATATAAATGTTTGGAATATTATTGAACAAGGCTCCTATGTTTTTAACAGAGAATGGTCTAGTTTGAATGATTATAAAAAGAAACAAATTCAAGATGACTATACTGCTAAGAATATCATCACATCCGCACTTAACAGAAATGAATTTTTCAGGGTATCTCATTGCCAGACTGCTGCACAGATGTGGAAAACTCTTGAAATGGCTTATGAAGAAACAACAGAGATGTCTTTGATGGTCAATTCGAATTCTCCCATGTCCAGTGTAAGTTCTGATACTTCAACAACTACTATGAATTACAATTCATTACAATATGCTTTTTATGAAATGCATGCAGTAGCTAAGAAATTAGAAATTAAAAACAAAAGATTAAAAAGCATGAATAGTTTATTAGAAAACAAAATCATTCTTCTTGAAAAGAAAATTCTTGATGAAGAAACTAAGAATGAAAATCTGGAAATAGGTAATAATAATTCTGATTTCATGTGCAATGATCATAAAGATTGTGAAAATTGTCCTGAGTTACAGAAGAAATTAGCATATTTAATAAAAACTGCATCTAAACTTGCACAAGGAAAAATCAGTCTTGATGTGATACTTGATTCTCAAAAGTTGGTTATTGATCGTGGTGGTATTGATTTTACACCTCTTGTTGGAAAGAAAACTAGAGCATTTAAAAACTATTTTGCATATAGTAAATTTGTTTCGTCACCATTTATTATATGCTTCTATTGTATGAAAAGAGGTCATTCTGTTAAATTTTGTAGAATCAAGAAGTATGTTATACCAAGGGGTAGAATGAAGTGGATTCCCAAGAATTCATTTCAAATAACCTCATTGGACCCAATGATTATAAAAAGGGTACCGATATATGTTAAATCTGTTTTGCAGGAACAAAATATGGAAGTTCTTTGGTACCCAATCAGCAAATTTTGATTCTGGATTCATGGACTGTGTATTTTAATTGATATAAAATTGTTTTAATCGATTAATTTCACTTATAGAGAATACCAGAAAAATTGTTTGTACATTTTTAATCGATTCAAATACGAATTAATCGATTAAAATGCTTTCAGGATTTTTAGTATAGTTGTTTTAATCGATTAAAAAGGATTTACATTAGTTAAAATCATTAAAAGGTCAAATTTAATCGATTATTTCTCGCTTTAATCGATTATTATTCTGATATATTTTTTCCAGAACTAGATTAGTCGATTTAATCTCAAATTAATCTATTAATATTCTGCTTCCAGTACAGAATTAATCGATTACTTCTTCATTTAATCGGTTAGTATTGCAACTACACTAATTTCTCTTTCAGGCACAACAAACTGAAGATTTTTGGTACCTTGACAGCGATTGTTCTAAACATATGACAGGAGATATTACAAAGTTTCACAATTTAAAACCAAAGAATGGTGGGATTGTCATTTATGGGGATAATAACAAAGGAAGAATTCTTGGAATAGGTGACATCAAATGAACAAGATCAGGTACTATTAACAATGTATTATATGTTGAGGGTTTAAAACATAATTTGATTAGTATTAGCCAGTTGTGTGATAAAGGACACAAAGTTATCTTTGGTCAAGAACAATGTCAAATCATCAAATCAGATTCAGACCAGGTACTGATCACTGGTAAGAGGATCAACAATATTTACATGTTAGATACTAATTTTGCTAAAAATTGTTGTTTAATTTCTAAAGAGAATGATTCCTGGTTGTGGCATAGAAGGTTAGCTCATATTCATATGAATCATCTTAATAAATTGATTTCTAAAGATCCTGTAATTGGCTTACCTAAACTTAAGTTTGTGAAAGACAAAATATGTGATGCATGTCAAAAGGGCAAGCAAGTAAAGAATTCCTTTTCGCAAAAAAAAATATTGTTTCAACATCAAGACCACTTGAACTTTTACACATGGATCTTTTTGGTCCTTCTAGAACTATGAGTTTAGGACGGAATCTATATGCATTGGTTATAGTAGATGATTACTCAAGATTTACCTGGACAATGTTTTTAAAATTAAAATTTGATACTTTCCATATGTTTAAGAAATTTGCGAAAAAAATTCAAAATGAAAAAGGCTATTTCATCTCTTGTATTCAAAGTGATCATGGGGGAGAGTTTTCAAATGAAAATTTAATAAAATTTGTGAAAAACATGGTATTAAGCATAATTTTTCTGCTCCTAGAACTCCTCAACAGAATGGTGTAGTTGAGAGGAAAAATCGTTCTCTTAAAGAGTTAGCTAGGACAATTCTTAATGAAAAAGCATTACCAAAATATTTTGGGGCTGATGCCGTGAGTACTGTTTGTCATGTAATAAATCGTGTTTTAATTAGACCTTTTCTCAAAAAGACTCCCTATGAATTATACAAAGGTAAAAATCCTAACATTAACTATTTTAGAGTATTTGGATGTAAGGTTTTTGTCTTAAACAATGGAAAGGAAAACCTTGGAAAATTTGATTCCAAATTAGATGAAGGTATTTTCTTGGGTTATTCATTGAATAGCCATGCCTATAGAATCTTTAACAAAAGACTAAATACTGTAGAAGAATCTGTTCATGTTGTGTTTGATGAGACTAACCCAAGTATGCAGAATAATTCTGAGTGTATTACAGAAGATGGTATTTTAGCTGATAAAATGTATCAGTTAAAATTACTAGAATAAACAATTTTTCAAAAATAGGAAGAATCTATTGAAGAATCTGAGGAGCAGTTGCCTAAAGAATGGAAGACTCCAAGAAATATTTCAATAGACAACATCATTAGTGAAATAAATCAGGGAGTTTCTACTAGACAATCTTTAAACAAATTTTGTAATCGCATGGCATTTGTATCACAAATAGAACCAAAAACCATATATGATGCATCAAAGGATAATAATTGGATTAATGTTATGCATGATGAATTAAATCAATTTACAAGAAATGAAGTATGGAAATTAATTCCAAAACCAAATGATGTCAATATTGTAGGAACTAAATGGGTTTCTAGAAATAAAATGGATGAAAATGGTATAATTACAAGAAACAAGGCTAGATTAGTTGCTAAAGGGTATAATCAGCAAGAAGGAATTGATTTTGATGAAACATATACTCTTGTTGCTAGATTAGATGCTGTTAGACTTCTACTTGCTTATGCTTCAATAAAGAATTTCAGGTTATTTCAAATGGCTACTTGAATGAAGAAGTTTTTGTTACACAACCACCTGGTTTTGAAGATCATATTCATCCACAATATGTCTACATATTAAAGAAAGCATTGTATGGTCTCAAGCAAGCCCCAAGACAATGGTATGAAAGGTTAAGTAATTTTCTCTTATCAAAGGGCTATCAAAGAGGTTTGGTTGATAAAACTTTATTTCTGAAGAAATTAAATGATGATATTATTCTAGTTCAAGTATACGTTGATGACATCATATTTGGAGCCACTAATGAGTCTTTATGTAAAGAATTTATCAAAGATATGCAGGGGGAATTTGAGATGTATATGATGGGGGATCTCAATTACTTTCTTGTATTACAAGTTAAACAACTTCAAGGAGGAAGTTTTCTTCATCAATCTAAATACTGCACAGAGCTTCTAAAGAAATTTGAGATGCAGCATTGCAAAGAGGCATCAACACCAATGTCCACCAATTGTTTTCTTGATGCTGTTGAAAAAGGAAAACCAGTAGATCAAACTAAATATAGAGGGATTATTGGTTCTTTATTATATCTCACAGCAAGTAGACCTGACATTATGTTTAGTGTTTGTATGTGTGCCAGGTTTCAATCTGCACCAAAAGAATCTCGTCTTACTGCTGCAAAAAGGATCCTCAAATATCTCAAAGGAACTTTAAATGTTGGGTTGTGGTATCTTGGTGAGTCCAAACTAAATCTAATTGGATACTCTGACTCAGATTTTGCAGGTTGTAAGCTTGACAAAAAAAGCACCAGTGACACTTGTCATCTCCTAGGAAGCAGTCTAATCTCATGGCATAGTAAAAAGCAATCATGTGTTGCTCTTTCTACAACTGAAGTTGAGTACATTGCAGTAGAAAGTTGTTGTGCTCAATCCCTGTGGCTCAAACAACAGCTTGAGGATTATGGTTTAACTCTCAACAAAATTCCTCTTCTATGTGATAATACCAGTGCCATTATATTAACAAAAAATTCAATTCAACATTCTAGGACAAAACATATAGAAATTAGACATCATTTCATTAGAGATCATGTTTTAAAAGGTGATTGTGAAATTTTCTTTATAGAAATTGAAAAACAATTAGCTGATATATTCACAAAACCTCTTACTCGTGATCGATTTTATAAAATCCGAACTGAATTAGGCATTTTAGATACATCAAACGTCACTTAGTTTCTAAATCTGGTTGTTTTAATTGATATAAACAAGATTTAATCGATTAAATGAACTTTTTAAAACTTTTTCATACAATTTTAATCGATTAAATGTCGATTTAATCGATTAAATGAACTCAAGTTTTTAAATTTCAGCTTTTAGTACTGTTTTAATCGATTAAAACATTATTTGTATCAATTAAAATCAGTAACAAGAACAATTTAATCGATTATGCCCTGTTTTTAATCGATTATGCCCTGTTTTTAATCGATTATTACTCTAGAAAGAAAATTAAAGGTTGTAGTTAATGGTTGTTCTTGTAACATGCTACTAAAGCATGGTTCCCTTATCTTTACATGTGGCTATTGTATTCATTACAAACATGTTAATGAAGATAAGTTTGAACCAACTTTAATTGGTTCTTAAACGAGTAATACTTCTCAATGGTTTCATGTTTTTTTTAATTTTGTTACATACCATGTCTATTGTTTGTTTTTTTTCTCCTCTATTCCCTATTTTTGATGAAGTCAAAGGGGGAGAAATGATTAATTTTTGAATACTCACTAATCTATATATTCAAGTGACTTCTTCCGCAGAGATATTATTCAAAGAGGTGTTTGTCTTCATCAAATAGGGGGAGACTGAAAGTGATGAAGATCTTATTGAATCATTTGATTAAACAAAGATCTTGTTGATTTGATGAAGTCAAAATGAGGTCAAAGGCTATTTTGTTGAAGTCAAAGGTTCTTGGTTAAAAAGGTAGAGTGATTAGTGAGTCTGCATCTATACATAGGTATAATTATTCATATCTCTGCTTGCATGAGGTTTCATCATTTAAAAGATTTTGCAAATGCCTCTAAACATGTTTAATCTATTAAAAACCAAAGTAATCGGTTAAATGGTTTTTAAGTAATTGTTTTAACTTATATTATATGAGCTTTATCAGTTAAAATGTTCTTAACACTTACTTACAGGTTTTTAACAGATAGGTTTTCAAAATAATCGATTAAAATCTTTTAAAACATACACTAGAACTGTTTTAATCGATATATCTTCAAATTAATCGATTATTTTCATTAAAGGAGTGTTTGAAAACCTTCTGCCAATATTTTCACTGATGTAGAATCGAAATAATCGATTAAAATGACTTAAAATGTTTTGAAAATCGTCTTGGTAGTATTTTAATCGATACAAACTCAAAATAATCGATTAAAATAACTTGAAGTATTTTGAGATATGTTCTATCAGTATTTTAATCGATGTAAATACGAATTAATCGATTAAAAACCACTTGAAATTTTTTGAAAGAAGTCCTGTCAGGATTTTAATCAATGTGTTATTAGTTAAAATGACTTAGAAAGTTTTATGAAACTATTTGGCAGGATTTTAATCGATTAAAATGCGAAACAATCGATTAAAACAACTAAGAGATTTTTTCCAAAGTGTTTTAATCGATTAAAACAAATTGTTATCAGTTAAAATCACTTAGAAAGTTTTATGAAAACTTTTGGTAATATTTTAATCGATTAAAAGGTGAAATAATTGATTAAAACAACTTAGGCGATTTTTTACAAAGTATTTTAATCGATTGAAATGATGTCGCATCAATTAAAACAAATCTGGAAAATGATCAAGAACATTTTGACAGATTAAAAGAAGTTTTAACAGATTAATTCAAGACTTTTAACAGATTAAAAGATTATTTTAACAGATTAATTAAACCAGCAGTTTGAACAATCTTCTATATAAACAGGATTGCTTGAGTCTTTTAATATATACCTTTGAGAAATCAATCAAGCAATCATAGAGCTACTTTCAAGAAAGAATCACGCAAGTTTTGTGAAGTTTTCCAAAGTTCTTTCTTGAGGCAATTTTTGCATTTCTTTTGTGAAGAAACTAATTTTGCAGAGCTGCATAATCCTATTTTGAGTGTTCTAGTTTCTTATCTTTTGTTTCTATACATTTCATTACTGTATTGTGGGTGTCTGGAAGTGTGGGCACTGGTTTCTGTGGCTGGAATTTGGCTGCAGGGTGGTTCAACAACTGGAAGTTGGTTCTTGGTGAAGGTTTAGGTGCAAGGACTGGAATTTTGGTTCTTGTGGTAGATTGGGTGTGTGATTGGAATTGTAATCTGTAAAACATTCAATCTAGTGGAACTCAGCTGGAATTTGGCTGGGAACTGGACGTAGCCCTGGGATTAGGTGAACCAGTATAAATCTTGGTTGTATCTCTCTAAACCTTTCTCTCTTTAATTCTGCTGCTGCCTTTATTTTGATTGTTTGTTTTGTTTGATTCAAGAATTGGTCAGAACTCTTAATCTTTGAAATAGATAATCTGTAATTTGCAAAAATCTTTCAAAGATCAATTCACCCCCCTCTTGATCTCAGCCTCCTTTTCTAACATACCTCGTAACTAAAAATGTTGTCCTACTTGTTCGCGGATGAGTGAATTGTGTGTATTTGTTTGTTGCATTTGATTGCATAGCATAACCATACAAAAAATAAAAAATAGAAAAATCACAAAAAATACTTTTGCAATGTCACCGTCGTCCGTTCCAACGTCCTGGGACGTCTCGAACGTTAATGCGAGCGGTTGCGAAAAGATAGTTGAGACTTGCATTTTTTTGTTGAAAATATGTTCACTGCTTCCGAGGCGCTCAACGCTGAACTATCCTCTAATAGAAGCAAGGTTTTCGAAAAGGGTTCTTTTGGAGTCGCCACCAATGTTTTAACCATAAACATTGGAAAAGGAGAAAAAGGCATTGATTTTAATAAAAACCAAACTTGGCCATTATAACCAGAGTCGGGTAAGGGAGTTAGTTACGTGTGGGGAAGGTATTAGCACCCCACAACGCCCCTTTCGGGTTCCCTATGACGGATTAATTCATTTAAGTGAAGCTTACGAGAAATTACGCTATTACCCTATTTTATTCATACAATATTTAAATATGGCTATCTACATGATTTTATTTACATTGCATACATAAAGCAATAAATAAAGCAGTAAAAGAGAAGAGAATTGAGAAGAACCTCCGAAGCGAGCTTTATATTATAAGTCTTTTACAAAGAGGATGCTTTTCGGCAATCCTTCGCTCTACAATGACTCTCCTCTCGAAAATAATATCAACTCGACTAAAATTTTACTGAAGAATCGAATGCCGGAATACAAATTCCTTAACTGATTGTTACCTATTAAAGGCAATCAGAAAGATCATTCGAAGGAGGGAGAGAAGAAGACAAGTCTTGGAGTTGTCTGGGGTCTGGAGAATGACCTAAGGGCCTCCTATTTATAGCCTTTTTTCGCCTGGAACTTTGGGATGGCCGTCTGGGTTGGGACGGCCGTCCAAACTGCAAAATTTGCACTGAGTCAGGTTGGGATGGCCAGTTGTGTTTGGGACGGCCGTCCCAGTTGAATTTTTTGTTCTTGACTCCACCCCTTGGAGGTGTGGGACGGCCAGTGTCATTTGGGACGGCCGTCTCGACTGTCCTAGGTTTTTTGGGACGGCCGTCCCAACTTTGGGACGGCTGTCTCGACCTGTTTTCAGCAGCTCTTGTGTTCTTGGACCCCCGGGAAGCTTTCTTTGCTATTTTTGGACGTAGATTGATGCTGATATATGTCCGTTGAAGCTTTATCTTCGTGTAAGAAGTCTTCTTGATCCTTGTTGAGATGCCGAGCGAGCTTTATCTTTGTGTAGGAAGTCTCCTTAGTCTTTATTGTATGGATGGGTGAACTCCATCTTGTTGCGGGAGGTCTTTCTCAGTTTTTGATAGGAAGCCGGGTGAACTTTATTTTTGTGTGAAGTTTCCCTAGCTTTTATTTTGAGAGGCCGGGCAAAATTAGGGGTCTACATGCAATAAACACCCTTATCTCGGACAGTCTGCCTTTTAGCTAGCCTGGTTTCAGGTTCTTTGTAAGCTAAGTAGCACACAGTCCGACAGAAGAGATAAGGGACGTTAAAATTATTCTTTTGCAATAAACCATTTTTATCTTGAACAGTCTGTCTTTTAGCTAGCCTGGTTTCAGGTTCTTTGTAAGCTAAGTAGTCATGCAGTCCGATAGAAGAGATAAAAGGTTATAAAATAAACCAAACAAAATAAAACGAAATAAAATCAAATAACCCCAATAAATAAAAAAATGGGACCTTGTTCATAAATATTAAACTCATAAATTTGAATAAAATGATTTTTGACAAAGTCAAATCATTCATATCGCATCATGTCATGAGTGGAAAAACCAAGAGAGAAAATAAATACATAAGCATCATTTTAAAATCTCTTATACATAAACACATTCATGCTAGGGGGTATTAGATATCTCTAAGACAAAGAGGAAAGAGGCCCCGAGCACATTTGTAACCATCCACAAGGAAGGGACAAATGTACTAAGGTATATTGTGATCTTCGTTATACTTGTCAAAATCCATGACGGCGAAGGAACCATTACACCAAAGTGGGTATGATACTCCGCAAAGCGCAAGCTTTTTAGGATGATACCTAAGTCGTTGTCTTAGAAGATACTAATCCCACACCTATCATTCATTTTCATTAATAAAAATTCATTCTTGGGCATCTTAGAAAGTGGTTGGTCCTCTTCCTATCTGAACCCGTGCACAGAAGGCAAGAGCTATGGAGCATTTGGAAGAATAGAACCACAAACTTACCGCTGAGGTTAGCGCCCTCTGAGAGAAAATGGCGCAATTAATGGAGGTTATGCGCTAGCAAAACCTAAACAAAGGGGAAACTCATGGCGACCGCACCTCTCGCCATGAGGAAGAAGAAGAAGAGGAGTTCTTCTTGGAGCAAAAAGCCCCTGTGCAATTTCACGCCAGGGCAATGCACATTCACACCCCTAAGGTATCCAAGCAACAGATCTATGCCTTGGAGGAAAGACTGAAGGCAGTCGAGGGACATAGCTTTGACGTCAAAGAGGCAGCAAACATGTGTCTGGTTAAGAACATCCAGTACCCACCAAAATTCAAGGTCCCAGACTTCCCCAAGTATGCTGGACTGACTTGCCCCAAGAGTCTTCTTACGATGTACTGTCGTAAGATGGCTGCACATGATGAAAATGAGAAACTCCTAATCCACTGCTTTCTGTTAGAATCGTGCAGCGGAATGTTCGCGTGGTCGGACAAAAACCAAGAGGGGGGGTGAATTGGTTTCTTAATAAAAATTAGGTTTTCAAAATTTTCCCCAAATTTTACCGATTAAAAACTGCGTAAATGTAAATAGAGAAGAGTAGAGAAGATTACACAGTAGGTTTATACTGGTTCGGATCAAAAGACCCTACGTCCAGTTGCTAATCACTCAAAAGAGGATTAACGCTGTCACTAAGAACAAATTGTTACAAACAGATTACAAATGAACAGATAAAGTTAAAGATAACACCTCTCTTGAAACCCACAAGAGATGATGAACAGCTTTCCCCAGAGACGGCACAGCACACAATCCACTAAGAACTCCACTTAGTGATTCTTATCGCTTCTAGCCCACACCAGGTTCGAAAGCCCCTTTCCTTGCAACAAACAGCTTCTCGGCACTCACAAGCACTTAACTTTTGTATGGAAAGAGTTGTTCTTCTTTTCCGAGTGCCAAAGCGAGTTTAAGTAGGGAAATTAGGGTTTAGGAATTGGGGATTGGGGATTTCGAAACTAGGGTTCTTGGTAATTGGATTTTCGAAAATAGGGTTTGTTTGATGTTTAAAATCGAAACAGATCGAAATAATCGATTATTTGGAGTAATAATCGATTAAAACAGAAGCCAAATACGTCGAACCCAATCCTCTCTGGTTTAATCGATTATTTGGTGAAATAATCGATTATCTCGATCGGAACAGTACGGAATAATCGATTATTTTGTCGTTTAATCGATTAAAACAGATGAGTTTTAGACAGAAAATGGTTTTCTCACTCGTTTTAATCGATTATATACCTATTTAATCGATTAAAGCTCGAACCTGCATGATAAATTTGAGCATTTTGAAGCTTCTAAGTTACAGACTATGTATCGGTTATCTTAGACTCTAAAATTACAGACTCAATCAAGCTAAAATAGAGTTATTATAATATAGAAATCATCAATCTTCAATCTTCAATACTCTAAGTCTTTAAGCTCTTGGATCATCATCAAAATCAACATTCTTCATGATCATTATTTGCAACATCAAGTCCTTGAATGTTCAACAATCTCCCCCTTTTGATGATGATCAAAATTATCTTTTTAAAGCCCTTGTAATAACCTGTTTTATCCGTCATACTAACAAACACATTAAACATACCAGATAAAATTTAAAATTGAATCATAGGCTTTAAATTTTTCTCCCCTATTTTGATTATAATCAAAAAGAACTCTGCAACATCAATCATAAGAGCTCCCCCTCAAAATATGCATAAGTTAGAGAAAGCTCCCCCTCAATCAAGGCATAAAAAGAAAAAACATCAAATTTTATTTCAGAATCATTCATTTATTACAATAGCATGACAATAACAAAAGAAAATACTTAACAGAATTTAAAATTCTTCACTATCATCATCATTAAAGTGTGCATTAAATCTATTTTCTAAACGGCACACTTTATGAGAAGGCAAAGAGAGTATATATTGCAAGAAAGCTTGATTTCAAGAGTTAGAAGTGAGTAGAAGTGAACTAGAGGTCTCTATATATAGCAAAAATATGTCCAACGATCATATAGAAGAGAATATAGGTCAAAATATCCGTTGGCAACAGCTAGAAGGCAAAAGCTGGTCGGTTTTAATCGATTAAAATTCAAAATAATCGATTATCCCGATGATCGAGACACATTTAATCGATTATTTCCAAGCAAATAATCGATTATCTGAAGCTTTTAATCGATTATTTTACTGAAATAATCGATTATTCCGAAGGAGAATACCCTGTTTTGGACGTTTTGAGGGAAAATAATCGATTATTACATCAATTAATCGATTATTCCGGAGGTTATATCAAGTTTTTGATATTTATATGCATAATAACCTATGAACATGCTACACCACGAATTTTAACATAACAATAATCCGAAACGAGTCAAATTAAGCAGATTTTAAGCTATTTCTAATATCCCTAAGTCTCTTCTAAGATCATAGAATCTATCCTTGGGTAGAGGCTTAGTAAATATATCTGCTAATTGACGTTTAGTGTCTACATACTCTATTTTGCGGTTTCCTTTGCTGATATGATCTCTTAAAAAGTGATGTCTAATCTCAATATGTTTAGTCCTAGAGTGCATTACTTGGATTCTTAGTTAGATTGATTGCACTCGTATTATCACACATTAATGGAATGTCATTTAAATATATGCTATAATCCTCTAATTGTTGTTTCATCCACAGAATTTGAGCACAACAACTACCAGTTGCAATATATTCGAACTTCGAGTGGTAGATAAAGCTACACATGCTTGTTTCTTAGAATGCCATGATATTAAGGATGAACCTAACAAATGACATGTCCCACTAGTGCTTTTCCTATCAATTTTACATCCACCATAATCAGCATCAGAATATCCTAATAAACTAATACAAGCATCAGACGGATACCACAAGCCAAATCCAGTAGTTCCTTTTAAGTATTTTAAAATATGTTTTACTTGCAATTAGGTGAGATTCTTTAGGACAAGCCTGAAATCTAGCACACACACAGACAGAATGCATAATATCAGGTCTACTAGCAGTTAAGTATAATAGTGATCCTATCATACCTCTATACATAGTTTGATTAACTTCCAAACCTGATTCATCCTTGTCTAAATAGCATGAAGTTCCCATGGGTGTGTTGGCTTCTTTTGAGGTGTCCATACCAAACTTTTTGAGAATCTCCTTGCAGTATTTAGTTTGAGAGATGAAATTGCCATCTTTAAGTTGCTTGATTTGTAGTCCAAGGAAGAATGTCAATTCTCCCATCATAGACATTTCAAACTCTCCCTGCATAATCTTAGCAAATTCCCTTTTGAGATGTCACCTATGATGTTGTCCATTGAGAGTCCTCTAGGTGATTGCCATTCTTTTGCTAATTGAGGAGTTTGAGAAGGTTCATTGTCCTCTAAATATAATTCATCAAGAGCCTCCTTTATATATTCATCATCACCTGCAAGTCTTTTATTTGACTCAAGAGGATTTCCCCCAAGATCTACAATCTCATCAAAGGTAACATGAATAAATTCTTCTATATTTAAAGTTCTCCTATTAAACACTCTATATGCCTTGCTAGTTAGAGAATAACCTAGAAAAATGCCCTCATCAGCTTTTGAATCAAATTTTCCTAGATTGTCCTTTCCATTATTTAGCATAAAATATTTACATCCAAAAATCTTTAAATGTGCAACATTAGGTTTTCTACCATTAAACAATTCATATGGAGTAGATTTAATAATTGACCTAATGAGCATTCTATTTAAAACATAACATGCCGTACTAACCGCATCAGCCCAAAAATATTTAGGAACATTAGATTCATTTAACATAGTTCTTGCAAGTTCCTCTAATGACCTATTTTTCCTCTCAACTACACCATTTTGTTGGGGAGTCCTAGGAGCAGAAAAGTTATGTAATATACCATTTTCCTCACAATAATTCTCAAACTTTTCATTTTGAAACTCACCACCATGGTCACTTCTTAAAACTTTAATTCTTAGGTCTTTCTCATTTTGTATTTGTTTAGCAAACTTTCTAAAGACCTTAAAAGCTTCACTTTTCGTAGTTAAGAAAAATGTCCAAGTGTACCTAGAGTAATCATCAACAATTACAAGTCCATAATAATTTCCACCAAAGCTTTTTATCCTAGAAGATCCAAATAAATCTAAATATAATAATTCTAGGGGTTTTGAAGTGGAAATCACATTCTTTGATTTAAAAGATGATTTTACTTGTTTACCTTTTTGGCATGCATCACACAATCTATCTTTTTCAAATTTTAACTTAGGCAATCCAATAACTAAGTCTTTTGATATCAATTTATTCAAGTGATGCATGTTTATATGAGCCGCTCTTTTATGCCATAACCAAGGGTTTTCTTCCTTAGCAACTAAACATGTTATACTAGACTCATGTAAACAATCCAAATCAATCAAATATATATTATTATGCCTAATGCCTTTTAATTCTACTTTTTCGGAATCTATTAAATGTATGGTGCAAAATTGGCTTTCAAAAGTTACCTTGAATCCTTTGTCACACAATTGGCTTATGCTAAGAAGGTTATGCTTTAGCCCATCAACAAGAAGCACATCCTTAATCTCCAATGTGTTTGCACCACCTATGTTTCCAATTCCGAGAATCTTCCCTTTGTTGTTATCCCCATAAGTCACATATCCTTGTTCTTTGGCTTTGAAACTTACAAATTTCGTTTTATCTCCAGTCATATGTTTTGAGCATCCACTATCAAGATACCACATAGACTTCTTTGATTTGGAAGTTTCCTACAAAACAAGAACATAGTAAACTTAGGTCCCCATAACTTTTGGGTCCTTGTGGTTAGAGACAAACAAATTTATTTAACAATTGGAACCCAAATATATTTTCCTTTAGGAACACCAAAATGCTTAATTTTACATCTATTTGAAGTATGACCATGTTTCATACAATAAAAGCATGCATTTGAAGTAGTTTTAGAACAAGATACATTATTAACATGACATTGTCTAGTTCCTTTTTCTACCCATACTCTTTTCTTTTTAGTTTTACTCTTTTTCAAAGGAACTCTTTGATTTACATTATTTTGAGCATTTCCCATTTCATGCTTCTTAAGATCATCAATTTCTTTTTCTGCTTTGTCAAGCAAATGGTTAAGAATATCTATGTCATATTCATGCTCTTTACAATTTGCACAAGCTAAGTCCTTATTCTCATCTAAGCATACAACTTTCGTATTAGCTACCTCCTTTTCTTCTAAACATGCAATTTTCAATTTTAAGGACTCATTTTCCTTTTCGGATCTTCTTAGATTTTTCTTTACAACTTTAAATTCGTTTTTCATATTCATAAATGCAGTAAATAACTCATTATAAGCATTTTGCAATTCATCATGGTCATTTTCTTCACTAGAGGATGAATCGGAATCACTAACCTCAAAGTCGAAAGATATATTGTCTTTTGCCAACAAGCAAATGTTAGCCTCTATTTCCAGATCACTTGACTCCGAAATCGAGTCACTATCATCGGTTCCTTCATAAGTTACTCTTAGTTTATCCCACATTTCTTGAGCACTCTTACAAACTGATATCCTGTAAAACTCATCAAGGGTTAAAGCAGATGAAATTATATTTCTAGCCCTAACATCATATTGGGCTTTCCTATTTTCTTCATCCGACCATCTAGAAAATTGTTTTGGTACTTCTACTCCATTTTCAAAAACTTTAGGAATAAAAGGACCGTTTAAAATAGCGTCCCAAATGCCTCTATCAACAGACTCTAAAAATATTTGCATACGTACCTTCCAAAAAGGATAATTTTGACCCGCAAAAAGTGGGGGTCTGTTGATAGACGCACCTTCGGCAAAAGTTTGATTTTGTCCGGCCATTTTCGAAAATTTGAATGACTATCAAAGCAAGCTCTGATACCACTTGTTAGAATCGCGCAGCGGAATGTTCGCGTGGTCGGACAAAAACCAAGAGGGGGGGGTGAATTGGTTTCTTAATAAAAATTAGGTTTTCAAAATTTTCCCCAAATTTTACCGATTAAAAACTGCGTAAATGTAAATAGAGAAGAGTAGAGAAGATTACACGAGTAGGTTTATACTGGTTCGGATCAAAAGACCCTACGTCCGGTTGCTAATCACTCAAAAGAGGATTAACGCCGTCACTAAGAACAAATTGTTACAAGCAGATTACAAATGAACGAGATAAAGTTAAAGATAACACCTCTCTTGAAACCCACAAGAGATGATGAACAACTTTCCCCGAGAGACGGCCAGACACACAATCCACTAAGAACTCCACTTAGTGATTCTTATCGCTTCTAGCCCACACCAGGTTCAGAAAGCCCCCTTTCCTTGCAACAAACAGTTCTCTGGCACTCACAGCACTTAACTTTTGTATGGAAAGAGTTGTTCTTCTTTTCTGAGTGCCAAAGCAGAGTTTAAGTAGGGAAATTAGGGTTTAGGAATTGGGGATTGGGGATTTCGAAACTAGGGTTCTTGGTAATTGGATTTTCGAAAATAGGGTTTGTTTGATGTTTAAAATCGAAACAGATGAAATAATCGATTATTTGGAGTAATAATCGATTAAAACAGAAGCCAAATACGTCAGAACCCAATCCTCTCTGGTTTAATCGATTATTTGGTGAAATAATCGATTATCTATACTGAAGCTGTACGGAATAATCGATTATTTTGTTGTTTAATCGATTAAAACGGTGAGTTTTAGACGGAAAATGGTTTTCTCACTTGTTTTAATCGATTATATACCTATTTAATCGATTAAAGCCGAGCCTGCATGATAAATTTGAGTATTTTGAAGCTTCTAAGTTACAGACTATGTACCGGCTATCTTAGACTCTAAAATTACAGACTCAATCAAGCTAAAACAGAGTTATTATAATACAGAAATCATCAATCTTCAATCTTCAATACTCTAAGTCTTTAAGCTCTTGGATCATCATCAAAATCAACATTCTTCATTATCATTATTTGCAACATCAAGTCCTTGAATGTTCAACACTTTCAAGAGAGCCTGGCTGACTCCGCCCTCAACTGGTACATGCAGTTGGAGAAGGGGCAAGTCCAAAATTGGAAGTAGCTGGCAGATGCCTTCCTTCGTCGTTACCGATATAACATCGATCTAACCCCACATAGGTCAGATCTTAGGACTTTAAGCAAGAAGAACAGCGAGTCCTTCAAGGCATACGCCCAGAGGTGGAGGGAGATGGCTGCCCAGATAGAGTCCCCCACTGACGGACAAGGAGACGGTGGTTATGTTCATAGACTCATTGACAAGAGCTTACAACGACAAAGCAATAGCCAGTACATCCAACCTTTTCTCGGACATAGTCACCGTAGGGGAGAGAGTGGAGCAAGGGTTAAGAAGCGGGAAGATAGTGCAATCTTCCCCTTTCGGCATCTCCTTCAGAAAGCCCTCCAGCAAGAAGAAGGAGGAGGCGGTGCACGCAATTAACCTCGCTACTCCTTCTTCCGCTCCACAGACGCTTTCGGCAGCCGCGCAATAAAGAGAGAAAATTCACCCTTATCTCAACCTCCTATGGGAAGCTGCTGCCTCAGTTGCTAGAAGCCAAGCTCCTGGCTTGTGCCTCTCCCAAGAAGATAGAGCCTCCTTATCTCGCGTGGTACAAACCAAACGAGAAATGCGACTACCACTCGAGATCACCCAAGCATTCAACGGAGAAATGTTTGACCCTAAAGTATAGGGTCCAAGAGTTAATCGACGCCAGGTGGATAACCTTCGTTGCCCCCACCTCCGATGTAGACGCCAAACCTCTGTCGAAACCAGAGTGAAAGGAGGAAAGGATTGGGAGGATCAACTCTTAGGGCTCCTTTGCCCGTGGTCGCGGGAACACTGACTATAAGGGCATGTAAATACACTCTCCTTTTTTAATACATGAGGCATTTTTCATATTCATTCTCATTCTTTTTGTTAAGTGGTAAAAAGTTGATATAATTATGCCTTGAATTGTTATGAAACCACTTAACTTATGTTAATTCTAATCTATTTTTCTCCCAATATAGGATGAATTCGAGAATACCTTGATACAAGAGTAAGGAGCATAATTGTCAGCATAATTAGAGTAAAATTGAAAGAAAGAAGAGTGCTTAAGCGAATGAATGATGCGAGGCCTGGCCCAAATTCTCTTATAAAAAGATAAGTTGTGTTTTGAGAAAAGCAGACAGTCTTGGAGGAGAGGAGGCACGACTACTGTTAGGGTTTTGTCCAATCTTGATCCATTCTTCATCAATTGGAGCATTGTAATGGCCAACATGAGTGGCTAACTTCATTCTCTTAGGATTCGGTGCACTTCCTTTGAACTCTTTTGTATCATGGTGATATTTTGAGATATTAATCTATGCTTTGATGTTGTTATTCTTATCTTTTATGCTTTGGAATGATTTATTCTTGATTGTTTGAGGTATGATTGGAAAATATATCTTGAACCCTAGATCGCGGTAAGAATATTTGTTACGTTAATTGCCGGGAATGGAATGAATGTATCAATTGCTTAAACACCCTAACCCTAATGCTGGAAAATTAGTTAATTGTGTGAGAAATCAACATTTATTACGTTTTCTTATGAATTTCATGTGTGAGGAATCAACATGGATGATTTGAGTAGGTGGCATCAACATTGTTAGGTTAATTGACGTTCTTAATTGACATAGCCATTACAAAAGAGGGATAAGGAAGGAAGTCAATCCTAAGTACCTTTAATTGATATTGTCTCAACAATTTACAGTTCTTTGTCATTTAAATTCAACTCAACTCTTATTTGCAAAACCCAATCTATTTAATATACTTAGTAAGCATAATTGAGAATTTCCATTAAAACTATTCCTCGTGGGATCGACTTTTATTTTATCGAAATACTATACTGCGATTGATAATTTTGGTACACTTGCCAATAATTCAACACTTTTCCCTCTTCTATTTATTATTCTTTCAAAAAGTAATTGAATAATAAAATATATGGCTAAAACAGAACCTAAAAATAATCATGTCTGTGATTGATGAATCTTTGTGGGACTCGAAAGCCGAAGGTGAATGGGTCGAGTCCGACAGTGAGCAGGGGACCATTTCCCCGGACATGCAGAGAATGCTAAAGAAAGAAACTCGGATCATACTGCCGCATCAAGAGTAAATGGAGACTATCAATTTGGGACAAGGAGACGATAAGAAAGAGATAAATATCGCCACCCAGATTGATAGTAACATCAGGGAGGGATTGGTACAACTTTTAAAAGAATACGTGGACGTTTTCGCTTGGTCTTATCATGACATGCCCGAACTTGATACAAGCATAGTGAAACATCAGTTATCATTAAAAGCGGGATTTGGGCCTGTAAAACAAAAGCTCAGGAGAATCAAAACCAGATTGGTCCTTGATGATTAAGGAGGAAGTACAAAAACAACTAGACGTCAACTTCCTGATAGTGTCCAAATATCCCAAATGACTAGCAAACATAGTGTCCATCATCAAGAAAAGCGGTAAAGTCAGAGTATGTGTAGACTATAGGGACCTAAATTGAGCAAGTCCAAAGGATGACTTCCTCCTGCCACACATTGACACATTAGTGGATCACACCACTACAAACACGCTTTATTCCTTCATGGATGGATATGCAAGGTACAATCAAATTAAGTTGGTCGTCGAGGATAGGGAAAACACCTCCTTCATCACACCGTGGGGTAACTTTTGCTATAGGGTAATGCCTTTTGGGCTCAAAAATGCAGGGGCTACCTATCAGAGGGCTATGGTCACATTATTCCACGACATGATCCACAAAGAAATAGAAGTATACGTGGATGGCATGATTGTCAATTCCAGAAACGAGGTGGACCATATTCAATATCTTAAGAAGTTGTTTGATCGACTTCGAAAGTATCAACTTAAACTAAACCCAGCAAAATGTAATTTTGGAATACGGTCAGGAAAAATCCTAGGGTTCATTGTCAGCCAAAAGGGAATCGAGGTAGACCCTGACAAAACAAAGGCAATCTTGGAAATGTCCCCACCAAGGACAGAAAGGAAGGTCAGAGGATTTTTGGGCCGAATCAACTATATTGCTAGGTTCATCGCACAGTTGACGGACAAATGTATACTCATATTTAAGCTGTTGCGTAAAAACCAGTCAACGGTGTGGAATGAAGAAAGCCAACAAGCGTTCGATAAGATCAAGATATACCTAACCAATCCGCCAGTATTGGTGCCACCCGTTGAAGGAAAAAGGAGCAATCCATATATTATCTCAGCAAAAAGTTCCCAGACTATGAGACCCGCTATACACCATTTAAAAAAACATGTTGTGCATTAGTGTGGGCAACTCAGCATCTCCGGCAATACATGGCTCGACACAGAACATGGTTGGTTTCCAAAATGGACCCAATCAAGTATCTCTCCGAGAAACCCATCTTGACTAGAAGAATAGCTAGGTGGCAAGTGCTCCTCTCAGAGTTTGATATCATTCATGTCACCCAGAAAGCTATTAAAGATAGTCCCCTAGCAGACTATCTAGCAAATGGATCAACAAACTAGTACCAATCCCTGCAAGATGACTTTCCCGATAAACATATCATGCACATTGAACACAAAGAGACCAAAGAAGATGCATGGACTATGTTTTTGATGGAGCCTCAAACATGCTTGAACACGGGATCGGAGCCATCTTGATATCCCCAGAAAAGAAATATATCCCGGTAACGACCAGGTTAAACTTTGACTATACAAATAATATGGCCGAATACGAAGCCTGTGCATTGGGAATCCAAGCAACTCTAGATCATGGGGTAACCAAACTCAGATTTTTCGGCAATTCATCCCTTGTCATATATCAACTCAGGGGTGAAAGGGAAACCCGAAATTCCAAATTAATCCCATATCTAGAGCATATTCGTGATCTGATTTCGGGGCTGGAAAGCGTCACCTTCAAGTATACTCCTCAGGAAGACAATCAAGTTGCAGACACCCTCACTACTTTATCATCCATGTTCTCTTTAGACCAAGAGCATGAGATGTCGACTATTCAAATCAAGCTACATGACAAACAAGTTTTTTGCATGACAGTAAATAGCGAGCAAGACAAAAGCCCTTGGTATCATGACATTAAGCGATACCTCGCGAACGGTGAATATCTCGAAGGAATCGGTGATAATGACAAAAGGACCATCTGAAAGAGGGCCATAGGGTTTGTACTGATTAGAGAAACCCTCTATAAAAAGAACTTCGACTCCAATCTGTTAAGGTGTGTGGATCACGAGGAGGCTCAAACCCTAATAAAGGAGATTCATAAAAGAGCTTTTGGGACCCAGGCACCTGGGCATGTCATGGTAAAGAAAATCCTAAGGGCAGGGTATTTCTGGTCCACAATGGAAGCTGATTGTCACCAATATGCTAGGAGATGTCACAAGTGCCAGGTTTGTGCCGATAATGTTCACGTTCCGCCTGCACCTCTCAACACCTTGGCTACACCATGGTCATTCTCCATGTGGGGCATGGATTTCATTGGATCCATCGAGCCCAAAGCATCTAATGGTCACCATTTTATCTTGGTGGTCATTAACTATTTTACCAAATGGGTAGAGGCGGCATCATACGCACACGTGACTAGAAAAGTGGTGACCACCTTCATCAAGAGGAATATTCTATGTCGGTATGATATTCCTCATCGGCTCATTACTAATAATGGGACTAATTTAAACAACAAGATGATGGAAGAATTATGCCAAGATTTCAAGATTCAACACCACAATTCCTCTCCATACCGACCTAAGATGAACGGTGCAGAAGAGGCAGCCAACAAAAATATCAAAAAGATCATCCAAAAGATGGTAATAACATACAAAGATTGGCACGAAATACTCCCCTTTGCTTTGCACGGATATTAGACTTTTGTACGGACCTCCACTGGGGCCAACCCGTTTTCCCTTGTATACGGCATGGAGGTTGTATTGCCGGTAGAAGTTGAAATACCCTCCCTAAGAGTCATTATGGAAGTGAAGCTAACAGAAGCAGAATGGGTCCAGAATCGGTACGATCAGCTTAACCTGATCGAAGAAAAATGGCTAGACGCCATATGTCATGGCTGGCAGGCCTATCAAAAGAAGATTAAGAAACCTGAAGGGGATTTAGTAATACAGAAGTTGCTTCCCACCCAGAAGGACAAAATTGGAAAATGGGCAGCAAACTACGAAGGACCCTTTGTGGTCAAGCGAGCTTTCTCAAGAGGAGCATTTATCCTCACTAACATGGACGGAGAAGAGCTTCGGCACCCAGTCAACTCAGATGTGGTAAAGAAATATTACGCTTAAAGACATTGCTCATGACCTGTCAGGATGAAAACTCGTAAGGAGCGTCCTGGGCAAAATATAAGGTTTATATTCCTCGCTAGGACATGTCCTAGGCAACAAATTAGAGGTTACAAAAAAAAAACAACAAAAAAGAGCAATGATTACCTTAGCCAAAAATCACAAGGCGACTAAGGTAATACCCTTCCAGAAGCAAGCAGGCTTTGCACAGTCTTCACTCTGGGCTCGAGCATCTCAATTGAAGTGACCGGGAAAAAATAGAGAGACAGAAGTTAGGGACATGATTGTTATAGCTCATATAAAATGTAGCCAACCTCGGCCAGCCATGCTTCTAAATCCCTTTGTAAATCCTTCTGTAAAAAAAGAACCATTTGTTTATATCAATAAAATTGTCTTTTACTCTTGACCAAATTACGAAAATGCCTCTATATTAATAAAACATAAGCATGCATAAAGAAAGCATAAGAAAAGAAAAGAGAAAATAAAGGTAAAATGACGCCTGCTAGGAATTTCTTAGGCAAAAATTAGGGCAGCCTGCTAGACCGAAAACCCGCAACGGGCAGTTTAGGCAAAAGTTAAGGCACTCGCAAAAAGGAAAAGGTCCGCTAAGATATCCTAGGCAAAACCTAAGGCAGCCCGTTAGATTGAAAACCTCAAAAAGGCGATGTAGGCAAAAGATAGGGCTTGATAAAAAGAAAATGGATGAAGAGAAGAGTTCATCAAGAGCAATCATGAAAGATCAACAGAAGAATGTCAGCCGCTTTCTAAATGCATCAAATAAAAGTAGATTGGATTTAAGGCATCCACACAAATAGTTGCACAAAACGACTTTGTCAAAATCGAAAAAGAAAAATAAAGAATCACTTTAGATAAATAACAAATGAAAAGCATTCATGCATATAAGGAGACTAGCTCCATGCTTGCGTTTGAAAACAGAAAGCAAGCCTCCAAATGAAGCTCCGCGAACCAAAATCCTTCACTTCCAATAAAGTATCTGTGTACTCAAGGACGTCACCCAGAAATCCCTAACAACCAGCAAAGTCGGATGACCACTACCAAAAGATCAAAAACAAAGAATCCCCAATAATCAACAAGCTGGATGGTTATCAGGAAAAGCAAAAAATCAAAGAATCCCCGACACACTGGAAGACTCTACCAGAAAAATCAAAGACATTTATCAAAAATCATTCCCCATGGAATCCCGGCGCATGAGCTAGAGTAGTAAGCCACCACCACCACCACCACCGATCCTACAAAGTGGACTGCACCAGCCAGATGGGGGGTTCATACCCATCAACCTGCGCATGAGCCTGCGTATGAGCCTACGTATGAGCCAGAGCAGTAAGTCGCAACTGGTCCTACAAAGTGGACTACACCAGCCAGATGAGGGGTTTATACTCATCCAGTCCTACAATGGTGGACTGCAAACACTATCAACCGGATGGGGGTTCATACTCATCAACTGAGGGGTCAGCTACAGCAAGAAGGAGTATCCTGAGGTTCTACCACTTGTCAGCTAAGGGGTCGACTACCGCAAGAAGGAGCATCCCAAAGCTACAAGCAACCGGATGGGGGTTCATACTCATCAACCGAGGGGTTGGCTACCGCAAGAAGGAGCATCCTGAGGTTCTACCACATGTCAACCAAAGGGGTCGGCTACCGTAAGAAGGATCATCCCGGAGGTTCACACCTTTTCCATCCAAAGGGGTCGACTACCGTATGAAGGAGCATCCTGGAGGCACGCACACACATTTTTCGTCTAGAGGGTCAGCTACCGCAAGAGGGAGCATCCGAAGGATAGTCGGGCAAGAGGGTTAACTCCTTCACCCTCCAACCGATCTTTTGGCATAACGGGCCAACAGTCGGCTAGCCAGGTGAAGGGGGGCAGCTGTAGACCCCAAATCTTGCCCGGCCTCAAAATAAAGAGCAGAAGACTTCCGATTCGAAGATGGGCAAGGCCTAAAAGGTACTTAAGATAGACCCATAGGCCCCATATTAGAGTAGGAAGGTTTTTTGTACGGGCCTTCTTGCCATTTGCCAAGGGCGAGACTGCCATCCTGTTTAGCGAGACGGCGGTTTGGACCTTGTCAGGCGAGACGGCGATCCCGATCTGACAAGCACAAATCCCTATAAAAGGAGGGTGCGACCCCCTGCTTTTCACAGCATTCTCCAACTTTCCCTTCTACAACTTTCTCAAATTCTTCTCCTAGGATCCCTCCGAAGCATTTCCAGAGTTTCTTAGTATTCTTAGAGAACATTCTGTAGTGTTGCAAGGAAGAACGACCAACATTGTAAAGCAGGGGATTGCCAAAAAACATCCTTTATCAAGAATATTAATACAAAAGCTTTCTTCGAAGGTTCCTACACTTTCTATCCTCTTTTACCGCTTTTATACCTCTATCTGTGCATTAACTTTAGGGTCATGTAGTCAATATTTTAAATTCCACAAATAAATAAAGGGTAAAAGCGTAATATTAGACTTTTTACTTAAAAAATAAACAGTCCATCATAGGGAACCCGAAAGGAGCGTCGTAGGGAAGCAAATACCTTCCCTACACGTAACTAACTCCCTTACCCAACTCTGGTTATAATGGCCAAAGTTGGTTTTTCTAAACCAATGCCTTCTTTTTCTTCCTTTTCCAATGTTTCTAGATAAAATATTGGTGGCGACTCCAGAACCCTTTTCGAAAACCTCGCCTTTGGGTGCAGCCCAGTTATCGGACAACCTAAAGGTGTTGTAACATCACTTTAAAAAATGCGAGTTGAAGCAAAACCATCGCGTCGCTTCGACCGCCTCTTTCAAAGACAGCGACAACACCCTTTAGGTTTAGTCATATAAATTTCCTCCTCTAATTCACCATTCAAAAATTATTGTCTTAACATCTATCCATTTGGTGTATAACAAGCTTATGGATAGTTGTTAGAGCTAACAAAACTCAAATAGAGGAAATCCTATTCACATGGTCAAAGGTTTCAAAATAATCAATGTTGAATTTTTGAGTAAAACCCTTAATCTTGCCTATATTTATCTAACGATCCATCAGAATAATACTTTTTCTTAAAGGTTCACTTACAACCAATAGGTTTTTCTCCTTTAGGAAAATCTATGAAAATCCCAGTATTATTTTCCTTAATTGAGTTACTTTCAGTCTTAATAGCCTTATCCCACTGTGTTGCATCAAAGATTTAGATTTTATTTTCCTTTTCTTAGGATTGGGTAACATTACCTTAGCTAGATACCCCCACAGTCTTAGATATTTAAGATGAGGTTCATAACCTCTCCATAACTCATAAGGAGTTTTATCAATTTTCTTATGTGGTATCCTATTTTATAAAAAACACACTATAAGTAGAGCTTCTCCCCAAAGGTTATTAGGTGCACTAGAACTAATAGGCATAACATTCATCATTTCTTTTAGAGTTCTATTTTTTTTTTCTCAGCTACTCCATTAGACTCAGGTGAATATGGTTGGGTCACTTCGTGAACAATACCTTCTTTAACACAATAATCATTAAATGTTATATATTCACCACCTCGATCCGACCTAATCCTTTTAATTTTCCTATTTAATTGATTTTCTACTTCTACCTTATAAGTTAAGAACATGTCAAACACTTCACCTTTATGTTTGGTTAAGTATACTTTGGTGTATCTAGAGTAGTCATCAATAAATGCCATAAAATAATTTTTACCATAGCAATCTTATAAAATTCGAATGACACTTTAACCCCAATTTTTCCTAGCAATGCTACGAAGATTAGATTAGCTCTTATTAATGGAAAATGTAGCACATCACTCAAGGCCAGAGTCTTTCCATATGTGAGCTTTAAAAGAACTTTTCCTTTTCCTAAGACAGGAGTTGTCCTGGAATCACCGAGATAAACATGTTCTTCTCCATCCCCCACACTCGTGAAGGAGGTAAAAGCACTTATGTTTGCACAGATGTGCCTGGTAGCACCAGAGTCTACCACTCATTTGCTCATATTTGTCACAAGGTTTATTTGGGAAACGACCACAATAATGTTGAACATTCAAGGACTTGATGTTGCACTTGATGAACATAAAGATTGTTGATTTTGATGATGATTCAAGAACACAAAGACTAAGAGTGTTGAAGACTTGTTTTGTATTGTAATAACTTTGTTTCAATTAGATTGAGTCTGTAATATTAGAGTTTAAGATAGCCGGTACATAGTCTGCACCTTAGAAGCTTCAAAAAGCTCAAATTTATCATCCAGGCTCGGCTTTAATCGATTAAATAGGGAAATAATCGATTAAAACAGTGAGAAAAATCATTTTCTGTAACAACTCACTGGTTTAATCGATTAAACCAACTTTTAATCGATTATCAGGCGGTTGAATCGATTAAACCACCTTTTAATCGATTAAAACAGAGAGGTTTGGGTTTTGTTGATATTTGGCTCTGTTTTAATCGATTAATACTTCTTTTAATCGATTATTTCAGCCAGATTTTGATTTGTAACTTCAAATCAAACCTATTTTCGAAAACCCTTTTCCCAAGAACCCTAATTCTGAAAATCCCAATTCCCAAACCCTAATTTCTCTACTTAAACTCTTCTATGGCACTCAGAAAAGAAGAACAACCTTTTTCATACAAAAATTAAGTGCTGTGAGTGCCAGAGAACTGTTTGTTGCAAGAAAAAGGGGCTTTCTGAACCTGGTGTGGGCTAGAAGCGATAAGAATCACTAAGTGGAGTTCTTAGTGGATTGTGTGTTGTGCTGTCTCTGGGGAAAGCTGTTCTTCATCTCTTGTGGATTTCAAGAGAGGTGTTATCTTTACTTTATCTCTTCCATTGTAAATTATTTGTAATAACTTTGTTTATAGTGACAGCGTTAATCCTCTGTTTGAGTGATTAGCAACTGGACGTAGGGACGTAGAAATAAGCTTGATGAAGATGGAAATATAACATGTCATTTGTTAGGTTCATCCTTAATATCTTGGCATTCTAAGAAACAGGCATGTGTTGCTTTATCTACCACTGAAGCTGAATATATTGCAGCTGGTAGTTGTTGTGCTCAAATTCTGTGGATGAAACAACAGTTAGAAGATTATAGTATCTTTTTAAATGACATTCCGTTGATGTGTGATAATACGAGTGCAATAAATCTTACTAAGAATCCAAGTAATGCACTCTAGGACTAAACATTTAGAAATAAGACATCACTTTTTGAGAGATCATATCGACGAAAGGAAACCGTAAAATAGAGTCTGTAGATACCAAACGTCAATTAGCAGATATTTTTACTAAGCCTCTACCCAAGGATAGATTCTATGATCTTAGAAGAGACTTAGGGATATTAGAAATAGCTTAAATTCTGCTTAATTTGACTGTTTTTGGATGGTTGTAATGTTATAATTCATTCTCGTAGGATGTTCATAGGTTATCATGTGTTCAAACACTCAAAACAGGGCATTCCTCTCTGGAATAATCGATTAATTGGAGTAATAATCGATTATTTGCATCCAAAACACTTAAAATAGGGTATTCCTCTCTGGAATAATCGATTAATTCGTCCATTAATCGATTAACACCAGTAATACAGCCCAAAATAATCGATTAAACGGGTCTAGAAGTGATTTAATCGATTAATTTGAATTTTAATCGATTAAATCCGACCAAGTTTGCTTCCTAGCCGTTGCCAACGGATATTTTGACCATTATTCCCTTCCATATGAACGTTGGAGATGCTTGGTTATAAATAGGGACCTTCATTTCACTTCTACGCACTTCTATCTCTTGAAATCAAGCTATCTTGCCTTATTCTAGCTACCTTGCCCTCTTCTCAATACACTTAGCTTTCTAAATCTTCTTGTTACTCTTCTAATCTTTCAATGGCCTCATCTTCTCGTGCTAAGATCCCTACTAGAAGAAGATCTGCACCCTCATCTCGACCCCGTCCTAATTCTGTAGAAGGATGGATTTCTGATACAAATGGCCAACAAGAATTTCTAACCTACTGGAAAGAACGGGCTATTATTTCTCCAAAGTTTCTTATTGGTGAGCAATTCATCAATAGGGGATTCAATTTTCCCAACCTTCTTGAAATTCAAGGAGTTCTTCCCTTCATCCAAATGCAAGGTACGTATTATCCTGACCTTGTTAGGGTATTCTACTCTAGGTTTAAATTTAGAGATCAAATTGCTACTTCTAGAGTAAAGGGTGTCACCATTATTCTTGATGATGATATTTGGGAAAACGTCGCTCACTTTCCATTAGAGAAGATGCTATTAACATTTATGGTGAGTTAGATGATTTTGACAGGTTCTTAGCTTACCGTTCTTTTCTACGAAATCCCTCCATGGAGATTGGGCGTCTCCTTCATGCTGGACCTTTAAAGAAGGAGGAACGCATGATTTTACATCTACTTGTCTGGATCCTCTGTCCCCGGGCTACAAATCATGCTCAATGTTCTTCCATTGATCTTCGTATTATTCATGCCATAATGAATAATGAGCCGTTAGATTGGGGCGTTCTTGTCACAATGACCATGTTAAAAGCAAAACGTTATCCCACATTCAAAATTCCATATGCTTTACTTGTCTCTCGTATTCTTGAATATAAAGGAGTGAATGTTGAAGGTGAACAAGCAGTTGGAACAAATAACTTGAACCGCATGCTGGATAGCACATTGATTCAACTCCAAATGGTGCGAGTCAATGATATTTATGTTCACAAGGATGACGTTCCTAATCAAGGTGATGCTAATGAAGATTCTGATGAAGATATGCCTCCAGCTGCTGAGTTTCCCTCTGACCAAATCCAAAGTGTTGGAACTTCCTCTACTCATCATGAAACCCGACAATCCATGGAAGACATGTTATCCGACATGAATCGGAGGATGCAATCATTCTTCACTCTTTCCGAGTACTGGCATGAGGAAATAATTCGCCGTATATCTCGATGTAGATGATAAAGTGTGCCGTTTAGAAAATAGATTTGATGCACACTTTAATGATGATGATAGTGCAGAATTTTAAATTTTGTTGATTATTTTCTTTTTGTTATTTTCTCTTGTTATTGTAATGAATGATTGTTTCTGCAATAAAATATGATGTTTCTTTAATGCTTTGATTGAGGGGGAGTTATCTCCAACTTATGCATATTTTGAGGGGGAGCTCTTATGATTGTTATTGCAGAGTTATTTTTGATTATAATCAAAATAGGGGGAGAAATATTTAAAGCCTCTTATGAATTACTTTTAAATATTATCTAGTATGTTTAATGTGTTTGTTAGTATGACAGATAAAACAGGTTATTACAAGGCTTTAAAAGATAATTTTGATCATCATCAAAAAGGGGGAGATTGTTGAACATTCAAGGACTTGATGTTGCACTTGATGAACATAAAGATTGTTGATTTTGATGATGATTCAAGAACACAAAGACTAAGAGTGTTGAAGACTTGTTTTGTATTGTAATAACTCTGTTTCAATTAGATTGAGTCTATAATATTAGAGTTTAAGATAGTCGGTACATAGTCTGCACCTTAGAAGCTTCAAAAAGCTCAAATTTATCATCCAGGCTCGGCTTTAATCGATTAAATAGGGAAATAATCGATTAAAACAGTGAGAAAAATCATTTTCTGTAACAACTCACTGGTTTAATCGATTAAACCAACTTTTAATCGATTATCAGGCGGTTTAATCGATTAAACCACCTTTTAATCGATTAAAATAGAGAGGTTTGGGTTCTGTTGATATTTGGCTCTGTTTTAATCGATTAATACTTCTTTTAATCGATTATTTCAGTCAGATTTTGATTTTTAACTTCAAATCAAACCTATTTTCGAAAACCCTTTTCCCAAGAACCCTAATTCCGAAAATCCCAATTCCCAAACCCTAATTTCTCTACTTAAACTCTTCTATGACACTCAGAAAATAAGAACAACCTTTTTCATACAAAAGTTAAGTGTTGTGAGTGCCAGAGAACTGTTTGTTGCAAGAAAAAGGGGCTTTCTGAACCTGGTGTGGGCTAGAAGCGATAAGAATCACTAAGTGGAGTTCTTAGTGGATTGTGTGTTGTGCTGTCTCTGGGGAAAGTTGTTCTTCATCTCTTGTGGATTTCAAGAGAGGTGTTATCTTTACTTTATCTCTTCCATTGTAAATTGTTTGTAATAACTTTGTTTATAGTGACAACGTTAATCCTCTGTTTGAGTGATTAGCAACTGGACGTAGGGTCTTTTGATCTGAACCAGTATAAATTTCCTGTGTAAGACTCTATCCCTTTCTCTATTTACATTTACATAGTTTTTAATCGGTAAAATTTGGGGAAAATTTTGAAAACCTAATTTTTATTAAGAAACCAATTCACCCCCCTCTTGGTTTTTGTCCGACCACGCGAACATTCCGCTGCGCGATTCTAACAAATAATTGTATCTTCTCCTTCGACTAACTTTGCCTTAGGAGGATTGTCATTTCTCGTTCTACGTCTGCACTGAGGTGCATAATGACCTAGCTTCTACTTGAAAGTGGGGTTAGATCCATTGGGACGGGAATTAAAATTATTGTCATGATGTTTGGTTAAAGACCAAATTCCATTATGGTTTCATACAATCTCAAACCTCTCCAACACGTATGTACAAAATAATATATGGACAAAATAAGTCATGCATTGCATACACATAACTGCTAATGATGCATGCTGCATACATTACCATCATAATTATAACACTTCCATAAAAATCAATTTGCCTTTCTTCCATCATATTACCATCATAATTATAACATGTAGTGAAACCAATTTCAATTTCATACATTATTTCTTCCATAATTATATCATAATTATAACATGAAAACCAATTTCATTCATGATTCACTTTAACCCAATCATGTCATTTGTCTTTTCAATAAGAATTACAGGGTCATTCACATTTCAATAAGAAATTGATTATAACTAAAAACTTAAATTAGGATTCATGTTAATCTGATAGAGAAAACTTTAAATTTATAATTAGGGTTTATCTTAATTTGGAAAAATTATCATAAGAAGAAAATCATAAATCGAATAATTATGGCTCTGATAGTATATGTATTTTAATTTGTAATTTTTCTACGTTCCTAATTCATCTAGAAAACTACTCTTCAGGATCTTTAGATTCTTGATTCTCACATAATAACATACATGAATCATAATCAGAAGAATAACCTTGATCCATAAAAATGTGTTGTTGATATTTGTACTATCAATCATAAGTCCTTAAGATTGTTGGAAAATTGACAGAGATACGAAAAAACTTTATTCCTGAGGCGTGTATAATCACTGCCCTTAAGGACTTATCTGTGGTGTATTACGCAAGTCCCTTAGGATACAGCAGGAACTTCTCAAAATTTTTGAGGATCTCAGAAACTAGCAAGAAACTCTTTAAAATAGTAAATAAACCTAGGATAAGAATAGAAAGAAAAATAGAGAAGAGAAGATAAGAGAGGTATATTTGAAGAGTGTGAAGTGGTCTCTATTTATAGGAAGACTTGGCAGTGGGTCTGTAATGTTTCTCTGAAATAGTATCTGTAATGTTTCTCTCAAACAATCTATGCAACATTTCTCTATAACAGTCTTTGCAACGTTCTCTGAAACAGTCTCTGTAGGATTCCTTGTTTTAAAGTTTTGCAATACCCTTAATTTACAACATGGACAACCCATGAGGGAAGAGAAGGTCAACATTTGACCTCTTAAAAGAGAAAGACCACGGTTTTGGTGAGAAAACAAGAAGAGCTGATGAGTCATTATATTCTCATATTTTCTTACCTTTCTGTACTTATTTTAATAAGTGTTTTGGGCGTAATTATCTGTTATTAGTGAATTTTTATTAATTGGGCTTCATTGGGTCAGTAATTCAGATTTTAATTAATTTGAATCTATTTGATCTAATTTTTGTTCATTATTATTTTCAGAACAGTTTAAAGTAATTTTGGGCTTGGAAGATTGGATCAGATGTCGTGCCAACTATCCATTAGGATTAGGGTTTTTATCTTATTTGTTTCTGTTGTGTTTTATGGGCCAATTGGGACAAAATCTAGATTAAGATTAGGGTTATTTATATGAGTGATCATGTAAGGTTATGGAAGGAGGAGCAACCGCAAAAATGTAGCCGACCTTTGATCAGTGATAAGGACATATCTGGAGATACGGTACTCCAAATTGAGCGATTTTAAGTGCATTGTAAATCTAAGAGGCAAAGCTATAAATGTCTCTCTCATGAGCATTATCAAATTCCAACCGGAAGATGGCCAAATTTGAGGTTGAAAAATCACGACGGAATCTGCCCTGCATATGTCTCTTCTTCTGCATTTTCGATTTCTCCATGGATAGTTAAATCTTTGTATTAATTTTTTGAGGATAATGCAGTAGATCTTTGAGGTTTTGTTCTTCTATTTCGTTTATTCTCTTAACTCTTCATCTGTTAATCTCAATGTTGAATTATAATTTGTTTATGCTTAATAAATCAAAACTAATATCACAGTTTGCTTAATCTTATGTTAGAGATTATGTGATGTATGCAATGCTTAATTGTATAAGGATAATTTGAGTTAATTTTTGCTTAGTTGGTTAATTTCGGATTGGAATAAGGGTTAAAGCAAATTAATTTTGTACCCTAGGATATGTGACACTGCATTCGAATAAGGAAATCAATTGTTTTCTCATTGTTTTACTCAAATTCTATTTTCGTTAATTTCAAATATAATTACTGCACTGTTTTATGTCAAAACAATTATTGATTCTTGCACTTTTAATTAAAAGCACTTTATTTTAATTTTATAAATTTCAATTATTTAAATTTTGTTTCCATTTAATTTTAATTATCGTTAATATTCTATAGCAATTTGATTTTAATTTTTATTATTCTCGCATCAATTTTTTTTCACTCTTTCATTCATTCCCCTATTTATTGTTTTAGAGAGAATGATATGTGATAATGAGTATGTTCCTATAATTGTGTCCTTGTGAGATTCGACACGGGTTAGCTTTACTGCATTAGTTTAGCAACTTGTTTATTATTTTGTATATTTTGTGCGACCGAAATACTATTATCAGGAGCCACTCCTTCTAGGTTAAAATTTAGGCAATATGTGCCTCTAGAATGCCTAATGTAATTCCCTCACTCATGCCTATATATAGAAGACTCCCCACCTCTTATAAATAGATAGAATTTGAATAAAAGTTTAAGAGTTCTTCTCTTTGAGTGTTCTTTTTCTCTTAGTATTGTCTTAAACCTTGGTTTAAGTGGTGACAACCACCAATCATCTTTGATTGGTCCATCTCCCAAGTGGTGTGTCACCCCTCCATCCTCACCCTCAATTTCTCTTCTCCATTCTATTTATCATTTCTTCCTTTCCTTTTACCTTGGTTGGTCCTTCATTTCTATCTCTTGGATATTTGTTGTTTCTTTCTTTGTTTCCTCTCCTTTCCTCTGTTGAATCCTTGGAAGTGTATTTTCATATCTAGATAAGTGATTATCTTAGTGTTTAGTGGGAATTTAACTTGTGTTTTCTCATCTTAATTATATCAAATACCTTATATGCTTAACTTAAAAACTGCACTCATATCATACAAGTTGCTCAGCTTACTCTTTTCTTTCATTTTATTGCTTAAAAAAATTCTTCTTCAATCTATGTTGGTTCTTCATCAGAAACTATGGTCGCCTTGTTGCTTAGGAGGTTTGATCAATTCGAAGGTGATTCCTCTAATTACAAGAGTACTAAATTTGTTAACTTCTCGTCTAGTAAAGTTGAGATTGTTTCTATTGATACTCCAATGGTTTCTACTATTGTCGTAATTTTTGTTGGCTTACCAAAATCTATAACGCTTATAATGCCCAACATACTAATTGGGGGGGGGGTGTTAAATTCTTCTCTTCATAGGGTTTATATGAAGCTGACTATTCACATTGATGACTTTATTTATTTATTTTTATTGTACATGAGTGTTTGTGTATGAAATTAGAAATGTTCTTCCATTCATCGAGCTTGAATGTCAAATGGTGTTCACTCTTAAGGCGGCTCATAGTTAATTACACCTTAAAAATTGGACTTTTTTTTAAGTTTTTCAGATTTTGTGTTATTTTTTGCAACTCAAACCTTTAATAAATACATTTATTATATTTATCAACTAAAATATATGTTGATATTAGCTGGATTTCTTTAAATGAATATCATCATGGGGGCGGGTTGCTTTCAATTTACACCCAATCCTTAAAAATTTCAAAACTCAATTTTTTAAGTAAAACATAACAAGATGATGCTATCCGGATAAATATAATCATTTTCCATTTTATTAGTCAATTCAGCCAAATATAATCTCAAACCAAGTACTTATTTACTATTGAAGACAAGCTTACATGTAATAATTTACCCCCCTATGAAGTAAATATTACTCATTATTCCCTATGTTGATGATCAAATATCTCCATTTATTGGTAAGACTAAATATATGTTTTCTTTTTCAGAAGTTATGGGGACTTTGTTTTACTATAAGAAGCTAGGGCAACTCCCCTAAACATGGCTATTGGGTTAAAGTCTCTCCTTGAGAATCCCTTCAAATGTACCAAGTTGGTGATTTCTACTTCTACTTTCAACATGCCACCAATGATTATTATCGATTTGCCCTCATGTGCTTCTAAGGTGATTTTTATTGCCGAGGGGTTGGGGGTCACTACTTATGCCCCTCCATCCAACGAAACATCTCCTCCATCAAAGTCAGGTCAGTCTCAATCACAATCCATTCATTCTCAAGTTCTAACACTTCCTTTTTATTTTTTTGAAAGTCTTTTTTTTCTTTATTTTTTTTCACCCAAAAACTCACTTAAATTTGAAAATTATCATTGGCAAGATTCGAACCCAAGACTTTAGAATTAGAGACTCGATACTCCAACCACTAAACTACTAGAATTTTCTCATAATAACTTACAAATAAATTATATTTATATACAAATAAATATATATCCATGTAAATATATATTTATTTGTATATATTTTCTGGAAAGTATTTTTTTTTCAGACCAAAAATTCTCTTAAGTTAATGAATTGTCACTGATAGCATTTGAACCCAATATTTTAGGGTTGAAAGTTAATATCCCAACCACTAAACTACTATAATTTTTTGATAATAACTTACAAATAAATTATATTGGTATTTTTCGATCGAGGGTGAAAGTGTGATTGACTCTTGCTTGAGTGAAAATATGTTAAAGCTCACTGAAATTCACTCACTCAAGTCTCGCTTGAGCGAAAATTGGTATTTTTCGCTTGAGAGCAAATAATGCGTTTCCCAAATTTATTTTATATCATTATATAAATAAAATTATAAAGATTATATTTTGTCATTAAATTACAAACTCATATAAAGATACCTGCTCACAAATTTAGCATCAAATTTTGAAAACCCACTCGACACACACTTTCACTTTCGAGTGTGCCCTCACATCCAACATATAAATATATAACTATATAAATATATCAAAATATATAAATATATTTGTATTTATATATTTATATATTTACACTGGATATATATTTATTTGTATATAAATATAATTTATTTGTAAGTTATTATCGTAAAATTCTAGTAGTTTAGTGGTTGGAATATCAGCCTCCAACTCTAAAGTACTCGGGTTCGAATCCCGCCAATGACAATTCTCTTAATAAATTAATAAACTTCTAAAAAATATAATATAAAGAGATGGAGGACCTAATAAAAATATAATATAAAGAGAGGGATGACTTCTAGATAAATAAAAGGGGGAAAAGGGTTGTAAATAAATAAAAATTATTAATTTAAAAAATCATACTTTCAACGTCGATTTCAACTGACGTTGAAAGCTTTATTTGTAGTAGTGATGTGTCCAATATGTCTGTTGTGAACTTCTTGTGGTATATCAAGATGACTCCTGAAAATGTAAAGATAATGTTAATAAAAGAACTAAGTTAAAGATGGGGAGTGAATTGAACTATCACAAATTTTATAAAAAAAACATAGGATGGATCTTTATTAGATCAATTACTTTAGGATTTGGTAGTCTTTCACACAATTTTATTTTCAAGAAATTTCAAGAATAGATATGAATTGCAGAAACGACGTTAAATATAGAGAGTGAAGAAAAGATGCATATAGTATTTTATATTGATTCACTTTTATTCAAGAGTATACATCTAGTTTTCCAGCCACACCAGTTAACCTCACATCAAAATCAAAGTTTTACAAACATGCAACCAATACAATTTCAAGAAACCAAATCTTGAACCACACAAGAACGAATTTCTATCCTAGTAACACCTTGTTACTACACTAATTCTAGAAAATCTATCCAGAGACAACAACCATACAACATGAAAGCAAAAGTAATAAAATGGAATGAGTGCACCTGGAATACAACAAGTACAGTAGAAGAAGAAAAACTAGGTGTAACACTATGTTTCTCTTTTACTCTAACAGAATGATCTTGTAATCACCCAAAGAAAACTCTGAGAACAATTCTCAACTCAGTAATAGCCCTCACTCAATATTAAAAATGATATATGAAACTTAGGTTCAAATCCCATATTGAAATGATTGAAAATGAGAGAGCTATATAGATTTTAATTTGACAGTTTTAATGGATTAAAATTATGTTTTAATGTGTTAGTTTCACTTACTCGTGAAATTAATAGATTAAAATTATTTTTTAACAAATGAAAATAGAATAGTTCATAATGTTTGAAAGCATATAGAAGTATTAATATGTTCAAAACTTGTTTTAACCAATTAAAACAAATTGACTAAAAAAATCTGTAGAAAGCATAGAAATATTTTAATCTATTAAACTCATTAAATCAATTAAAACATAAAAGTTCAAGAATCTTTCTTAAAGCCTATAAAAGTTTTAATATATTAAAAACTCATTTAATTTATTAAAATAAGAAGGTTCAAAATCTTTCTTTAAGTCCCAAGAAAGTTTTAATCTATTAAAAAAAATTAATTGATTAAAACAAGAAGGTTTAAAATCTTCCTTAAGACCTAAAAAGGTTTTAATTTATTAAAACTCATTTTAATAAATGACAATAGATTTCTCTTAACTACTCATAAATATAAGTGATTCTAATTTATTAAAATGATTATTTAATTAATCAATTAAAATGCCAAGAGAAATTTTAATAAATTAAAGATATCTTTTAATCAATTAAAAACTTCTTATCATTAAGATAAGTTCTAAAACATTTTGAAGTAACTTCCTAACAGTGATTCACGTATAAAACCATTTAAAGAAAGACTTACAGGAAAAACCAATCAACATGACACTCTTTAAAAGCAAATCTTCGATCTTCAACATTCTTCGAAGAATAATTGAATTCATTAAATACGACATAGCTCTAGTCCAACAACTTTAATATACGTCAGTATTTCCAACAAATTGTAGGGGATTTTCCTCACCCATTTAATGTTGATATAATGAATGTGGTATATTCTTATGGTTTTATTGACCTTGCCGAAGTGATGACAACAGGTATTATGGTTCTACTCCACTGGTGGAAAGGCTTTGTTGAAGAGGGTCATAAGTTCATAACAAGGATTTGACAAGGGTGAGTTGGAAAAAAAAAATGCAACTAACACTACAAGAAAAAACGGTATTAGCGACCGAAAAAATCGGTCGCTAATGGCCAAATCGGTCGCTAATCTGTTAGCGACCGAAATGGTTGGTCGCAAAAGGGCAAGTCGCTAATGTGTTAGCGACCGATTTACATTTCGGTCACTAAATAGCGACCGATGAGGTGGTCGCTAAATAATTTGGTCACTTATTCATTGAAGACCAAAATAGCGACCGAAATTAATATAATAAATCGGTCGCTAAATCCGTGGTAATGTTTTAAAAAATAGCAACTGATATATTCTGGTCGCTAATATATTAATATAATTATTTAAATAATAATTAAAATCGGTCGCTAAATCGGTCGCTAAATGGGAGACAAAGTTAAAAATAATAGTGACTGATATAATCGATCGCTAATATATTAATTGAATTATTTAAATAATAATTTAAATCGGTCGCTAAATCGGTCGCTAAATTTGAATTGTATATTATAATAAATTTGTAGCGACCAAAAATTCGATCGCTAAATTAATAACAAAGTTAATTATTTTTATTTATTTACATTTTAATTTATATCAAGTTCATTAGACAACTTTTTTTCTCCAATTGGACACAATTGTGTTACATAATGAATGCTTAGTAGTTAGTAGTTAAGATGCATTCTCATCCATGAAATGTGGACCAATTTGTCATAAACTTAAGATTTGAGAAACATTTGCAAATTGAAACTGCCAACTAACGAGTGATGTAAAAGATTTCTCATTGCCAAGTACTACTAAATGAAACTGTTACACTTAAACACTACTATACACATAATTGTCTTTTTTTATATGGTAACTCTAGCACAATCTTAAGAGGGTGTCAATATTGTTTTCTGTGGACTTAAGACTATATTTCAATTGTAGAAAATGCATATATACCAAGAAAGGGTGAGACACAATAAAGGTGAACAAAAAAAAAATAGTATCATAGTAGTGATACATTTCCCTTCATAAAATTGATTTGTTACGTCGCTTCTTTTGTGGTGTTGAATGTGCCTGTGCTTTGATCCCATATGTCTTCAATTGAAAATTTTCAAAAGCCTCTGAAATTGTCTGCACCTATAGGATTGCACAAAGCAATATATTAGTGAATCCAACCTGAATGGGTAAAGGAAAGAAGTTTAAACATGCACAGGATAACTAACCAGTTCAGCCTTTTTGGAGTACACCTTAACTATCATATCTTGGTAAGATATATGTAGCAAGTGGCTTACACAGTCATCGGGTATTGTAAATTTCTCATTGCTTTCATAATCCTAAATGCATTATTGAAACTAGGTAACTCAATACAGCTAGCATAATTTAATTCCAAACTAAGCACCAATAATGGGCCAAACTAAACCACTTTAAATATTTCAATAATTTTGAACAATTGCAGCCCAGTATCCCAACATAAGTAATATAAAACAGTTTAAACTAAAACTTATTAGCAAGGAAACTGTCAAACTGCATAAGGTAAGATGTTTAATAGTGCAAAAAAAAAGATATAATCCACTAATACAATATAGACACAGGCAAAACCAATTAATATATAAGAAGATTAAAGAAATATCTTGATGAAAGATAGTTAGGTAGGTTTGGCGATGTACCTTGAAAAAGTGGATCTTGCCACGAAACATGCACCATAAGAGAGAAAAATAATGCATTAGGATAACATTATAGTAAGTTAAAACAAACTAAATGTCTATGTTCAGCAAGCGTGATTATTCTTCATTGAATACCTTTCAAGAGGATTATGATTTCCACTAGTCAAATCAATTTTGACATTACAAACAACTACATCCTCCTCTTTCAGAGTAACTCCACCACTCTTCTGCCAGATACATATATAAAACAAAATGGAATTAGAAACTGTAAAAACCAAGAATGGTAAGTTCATGGGTATTAAGTAGACAGGTAAGGAAAAGAAAGGCAGGTATCTACATCTACCTAAAATTCAATAATCTTCTTAACAAAATGAACATACTTCATACCTTCACTTTTGGATGTGTATAAACTGTTCTATACAGATGAGAACGAGTGGCAAACATTTTGTGGATGGTAAGGTCTAGTAAATTACGCAGCCAACATGAAAACTACATATTCGGGAAAAAAACTAAACGGAAATAACGAGTATAAGACCCGGAATCAAACAGGAACCCCATTCAACCAATAGAGGTAGTCGGTTTGACAATTCATACGAAAATAAACCAGACCCACACACAATTCATCCTTAACCAAGGAGAACAATCCACGGTAAAAAGGCATAAAAGAAATAGAACATAGCAGCAAAATGTGAACCGAAGCCCTTGACCCGCGACCCCTCGACTCACCTCTAGTTCGCGGGGAACTCAATGGCACGATTGGGGCAAGCGAGGCGTGGAAAGACCTCGATGGTGGAGGTTAGGTTGAGATTTAGGGATGGCCACGATGGTGGCCGGGGAGGC
>OY731402.1:35274355-35290856 GCA_963425845.1 Sphenostylis stenocarpa | reverse complement strand
CGAGAATCCTTATTTTTGAGCCAAAAATCCCTCCTATCCTAGTATGGGGCCTAATAGTCTCTCCTAATGGCTTCTTAGGCTTCATCCATCTTCAAAAAGGAGGTTTTCTAGTCTTTATTATGAGGTCGGGCAAGATTTGGGGTCTACAGCTGCCCCCCTTTACCCGACTAGTCGACTGCTAGCCTATTGTGCCATGGAGACCGACTAGAGGGTAAAGGAGTTGACCCTCTTGCCCAGTTGTCCTTTAGATGTTCCGTCTTTGTGGCGGTTGATCTTTTGGGAAAAGGTGTGCTTCCAGGATGCTTCTTCTGGCGGTAGCTGATCCTTTCGGCTGATAAGTACGAACCCCTATCTGGTTTTGACGAGTATGAACCCTCGTCCGGTAAGCCCCCTTTTGTAAGGCCTGATGAGTATACACCCCCATCTGGTGTTTGACGAGTATGAACCCCCGTCCGGTAAGCCCCCTTTTGTAAGGCCTGATGAGTATACACCCCCATCTGGTGTTATGCCTCCGGATGCTCCTTTCTTGCGGTAGCCGATCCTTTGGCTGTGGTGGCAGCTTACTACTCTAGCTCATGCGCTGCATGTTGAGATGTGTTTTCTTTGTTTCTGATTTGGTCGTCCGGTCTGCGCCGGGGATTTTGTTGGTGTTCATCCAGCCTTGTCGGTTGCTAGGGATTCTTTGTTTTTTATCTTTTGATGGTGATCACCCAACTCTTGCTGGTTGGTCAGGTGGGCTTTGTTTGTGTTCGACTCTTGCCTGGTTTGTCAAAGTTTTGTTGGTCAAGGTGGTTGACTTTGTTTCAATCCTGCCTTTTTTCACGGTTTTATCTCTTTTTTCTCGCGATTTTGGATTTTGGCTTTTTTCTTGAGCGTAAGTCTTTTTACTCTTTATCTTCTTTTGATTACGCTGACTTTTGGAAGGGATAATAAGAAGATGCATAAAATTTTATTTATAAAATATTTTGTTACAGCAGTCTTTTTCTATAAGTGTTATCCCTAAGACTATGGGCTCTCGTCTGGAGACGATCCATAGGAGGGAAATTGTCGGTACATATGTCTCCGGAACTCTTCTTGGTCCCAGACTTCATCGCGATACTCTTGCTAGAACGTTGCCCAGTTTTGCCTCATCCCCTCCTGATATTGGTATATCGTCTCCAGTCTGGTGTCGAAGGCTTCTTGTCTTAGGGACATCTGTTCTTGCCTTACAGACATCTGCTCGAATTGCTGGCGCAGATCGTAGATGTTGCGGTTTACGCCAGCAAAGTCATCTATGTACTGTTGTTGATGTTGATGCTGCTGTTGTGGTTGTTGGAAGTCAGGAGGTGTTGGGAGATCATGCATTGTCACGATGTCCTGGAGGTCCAAGGCAAAATCCAGCGATGAGTGGAGGACCAGCTGGGTTCCGCAGCGCATCAGCATCCCCATGCTGACCAATATCGACCCGTTGATAGACTCGGGCCGTTGGCTGGAGGCCAGTTCTTCCCGGCCACTGCACCCCCATTTTTCTGCCAGGGGGGTGATGAGGGGGGCCATGAGGACAGCTCCCACCGGCCTGCTCCCGAAGTCCTTGAGGGCCTTCAGGAAGAAGTAGCCAGGGTTGCATCGACGCCTATGGCACATGCAGTAAAGGACGAAGAGGTCGGGGAGTGTTACCTTTCCCTGACTCTCCTTCCTGCCACGGATGGTCCCTGCCAGCAGCTTGTGGCAAATGCGGAGGGCCGGGGGGACTGCTGAGCCCTTCATCAGCGTGGGCAAGGTGGGTGCCCTGGTGAGCTCCTCCCACATCTCGCCGGCGGTGAGGTTGGTGGGGCGTGCGCAGATGGCCTCCTAGTATTCCCGGGTCAGCACGTCTTCGGGCTGGACGAATCCAATGGACACGTTGAATTTGTCCAGGGTGGTGGTCCGATACATCCCACCCATAAAGTATGTCACCATCTTCGTCGGTGACAGGCCTGGGATTATGGCGGGAGTTTCGGCATAGGAGATGGAGGCCAGGAACTCCATCACTGCTTGAGGGTACACATGGGTGGGGGGAGAGTGCAGGAGGAAGCCCCATCCAATGTTGTCGATGTTGGCCCGGACGTCGTCCTCCCATCCAAATTCGGCGAGGATGCCAAAGTCTAGCTTGAGCATGGGGTGCCATGCGTACCCCCTGATGTGCTCTAGGTGAGCCTGGTGTAGCGGTGAGAGCCGTGTGGGGTCTTGAGGAGCAGGTGCTGAGGAACTGCTAGGGCCAGCAGGTCCTCTTCTCTTCCTTGACTGACTTCCACGGAACATTTTGACGAAAAGGTGCTTGGAAGTGAGAGATCAGAGAGTTGGAGTGCAGAGGGGTTGTGGAGAGCCTCAAGACCCCTCCCCTATTTATAGGGGAAAAATTCAATTCGGGACCGCCGTATGGGAAGTCGAGATGGCGGTCTCGGTTTTGGGCAAGTCGAGACGGCCGTCTGGGAAGTCGAGACGGCGGTCTCGATGATCGGGACGGCGGTCCCATTTTGCTGGAGACCAAGACGGCGGTCTGGGAATTTCGGACGACCGTCTCGAATTATGGGTTTTTTTTTTTTGTTAAAAGCAAATAGGACCTGGTTCACAAAACATTTTATGCATGCAATGTTTTTATGTTTGATGTCCTATAATACCTATTTCAATTAGTTTTTCAGAAGGATTTAACTGACGTGTCTTGTAGTGCCGGATGTCCTCTGATATGGGTTTTTGCGTTTGGCTGTACCATGCCGGACTTCTTATGACCGAAGGGTAGCTTGTTTTTCTTTTTTACTTTCCTCTCTTTTTTTGTAGAGCACTCTTTGTCATGTAGTGTCCTTTTTTCTCCACTCTAGGGGTTTCAATCCTCTTGTTGACTATATGCCTCCATATTCCCAAATTAATTATTAGAATATCATTGTTAGGGTCAAGGGAAGAGAAGTAAAAAGGTAAATTCAATGGCTTGTGTTTTAGAAGGTTAATTTTATTTAGAAAAAAGGTTTTGTAAGAATGGTTGGCTAGGGTTAGGCTTAAGTGTTTAAGCTTTTTGTCTAAGCAAGCGTTTCCCTTTTTTTTTTGTATTTGCGCCTTAGTTTTATTTCCATTGCTCTTTATGGCTAGTTGATTTCCCTAGATCGCCCTTCGGGTTTTCGAACTAGGATATTGTGTTTTGGCCCTATCTTTTGTCTAGGTTCCTTGTTTTTGTGTTTTTAGGGAATCCTAGCGGACCTTATTTTGTAACCCTAACTTTTGCCTAGGCTACCCTTTATTTTTGTTCGGGTATCCTACCGGGTTGACCCTATCTTTTGCGTAGCCCCCTTAGTGGGTTTCCTACCGGGTTTTTTTCTTTCTTGGCCTTTGGCTTCTATGTTTTTTTTTTCTTTGTGTGTATATATTTTTTCCACAATATTGGCGAAGCGTGACTTCTCTTTATGGTGAAGTAAAGTCTTATTTGGTGCTTCTAATCAACTAGCTTGATTGTATTGGCAATGGTGAATTTTTGGTTATTTGGATGCGCTTTTTATTCTTCTTTTTCTTTTTTCCGTTTACTTAGACAGGGTTATTGTGAGGTCTAGTCAGAAATAGCGAGAAAAGAAGCAGATAGTAAAAAGCATTCTTTATTAATTAATAAGGGAATATGTGCCCTAAAATGCCCGGGGGTCGGGCTAGCCCCGGGGGATAATCTCTAACAATCATGGGGTTTACATCCCTTAAATGAAGAAAAAGATTTCCTAATGACTAGGGTAGCTCTTGACGCTTGGACCCCTCCACTTCGGAAAATTTGCTTGAGTGTGCGGAGGGGAGACTTCCCTTTTCCTTTTGCCGCTTGGCCCTTAGTAGGGTCATAGCCTAGGCCATGCTTGAAAGGATTATCTTGGAATTCTGGGGGTTCCCTTATGCCTTGGGAGTCTGCCCCCAGTCCTTGGCCAGGATGGTAACCATGCTTCATCATCATGCGGGCTACCTTTGTGTTTTTGGGAAGTCTTTCTATACTGGCAATTTCGAGCGCTTGAAAAGATGTTTCAAGGGCCTCTTCAGCCGCATCCACATAGGGTTGGGTGGACGGTCCACTGATCAGGATATCATCTTCTGCTTGGACCGTGACCAATTTTTCGTCCACTATGAACTTGACTTTCTGGTGGAGTGTCGAAGGTATTGCCTTAGCGTCATGAATCCAAGGCCTGCCAAGGAGACAACTGTATGCTGGAGTAATATCCATTACGTGGAAATCGACATTAAAGATAGTGGGTCCAACTTGGATTGGCAAATTAACTTCTCCCACTACTTCTCACTTTGATCCGTCGAAGGCTCGAACGATAGTGCTGCTTCGGCACAGACGGGTTCCTTGGATAGTCAACTTTTCTAGTGTGTACTTGGGCATCACGTTCAAGGATGACCCGTTATCCACAAGAACTTTGGCGATGAGGTACTCCTTGCACTTGATCAAGATGTGCAAGGGCTTATTGTGGTTCGACCCCTCGAGGGGTAGTTCTTCCTCTGTAAAGGTGAGGTGATCGCTTGTCGTAATGTGACCGACGATCTCTCAACCTTTTCTTGGGATATAGTGTGGGGTACATGCACTTCACTCAAGACCTTCAGCAGGGCGTTTCTGTGCGATTTCAAGCTCATTATTGGAGATAACAATGTTATCTTTGCAGGTGTACGATTGAGTTGGTCTATAATGGAATACTCGCTTTGCCTTATGAACTAGAGTAATTCCTCTGTCTCCTCCTTGGATTCCGTATTTTCTTTTTCCTCTTCGGTCTTTTTATTTTTTCCTTTATTTTTGGGGACATCTTCTTGTGAGTCCTTGGGGGAGTATACTCTTCCGCTTCTAGTCATGCCCCCGATGTCGGCTATGTTCGTGATATCCTCTTTTATTGGTGAAGATTCCCCATATCTCCACGGTACAACTTTATTTGACTCGTAGGGGAAAGGACGTGGCATAAATAGTCGCACTGGTGTCCTTGCCCCCTCTTCCTTATTTTTGAGGACCAACGGTCGAGGCTTATTTTCCTCTCGTGATGAGTCGACCGTTGGAGAAAGCTTGATTAGGAGTGGCTTTCTCTCCATTCTTCTGATTTGGAGGACGTGTTAGTTAATCCTTCTTTTTTATTATCTTATATTATTAAGCGTGAAAGGAGGGGAAATTAAATATGCAGATGAATGATATGCATGCAAGTAGACAATTGTTGAATAAAGGAAGAATTTCATTTATCCGTTAGAAGGTGTACATTTCCCTATTCCATACTACGAAGCAACTTTTGGCAAAAACGGAAAAGACTAAAGAAACCCACATGCGGGTCTTGATCTCTATGTAATTCCCTTTCAGCTTCCCGGACGTGACGAGCGAGTGCTTCGCTTTGCTTCTGGACTGCCTGGCTCATATCCTCGCTGTACTTTTGAGCCTCTTTGATCTTCGCCGCTTGATGGACAACCAAGGCTTGTAGTTCATCGAGTTTTGCAAGGGCTCGGTCCTTTTCTTGGAGTACTTGGCCATACTGAGCTAGCCCGTCTCTCTCTTTGCAGCGTAGCTCAGTGAGACTTTTGTTGAGTCTCCGATTGACCTCCCGCTCTTGGCGTATTTCTGACCAAGTCTTGGTGAGTTCTTGCAACAACTCCTTGATCGTCTGAGCCTGTTTTGCTGATTCGGCCTCAAGGCGTGCTGATTTGGCAGTGATTTCCTGAAGTTGGCTTTCCGAGCTAGTTCTGGCAGCCTTGGATGCTCGGATAGCTTGTTCATTAGAGTCAGCACACTGGTCCTTGAGGTGCTCTATTTCATGATCCTTTTTCTTGCATTGCCTTTGCAGACCATCAATGGTGAGGATATATTCTTGCTCTCTCTCTTCAAGGGCCCTCATCTGGGCTCCCATGATTTCTATCCTCTGGGTCAAGGCATCGACTTGAGCTTGCAACTCTTCACTATTGGCACTTGTAACGAGTGAGGTGGATGATTGAGACATCCCTCTTCTTTTTCTCCACACCTCATAGTCACTGGAGACAGCTACTCGAGTTTTTCCTAGCTCTCTATCTCCCATAAAGACTGGTTTCTCCCATGCTTTTCTCACGGCTAGTGAGTTGGCGATTGTGCATGGGTTTCCGAAGAAACACAGTCCTCTTATTTCCCCTCGAGAAATTGTAGTTTGAGTCCTCATGAGCTGCCTCATAGCTACTCTAGGTGAGTAGGCTATGCAACCCCTGAGTCCTATCAAGGGTACGTTCGGATAATCTCCACATCTGATGAGGACTTGACCGGGTCGGAACCAAGGGCAGACCCAAGATAAATTGTTGGTGTCCCAGTGTTCTAACTCGTCCTTCCATTCTGAAGTTAAGCGTCGTTGGAGAGGGATTTTGGAGAAGCTCCTTAAAGGGTCGGGGAACATCCCCATGTGACTAGAGGCGTAAAAATGTGTAATGCCCCACACAAAGAGTAGTGAAGAGCAGCAACGAAGTGTTTTTCCTTGCTTCTGGTGGCAGAATTCCACCGAGAGCAAGGTGTCGGCAAGAATTGCAAGCAAGGGACACTTCGAGTTCACGTCCCAAGCGAAGAAGGCGTCCATGACGGCTTGATCCACTGTGTCGAGGTGGAAGGGAAACAAGATTGTTCCGAATATGATTAAGGCCAGGGTTTTGTTAAAAGCAACCCATTATGTCCTTTCAGCCAAATCGGACAGGTGGTCTTCTAACATTGAGACCTTCCAACCCTGGACGTTCCCTTTTCCTATCAGGGTAGTCTGTTGGAACAGTAGTTTAATGATGGCAGCGACTTGTGCTGCAAAAGTATATGCCCCGTGGCGTATATGGACCCCGGCTGATTTGGGCCATTTTAGCATGATTTCGTACTCCTCTAAGGTGGGCACCATATCAAACTGCGAAAATTCAAAGCAGCGCAGACTGGGGTTCCAGAAGTGAACTAATACCTTGACGAAAACTTGGTCGACACAGATCCTTAATAGGTCGAGAATCCATCCATAGGATTTTTCGAAGTCAGAGCGGACCTCTGGTGGCATTACCGCGCAAAGCTGTTTCAATTTTTCAGCATGGTATCGGGGAATGTCCACCTTCTTCAATTGTCTACTAGTCCCCTCCATTTTCTAAAACCAAAATGCATGTTTTATGAAAATGATGCTTATTGAATGAATGCGAGTGTTTATTTTTATTTATCATGTTTTGTATGATGTATTTTTTGAAAAAATAAAGTACCTATATGGGGGTAATTTTTTTTTGAACCAGGTCCCATTTATTGTTTTGGAATCGGATTTTTATTTTTTTATTTTTTATTTTTTTTATTTTATAGCCTTTTATCTCTTCTGTCGGACTGCGTGGCTACTTAGCTTACAAAGAACCTGAAACCAAGCTAGCTAAAAGGCAGACTATCCGAGATAAAAAATGGCTTTATGCGAAAGAATAGTTAACATCCCTTATCTCTTATGTCGGACTACGTGGCTACTTAGCTTACAAAGAACCTGAAACCAGACTAGCTAAAAGGCAGACTGTCCGAGATAAGGGTGTTTATTGCAAAAGGATTTTTTTTTTGTGATTTTTCTGTTGTTTGGTTATGCTATGCAACAGACAAATACAACAAACAGATGCACACACAATTCGATCATCCATGAACAGGCGATAAGTCGTTTTAATCACGAGGTAGGGTTTTCCTGTAGAAAAGTGCATTGGAGAAGGTAGGTTCTAACTGTTCTCACCAAGGCTAAGGCCCCCAAGGTGCCCCCATTATAGGGTCCCCACTCTCCAGCCTTCCGACCATGCTTAGCACTAAGGCCATAGTCAGTCTTTGTGCCAAAAGAGGAAGGTTATCACCTTGAGTGGTGGTTTCCGATCACACTGGTGGGCACAAGGCCATCACTACAGCGAACCATACCTGCCACCCACTCCCTATGGATTTCTCACTTGCCCCCGGGTATAGAGGGAACTGTTGTGTGCAAGGGTTTGTGTACAGTTTGTATTTCAAACAATTGCATAAGTATAAACAGACAACAGTTATTAAAGCCAAGCATTAAAACATGTTATAATACAAGGTAGGGTAAAAGCATAATTTTCTTGGTTTATTTACTTTAAGGCTGACCCATCACTAAATGGGATCAACTCTCTAGGCTTCCCCAGTGGAGTCGCCATCTGTCGCCGCCATCAAAACGAGGCGGTCGGAGAGACGCGATGATTCCGACTTTCCAATTTTCGCGTTTTTATTGGTGTGGTTACAACGCCTTTAGGTTGTCCGATAACCGGGCTGAACCTAGGGGCGAGGTTTTCGAAAGGGCGTTCTTGGATTGTCCGATAACCGGGCTAAACCAAGAACTAGTTTTTGAAGGGTTCTTTTGGAGTCGCCACCGACGTTTTTACCGGAAACATCGGAAAAGGAGTAAAAAGGCGTTGGTTTTCGAAAAAACCAACTTTGGTCATTAGAACTAGAGTTGGGTAAGGGAGTTAGTTACGTGTAAGGGAAGTGTTAGTTCCCTTACGACGCCCCTTTCGGGTTCCCTATGATAGGCCAGCTACTTTAAATAAATAAACCGATGAAAATACGCTTTTACCCTTTTATTTGCGGAATTTTAAAATTATGACTACATGGCCCTAGTTTCTATTGCATAATTAAAATTAAAGCGGTAAAGTAGAGAGAGAGAGTATAGAAACCTTCGAAGCAAGCTTTCTATTGATTCTTTGCAATTAGGGTGCTTTTTGGCAGCCCTTCACTCTTTTACAGCGCCAGAATCTCTCGAAAATGCTATAAAACACTCTAGAAAGCTCTCAGAAACTCTGGAAATTCTTCGGAGGGGTTCTAGAAAGAGAATTTGAAGAAATTTCTAGAGAGAGAATGAAGAACTGTGTGAAATGAGGGGAATGACGCGGCTATTTATAGGGATTTGTGCCTGTCAGGTCGAGACGGCCGTCTCGTCTAACAAGGTCGAGACGGCCGTCTCGCCTTGCAGGAATGGCAAGATGGCGGTCTCGCCATTTGCGCAAGGCGAGACGGCGGTCTCGACCTTAAAAGGCGAGAATCCTTATTTTTGAGCCAAAAATCCCTCCTATCCTAGTATGGGGCCTAATAGTCTCTCCTAATGGCTTCTTAGGCTTCATCCATCTTCAAAAAGGAGGTCTTCTGGTCTTTATTATGAGGCCGGACAAGATTTGGGGTCTATATTCCTGGTTTACAACCAGTTAATATTACAGACCAGAAATAGAAATTAGCAGTAAAAGAAATATGACATAAGAAAAAGATAAGAAGGGACCCTTTTTGTCCAAAAACTCAATCATCCCAATTCCCTTGGTTGAGCTGCATATCTTCCAGTTTGGTGTAAATATCAGCAATCTGGTTTCCAAGGTTTGTGAACTGATTATTGGTCTGCTGGAAATGTTGATATGGCATTTGCATATGCTTTCTTTGGTTTTCCTGCATTGTGGCTATTTGAGAAAGCATGGACCTTTCAAATTGAGACAGAGGAGTCCCACGGTCAGGTTGTTCCAAGTAGGGAATTATCTCCATGTTCTCATATGATGCCTCCCCACCAGTGGATTCAGGAACCTCTGCAGCAGCTGGAGAGGAAGGAATTTGACCTTGCTCATCTTCTTCTTCATCTTCTTCCTCATCTTCAGACATCCTAGCATCAACTTTAGAAATCCATTCATCATCAATTTTGATATATCCCATTTTTCTCAAAGTGGAGTAATCAATTTCATTTGAAGCTTTGGGAGTTTCTATGCTTTCTCCTGTAAGATCAACTTCAAAATATCTAAAGAAATTGTTAATCAACATGGCATACGGTAGTTTGTAATCCGCCAACTTTTTTCCTTCAACATGTGATCTTTAATCACATAAACCCAATTTACCCGAATATTATTAGAGATGCAGTACATGAGGGCAAGATCTCCCTCATTAAGTATAGCATGATTACTCCCTCTTGGAGTAAGCATCCATGCCACAATGAAAGCTAGCAGTCTATGTTCAAGTAAAAGTTTTCCAGCATTTAAAATTCTTACCGAATCATTTGGATTCTTAAGGCAAGACCTGAAAAATTGTATTTTGTTGAAGTCTGGTATTTTAGAGATGTTCCCTCTGGATACTTTGACACCACTATCCCTGAGACCAGCAACTTGTTCCCAAACAGAAGGAGTAATTTCCATATTAACTCCCTTCACCTGAGATCTGATTGTTGATCCATTCACTGTTAAATTGGAGTAAAAGACTCGAACCAAATCAGGTTGAATATTCCCAGTAAATTCCATGAAGGTTCTTAGTTTTTTACTTTTCAGTTTTCTTCTCAATCTAGTAAATCCTTCTTCATCAAGCCACTTGAATTTGATAAACTTTGGAATTACAATCTGCTTCTGACTGAACTCAGCAATGAAGGTGTTCATTCTTCCAATATCACCATCAAACCATGCTTCCAAATGACCACCAGGATTGGCAGCAGAGGAAGATTCTCCTTTATGCTTCTTTCTTGATTTTGATCTCCTGAGCATCTTGTTCTATAGTTTAGAGAGGGCTGATTACAAGAAAGAAGAGGGAAGGAATTTGAACCAGAAACTGAAGAATGAGAATAATGGACTTCAAGTGAGCAAAATGAAGAGTCACGGATGTCAAATTTTGTGAATTGCAGTCCAATTTGACAGAACCTGCAAAAAACAGCTTTAATTGCACATGTCCCCTTAACTGAAGGCAGAGGCGCAGGTTTCTGGACAATGGGTACATCAGCTAAAGTGTTCTTGGAAAGATGTTTGACTTGGTCAAAGAATATTTTAAATGTATTATGCAGATTTTGATTAACACAAAAACTTAGATTTTGGACTCTGATTTGCTGACCAATTTCCAATTGGATGTTGTAAAAATGATTTTCAGGAACAAATTAATCAATTAATCAACAACTTAACCTATTAATTTGATCTTTAATACTAGGTTTGAAAATGCAACAGTGAAATAATCGATTAATACATAAAAGAATCGATTAATTTTGTACGGGATGAAATTAATAAAATGATAACATAATTTTAATCGATTAAAACGAAGAAGAATCTTAGAACGCTCACAATTCCAGCTACAGAAACCAGTGCCCATAATTCCATGCACCCACAATACAGTAAAGAAAGTAAAGAAACAAATAGAAGAAACTTAGAACGCTCAAACCAGATTTATGCAGTTCTGCAGTATGTGTTTCTTCTCCAAAAGAATGCAATTTTGCCTCAAGAAAGAACTTCAATGAACTTCACAAAACTAGCGCGATTCTCTCTTGAAAGTAGCACTTATGATTGCTTGATTGATTGCTAAAAGATATGTTTTACAAAGTTCAAGCAACTCTGTTTATATAGAAGATTTTCAAAACTGCTGGTTTATTTAATCTGTTAAATAATCTTTTAATCTGTTAAAAGTCTTGTTTTAATCTGTTAAAAAGTTCTTGATTATTTTCCAGATTTTTTTAACTGATACGACATCGTTTATATCAATTAAAACTTTGTAAAAAATCTTCCAAACTGTTTTAAATTGTTTCGTCTTTCAATCGATTAAAATACTGCAAAACATTCTTATAAATTTTTCTAAGTGATTTTAACTAATAACAATCTGTTTTAATCGATTAAAACACTTTGAAAAAAGTTCACTTAGTTATTTTAATCGATTGAAACGCATTTTAATCGATTATAATTCTGCCAAAAGATTTCATAAAACTTTCCAAGTTATTTTAATCGATTATATCAATTCTATCTCAGTTAAAATACTAGTAGAAGGTTTTCAAAAATCCTTCTAATGAAAACAATCGATTATTTCGAAAACATATCAGTTAAAAACCTGTTACAAAAGTGTTAAGAACATTTTAGTTGATAAAGCTTATATGCTATTAGTTAAAATAGCTAATTAAAAACCTTTTTAACAAAATACTTTGTTTTTAATCGTTTAAACATTTTTTAGAGGCATTTGCAAAATCTTTTAAATGAAGAAACCTCATGCAGCAGAGAGATAAAAATGATTATACCTGAGCAGAGATGCAGACTCACTAATCCCTCTACTCTTTTATCTAAGTGGCCTTTGACTGCCACAAAGTAGCCTTTGACTGCCACAAAGTAGCCTTTGACTTCATTTTTTACTTCATCAAATCAACAAGATCTTTGCCAAAGTAATTCAATAAGATCTTCATCACTTTCAGAAGGTTCTACACTTAAAGGAATCATTATCCAAGTATACCTCAATTTGGTGAGATAAGCCAGATAAGCCCGTATGTGTTCCGTTGGGTCTGTTGTACCATTATATGAGTTTGTGGTTGGTGATCTCCATTACTAAGGAATATGATTTTCCGTTATGTTTGCTACGAATGGGTGCATGTATACACTTTTTGCAAATTGTGTATATTCAGTTGGGTGTGCTTGTGCTTGTGTTTTTATTTTAGTGGTTGTGTTTGATTTTGTTATTCTTTTCATCCTCTTTGAACAGACATGAGATTTTAGACACTTTTCTTTAATGTGCGCCTTTTGATTTTTCAAATTGTATGGAGAGGTAATTTACCATTGTGGATGGAGCTAACCGATGGTGTATTTCGTCCCTTATTTGTTTAGTTGGATCTATAAGTCTTCTAATGATTGTTTACAATTTCTCATTTTAGGTTTGTTCTGATATCATAAACAATCTTGCTTGGCTTTCTCTTGAAAGACTATGAGGGTTGCATGAAGTTGGTCATCATTATTGGACAATATTGTTTGATTGACTTGTAATTGTGAATTAGTTTACTATTAGATTTCCTTAATATGTGCTTTGAGGCTGGAAACTATTATTCGTTCTATTCATATCGGATAGTGATGAGTTTGATTAATTTCTTGTTTGAACCATAAGGAATTATGATTAAAGAAAAAATTTAATCTTGTTTTATGGTAAGTATCAAATGTTCTTATCAAGTTAGTGAGGTTAGATGATGGGTTATGCTTAAAGCTGTCAAAATGGGCAGTTCAACCCAGTTTGACCTATGAGTCAAATAAAAAAAAAATTGACGACTCAACCTAATCTATATTTTAAAATAAACCAAAACTTTTAGCCTAACTTAATCCTATGTTAGGCCAATGAGACAAATTTTGTCTGATGATTATTTCCTCCAAAAATATTGACATATCTATACAAAACCAATTAATTAAAAATATTTAAATAAAAAAGAATATATTTTAAAATTTTAGATTTTATTAATGAAATTAGTTTTTATTTAAAATATAATAATTTAATATATAAATTATAAGATAATATATCCAAAGATAAGAATTTTTAAAATTTTATTTATTATTATTATTTATTTTTAGTAATTTATTAATTTAAAATAGTAATTTATTAAAGATTTATTTTTTATATTTATTTTTAGAATAATTGAATCCAATTAATTAATTTATAATATATATATATATATTAATAAAATAATATTACTTTTATTTTATTTAAAATATAATTATTATTCTATAAAACGATTTGATAAATACGAATTAACTTTATCTAAATTACTAAACTATTTCTTAAACCTTTCGCATCCACTAAAATTATTTTAATACCTTTACTCTTTTTTTATTATATTCTTTTGATCTTGCATCAAGAAGCCACTGGAAAAAAAAATTATTCAATACTTAATCATTGAAAAAAATTTCAATATTTATATAAGCGGAATCTTCGTAAATTATACGATATTTTATCTTTAGTATCTGACGTGCTTATCTAATATTTTGACATGCTAATATTATTTAAAATAATTTTATTCGTTAAAACTCCATGATATTTGATACGATAACAAAATAAAAACTACGTGCATTGAAAAAATTGATTATCAGCTTATTTGAAGGTCATGGTATAAGACTGATATTAGAAAGGCCCAAAAATTAAGAAAATAATATTTTTAGTTATGTAGCACATTTTTTATAAAGATTAAAATTGTTCTTTCATTTTATCTCTCTATTTTTATACAAATTAAAATATGACTTGTAGAAAATATTACTTTCTTAATTGTTGTTACTTAATTTTGAGTTTTCTCGCCACGTCTTTGTATTCATATTAAATTAAAATATGATATGTGATTAGAAATATTACTTTTACTTTTTTACTTTATTAGTAAATGAATTATATTAATTCATATTATATTAATTTTTCTCTCAATGTGTTATATTCATAAATTCATATTAAATGAATTTTCAAGTAACTCGCATCATCATATAATGAATTTATGATAATAATTGTAAAAAAAAAATATATGTGCAATAATATGCTTTTTTTATCATCATACTTTATTACATGTTGTAATGATGAAGAAATAAAGACAAAAAAGAATGTTGTACAAATTGTTGTATGGATTATTATATATGTATCACTTCTTATATATTTTTTATTTTTTATTAATATAAAAATACAAAGAAAATTATAAATGAATTAAAATAAAAAAACTAATATATTAATAAAGAACAAAGTTTTTGTAGAAGTAATGATATATTGTCTATTACAAGTTAAATTGATTACTTTGAAGAGAAATGAAAGAAAAGACAAGAGTTTAAAATAAATTGTATTTAGATCAAATAGACCAAACAATAGGAAAACTAGAAGTTAATAATTTTTAATATTTTATATTATTTTTTTAGCTAAAATAACAAATTTATTAAGTTACATAAGTACGTTCTCCTTTTTTTTTTAAACAACTCTAATAGGATATTTTCATTTACAGGAAAAGTGGGAGGAGAAATTGACTAGTAAAAAAAAAAACTGTAAATAAATATATCATTTTTTATTAAGATTCACATTTTTTTTATTTTTAACTCATACGGAAAAAAAAGAAAAAAAAATTATAAGGGAGATAATTAAAAGTACTATTATTTTACTAATCTTGTTCATTCTCATATTTAAAATTTTAATATATATGAATACATTTTTAAATATTATTTATTAATATAAATATTTGAAGATTACGAGAGACTCGCATGTGTATATTTACATTTAATTATGTTATTTTAATTTAGTACGATAAATATGAAAATATTTATAAAAATAAAATAAGTAATTTAAAATATTTAACATTTTTTATTTGATACTATTTTATTCATTTAAACTAAAATAGTTTTATTAAAAATATAATTTTATAGTAAAAGTTATTTTAAAATTATATATCAAATATATACTATTCAAAAATAATCTTAATTTAAGGTCAATTTAAAATTTTTATTTCATTAATAAAAAAATTAATAAGTGTATAGATAATTTGTAATTATACAAATATTTAATTTCCATTTTTGTATTTATTATTTTTTGATGAATTTTTTTGTCACATTCCTCTAAAATAAACAAGTATTTTTTACTCTATTTTATTTTTTTCACTTATTTATTTTTTGGTACCAAATGACCCTAAAGTTTCAACATCTTATAAATTTCTTTCTCTTTTTCTTTTTGTCATTATTTCACGACCTACAATTATTTTTTTTCTATTTCTTTCTCTCTTTAAAATAAATTTGTGCTATGAAAAAAAATATATATATATATATATATATATCTTTTTCTAGAAATTAATGACAGGACAAATATCTTTCTTTTTCAATAAAAAAAAACAAAAATTGCATTTATTACTGTAAAAAAAATTATTTAAAAATTGCACTTATTCGGATAAACGACTTGATGAATAGAATGTCAAGATATCAAGAAAGTCTCTCAGATATTAGGAATATCCCACAAGACACAGATAGTTACCAAAATATTATGATCCTTATGTTTATGTATAGGTTTAATATATATTTCTTATTCATTCTGGTTAAAAAAAGATATATAGGTGTTTCTGGTGGAATTTCGATCGATTTCGATTCTAAGGGTGTTTTGGTCCTAATCAAAATCCTACCACGTAAGCTCTTTTTACTTAGGCTAGCAATTTGGTTTTCAATCGAAAACGTGTATGAAAATCGAAAACTCCAGGATATCGAAACTGCTGTTTTTGGTATTTTGTATTTAAAGTATCGAAAAAATTTAGACTATCGAATAGAAAAGCAGAATATTAAATTGCGAGGAAATGTAAAGTGCGAAAACCCCAAATTTGCATTAATTGTAAATGACAAGAAATCGAAAACAGTGCAAATATAAATGACAGGAAATCGAAAACAGTGCAAATATAAATGACAGGAAATCGAGATTGCAAGAAGTAAATGACGAGAAATCGAGATTTGCAGAATGTTAAATAACAGAAAATCTAAATGCAGAAACTCAAATTTTCATTGAATTGAAATGGACAAGGAATCGAAATACAGAAACATAAAACTGCTGAATTTAAGTTGCATCAAAGTAAATTACCAAGGAAAATACGTAAGCGGTAAATGTACTCGGTGAGCAAGGAAATCCAGATTGCCGGAAGCTTCATGGTATTCGTCGTTTCTCCGGTAGACTTTTCACTAGCGTTTCGTTGTCACTGCCAATTTACGCTCCCCGTTCCTTTCTCCTTTCGCTCTATTTATAGGGCATCCTTCAAGCTTTCCGAGAGCGAGTTAACGCGATCGCTACCACGTTCTACGTGCGTATGGCGGTTTATCT
>OY731402.1:35131666-35269166 GCA_963425845.1 Sphenostylis stenocarpa | reverse complement strand
GGGGGCAACCGTCATTCGTTCTTGGTTGCCAACCAATAATAATAATAGAATAGCATGGGACAGTCACCTGCCTCCATTCCACCGAATGCACCGTATCCGAAAGAACGATCTCAACACGTGTGCCACCACCATATAGACTTGCAAAAATGAGCCGCTCAGTCGTGGCGGGTCACGTGTGAGACCTTAAGATCCTCCCCGAGTCCAAAGAAGGAACCCCGGACGTAAATAATATTTAGGACCGACCGCAACCGTACCATTTCGTAGGTAGGCAACACAGTGGACCGACCGAGCATAATCACCCAAGGCCAAAGGGTGACCATGAATGATGAGGATGCATGTTAGAAGTTCGATGCACGAGCACGGAGCCAACCAACAAAAACATCCTTATAACCACTCACACGCCCTCACGGTCGCCAGGCAAAACACCAATAAACGAACCACCCCCCACTTGCCCATGGCAAGCAAGCAAATGGAAACATCACATGGCACCAAGTCCGGCATCGCTAGGCATGGATGAGGCAAGCAGCAATGCAAAGAAAGTTTGGGTCATCATGGTAAAAAAAGTTTGGGTGTGCTAGACGCACATGGCAAGGGGACAAACAAAAGGCTACGGTCAAACAAAGCATGGCAAAGAATGTTTGGGTGAGTGGGTGTAACGTGAGGAAGGGGGTGCAAACAAGAAACGGGGTGCAAGCACGAAAGAGGGTGCATGCATGTCAACATGTGCAAGCACGGCAAGGTGTGCATGCACGGCAACGGATAAGGTAGTGCAAGCACAGCAAGGTGTGCTAGCACAGGGGTAGTGAAGAAAATTTGGAGGAGGCACGGGAAGAAGCCCCAGTAACCACCCGCTCAAGCCAGCAATGACTCAAGACTCCACACAAAGTGCGTTGTGTCGGGGATCAGACAACTCTCGCCCAGGATACCCTGAATCACTACGGTCATCACCCCTCTGATTGCCGTGACCGTCTCCCAACACCACAAAGAATGGACTCCACGACCGATAGAATCCTTAACATTTTGAGGGACAGACTTGATATCGCAGATCCCAGTGAGGGTAGTGCCCTTCGTGTGGACGAAGATTGTTAGTCAACACCTCGAATGCCGAACGCCATTGCCCCATTTAGCAATTTTGTCCTTCATGTGGACGGAGACTAACTCCCAACACCTCGAACGCCGACCACCATTGCCTATAGTTTCCTTGAAATCTCGAAAGCCCACAAAATCTCCAGACCCGACCGATAGCTTTGGCCACCCATTATGATGTTAAAATAAGTCACGCAACGCTGCCACACATTTCCGAGGGTCAGGCAAAAAATCGACCAACCGAGCTTACCGACCGGACCGACCAAAGTCGACCGACCGGATCCACCAGAATCGACCGACTGAGGTCAACCGACCGAGCTTACCGACCGGACCGACCGAAGTCGACCGACCGGGTCCACCAAAATCGACCGACCGAGGTTGACCGACCAAGCTTACCGACCGGACCGACCAAAGTCGACCGACCGGGTCCACCAGAATCAACCGACCGAGCTTACCGACCGGACCGACCGAAGTCGACCGACCGGGTCAGCCAAAGTCGACCGACCGAGGTCGGCCGACATGTAGCCACGGCATGGAATCACCCATGACCAGCCACGGGAACATGTATTGGAAGGGTCAAGGCAACCGTGGGACATGGGGGAGAGTCCCGTGGCAGCACTCAGACTTGCCAAGGTGGGTGGCAAAGTTGAGGTGCACACCCCCCTATAATAGGCTAATATGCCATTTTGAAAATTGTACAAGTAGATACACTTTTTGTGAGTAGACATAAGTCCGAAAAATGGACCTAGAGATCGAATTTTGATGCGATTTTTTGCAGTATTCCTTATAAAAATAACATAACCCTGTTCCCCAAATCTGGGAATTTAAATCAAATGGGAAGTATATTTTTTTATTTTTCAAAGTGCCGAAATGCGAAAAATCGGGAAAAATGGAAAATGGTATCTAGAGATCGTATTTTGATGCGATTTTTTGCATGCATTCCCCTATTAATATTTCCAAGCTACCCTCCAAATTTCATTTCAATCGGACAAAGCATTGAATTTCTATGATTTTTCATATGAAGCGGCAACACCGAAGTTTGAAAAAGGCTTGAATATGGATGTCTTATGCCCCAACACTTTCCCAAGATATTGAGGGGTCTAATTTAAGTTTATTGGTGCAAACAATATGAAATTGGCACTGGGAAAATAAAATTTGACCCATGACACCAAATCTGACCGCGTGCACCAACGCACCACGACCAAGACCAAAGATTAGCACCAGGATCGGCACCAACGCACCAGGATCAAGCACCGGGACCAAGCACCACAGCAGCACCAGGACCAAGCACCACCAAAACCGACCGTGGCATCATGCACCAGCCTAAAACCGACCGAGCTAGCCACCACCAAACCGACCGAGGCACCATGCACCAGCCTTAATCCGACCGAGCCAGCCACCACCAAACCGACCGAGGCACCATGCACCAGCCTAAATCCGACCGTGCTGCCTAACCGACCACGACCATGACCAAGATCAAGCACTCGTGGATCAGCACCAAGACACCAGGACCAAAGACCGGAACCAACACCACAACGCACCAAGACCAAGACCACCAAAACCGACCGTGGCACCATGCACCAAAAAAACCGACCGAGGCACCATGCACCAGCCCAAATCCGACCGTGCCACCCAACGTACCACGACCAAGACCAAGATTAGCACCAGGATCGGCACCAGCCGCACCAGGATCAAGCACCGGACCAGCACCACAGACGCACCAAGACCAAGACCACCAAAACCGACCGTGGCATCATGCACCAGCCTAAAACCGACCGAGCCAGCCACCACCAACACCGACCGTGGCACCATGCACCAAAGAAACCGACCGAGCCAGCCACCACCAAACCGACCGAGGCACCATGCACCAGCCTAAATCCGACCGTGCCAATCACCACCAAACCGACCGAGGCACCACGCACTGCCCAAATCTAATATAGATGGACTAACCGACTACTAACTATTAAGAAAAAACCAATGAAATGGCCATGGTCTGCCTTCAGCCTATAGGGCAAAAACTCAGAAGAACAAACAATACAATTACTAATCCTAGGATTTACTGATCCTTAAAGGATGGTGGAAAATTATCTAACGTGCAGATCAAAGAAGATTCATTTTAACAGCAGGTAAAACAAGAAGGAAATAATCAAATACCCCTGATGGTAGAAACCTTAATAATATCAATTATCCATAATTTTATGGGAGACTCTAACACCTTTGAAGAAAAAATAAGTACCCTGCTACATAATCTAAGATGTCCCACTCTAGGATATTTTAGATGGTATGTAGATAATTTTATAATTATGGTAATGACTAGACCATATTGTAAAGAAACCTTTTGGAAAGAAAGATTTATTGCGGGACTACCCCGCGATGTTCACAACAAAATTACGAGAAAAATTAGACTCAAAAATACTACGAACCTCTACAAGATATAACCTATGGAAAAATAATTTCAACTATTAAAAACACTTACTTTAGAAATATGTAATAATCTAAAATTAGAAAAACAAATTAAAAGACAACAAGAAAGTGGTACAAAAGAATTAGGAGATTTCTGTATACAATATGGGTATGAAAGATTAGATCCTCCTTCCAGAAAAAATAAGAAAAACAAATAATTAAAAGAAAATTCTCTCAGAATAATAATAGAAATATTCCAAGAAACTTTAAAAGATAAATAAGAACAAACCCATCTACAAGTAATAATCAACCTAATTCCAAGAAAGGAATAGTTTGTTATAAATGTGGACGATACGGACACATGAAAAAAGATTGTAGAGTAAGAGAACGAATACAAAACCTAGATATGAGTGAAGAAACAAAAAATCAAATAGCAAAAATATTGTTATATGAGTCAGAAGAAGACATTAATAATTTAATAGAAACTAGTAGTAGTGAAGATGAATATACTACTAATTTAAGTGAAAATGAGAGTGAAGAAAATTGTGACTGTATATTTAATATTAATGTCTTAACTACAGAAACTAAAATAGCTCTAGAAATCATAGATAAACTTCCAAATGAAGAAGATAAATTAGAATATTTAACTAAATTAAAAACGTTAATATTAAGTGAAAAAGAAGCGGAAACAGTACCAACCTGAAGTAAGTGGTTATGATTTTTCCAAAATATTACGAAAAGCAATAAATAAAGAAAAATTTGTAAATTTACAAGATTTACAAAAGGAAATAAGCCTTCTAAAGGAATAAATTAAAGAAATTAAAATTCAATTAGTAGAATTAAAAATAAAAAATGAAATACAAGAAGAAAAAATGAATATAAAAAATAATAAAAATATCTTAAATAATGAATCAACTTCTGAGAAGGTTAACCAACTAAAAATTCTACAACAAAAATGGCATATAAAAGCTACATTAAAAATTGGAAATAACTTTCATAAACAATTTACAGACTCTAGTAGACTCTGGAGCTGACATAAATTGTATAAGAGAAGGATTGATACCTACAAAATTTTATGAAAAAACTCTACAAACCCTAAGAACAACAAACTCGAAAAACTAAAGGTAAAATATAAATTGTCAAACGCTAGTATATGTAACAAAGGAACTTGTTTTAAAAATACTTTTATATTAACCCCCGATATTAGTGAAGAAATGATATTAGGAACCCCGTTTCTAGCATTAATTTACCCTTTTGAAGTATTTGAACAAGGAATAAAACATAAAAACATTTTATTCGAATTTATTAAACCAATAAAAAATAAAGAAATACAATTAGTTGCTGACGTAAATGAGGAAAACTTTCTATTAAAATTAGAAGCTAAAAATACTCATATAAAATATTTAAAACAAGAAATAGCATACAAAAGAATAGAAGAGCAGTTAAAAAATCCCGAAGTAATTACAACCTTTAAAAACATAGAACAAGAAATTATAAAAGAAGTATGTGCAGAAGTCCCTACAGCCTTTTGGAATAGAAATATTTTTGAAATTGAATTACCCTATGAAGAAGGATTTTCAGAAAAGAATATTCCCACTAAAGCCAAACCAGTACAATTAAATAAAGAAACTCTAGAATAATGTAGAAAAGAAATAAAATCTTTTTTGGATAAAAAACTTATTAGACCAAGCAAATCTCCTTGGAGTTGTGCTTCATTTTATGTGCAAAATGCCTCCGAAATAGAAAGAGGAGAACCAAGGATGGTAATAAATTATAAACCTATAAATAAAGTCTTAAAATGGATTAGGTATCCTCTACTTAATAAAACTGAATTAATAAATAGAATTTATAAGACTACTATATTTTCTAAATTTGATATGAAGAGTGGATATTATCAAATTAAATTAAAAGAACAAGATAAATATAAAACTGCTTTTATTGTACCGTTTGGAAAATACGAGTGGAATGTAATGCCTATGGGTTTCAAAAATGCGCCTTCGAATTTCAAAAAATAATGAATGATATATTAAACCCTTACTCAAAATTTGCTATTGTTTACATTGATGATGTATTAATATTCTCCGAGTCAATAGAACAACATAAAAAACATTTAAGAATATTTAAAAATATTATAAAAACCAATGGAATGGTAATATCACAAAAGAAAATAAAATTAGCCCAAACACATTAGATTTTTAGGTCATGAAATAAATCAAGGAACTATAACCCCTATTAAAAGAAGTATTGAATTTGCAGAAAAATTTCCTGATGAAATAAAAGATAAACTACAATTACAAATATTTTTAGGATGTTTGAACTATGTATCAGAATTTATACCTAATATTCGAATACTATGTAATCCTCTTTTTAATAGACTAAGAAAAAAATCCTAAACCTTGGACTACAGAAATGACCAACATAGTAATAGAAGTTAAAAAATTAGTTAAGACTCTACCATGTCTAGGAATAACCAATCCATAAGCAAAAATAATTATAGAAACAGATTCCTCTGATATGGGATATGGGGGAATATTAAAATAACAGTTACATAATACTCCCGAACAAATAGTAAGATATCACTCAGGAATATGGAATGAAGCCCAAAGAAATTATAGCACTATTAAAAATGAAGTTTTAAGCATAGTTTTAAATATACAAAAATTTTAACATGATTTAATAAACAAAATTTTTTTATTGAGAATTGATTGTAAGTCTACAAAAGAAGTTTTAGAAAAAGATGTAAAAAATATAGTTTCAAAACAAATATTTGCAAGATGACAGAGTTTATTATCTTGTTTCGAATTTGAAATAGAATTTATAAAAGGAAAAGAGAATTCAATACCAGATTTTCTAACAAGAGAATTTTTGCAGGGTCACACGCATGACAACCCCCTATAAATTACAGAATACCTCTGAAAAGAATAAAATCGAAAATCCTAAGTCATCTACATTGTCTCTAGATGACTTTGCCCCCTCATATTCGAAAATTATAACTACTCGAAAACTTCCTACCTCTATAACCACTCTCCCTAATAGATTTACCCCATAAACACCACAAAAGGTTCAAAATACTTCCCCTGAAAAAACCCCGAAGAAGGAATTCCACATAAAAGAAGGATGCCAGAAGATAATCACTTTAGAAGAAGATTGGAATACTGAAGATGTCTATGGAATACTTAGGAAGCTAGCTCCTCCAGGATGGAGCTGGATCCCTAGATCAAAAAATTTAAAAAAGACCAAAAAATTCTATCAATTTATTCTAATAGACACCGGATCTGCTGAAATAACCCCATTCCTAATGATAGAGATCCCTCTATTATTAGTTATTCAAAATTACGAATTATCAAAATTATTTCTTACCCAGAATGGAATCAACATCCCTTTACTGACAAGAGCTTATCGATGCCCTCTGAGCCCCCTTCTTATAATTATTTTGATTACCAAGAAGCCTGGAACAAAATACTCTTTGACACAAACCCTAGGCATTCCTGGTATATCTGTTTTAAAAAAAGAAATACCCAATTCATTACCCAACTTGTTTATTGACTGGTTTCACCAAATAGGTCCTGTTCAAGCCATAATTCCCGAAAAAAATCATGAAAATTTACCAGAAATACAAAAACCTTACTCCTCAATACCCGCCATACCTTAGAATTATAAAATTTTGTTCCACCATGGGAATAAGCTGGCTTTTGGCCCACATTCCCGAAGTCCATCAACATAAAGACGAAACATATCCAAAACCCTTTGTTTAAAGACCAAAGTGTTTTCGTGGAAGAAATTCGAAACACAATATGTAGAAAAAAAATTCGAGAACTAGAAGAAAATGGGCCTGATCAGCCAAAAACCAAGAGAAATCCCATTAATAAAAGACAAAGGAAAATCCATTATAGATTTATCACAACTCCCTTCATAAAAAATTGAAAAAGCCCAATTAAAACAAAGAATGATCGAATCATTATCCTCTTTGGACTCTGATAAAGAAGAAGAAGAAGCTGAAGCTATCATTAATCTTCAAGATGCGCAAGACCCATATGAAGAAGAAGAAGAAAATGTCAATTTTGATCAGTTTTAGCAATTAATTCCCCTAGAATTTATGAAGACAATTAATATTATCATGAACAGAAAATCAACAAAAGAAGAGTTACAAAGAAGAATTTATCACATTATCAAAAAATTGGACGACGAAGACTCTCAAGAAATATCCTTCTAAGAAAAAGCATCTTAGTAAGAAGCTGGGCTTAGTTGGCCCATTGCCCAACAAATGCTATAGTTCTCCCTTTCAGAAAAGACTTAGTGGATTCTTCATGCAAAAGAGGGGCCCACAAAGTTGAAAATAAAGTCCTTGTAATTATGCTATTTTATTTTTAGAATCGGCCGCCGAAAGTAAAAGCGTGCCAGTTGTAATTATGTTTTGTTTCTAGTATAGGTGTCCATTGTAATTATGACTTTTGTCGGCCACTTGTTACTAGTGTGCCAGTTGTATTATTGAATAGGAGAATATTAAGGTCTATAAAAGAGTCAGTTGTTGAAGTATAATTTACAGCTCTCTTCGAGCCTTAAACTCTATCTTCCTCAGTCAACTCCATCATAGCCTAAGTTCCCAACCTTCCCTTCTCTCTTCGAATAATCTTGAATATTGTAAGATTTCATAAATTTAATAATATCTTCTTCTTTCTACACTTCTTCTCTAATTCTTCTCTTCCGCTTTTATATATGTGCGGTGGTGCCAGAAATGGTATCAGAGCCAAAGAAAACAATTTTGCGCCGATAATATCTGTTTGTTTGAAATATGTATGCACTGTGGTTGCGGTTTAGGCCGATCCTCCACATCAGAAAATTTGTTGCTTGATTAAAAGTATATCGGCTGGAAAACTGGGTATTTAAGTCTTCCCAATTGGGTTGCTTGATGTGTAATAGGCCAATCCAGATCACATATGTCAGGTTCAAATCCTGATAATTTATTGTGAATTAACAAAGCCACGTACTTTGTTCATATAACTGATTATTCTCTCTAAATTTTTATTTTCTGAAAACTTAACCTTTTCATTAGAAATTTTTTTTATTAATTAAACCTTGCCTAAGAGTCTTTAAGGGTAGATGAGCGTTGGTAAGCCGTTTTAGGTTATAAGTTCAGTAATTGGCAGTAAACCCTGTGGTGTTCCCGTACATCTTAGACCTTGGCCTTAGGATGGCAAAATTAATAAAACTTTTATCTAAGGGGAAAAAAGTTAGAAGAAAATAGGAATATAGAAGAAGAAACCAGTAATATGAACCTAGTACACCATGAATTAATAATCCCAGAAATAGAAAATCAACTTGATAAATGGACCCTTCCTAAACTAGAAATATCGAATATCTAGAAAACTAATTGGAAAGATATGTTTAAATCAGAATATATAGCAAAAACAGTAGATAAAGAAATAGAACTTTTATCAAATCATGAAAAAATACCACTAATAACTAAGACTTTAATAGCCGAACATATAAAAGAATATAGATATCTTCATATAGGATCAATACAGATAGCAATAAAACCTCTCTTTGGAAAAGGTATAGATACACCTATGTTCGTTGCTTTAAGAGATAACAAACTAGTAAAACTTGAAAACAAAATATTAGCAATGTTCGAAACTAATCTACATAATGGACCAGTATACATAAATAATTACCCAAATTATTCGATAGCTCTTAAAAGGTTGCATAATACGAAAAATAATATAATATTAGACATTAAAATCCCTGAAAACGTATGGAATCCAAAATCAATACCAATAACAATAATATATAGAATATATTATAAGGTGATGAAAACCCAATTAGCCCCGGGAGCCTTATTAATGTCTCCAAAAGATGAAACAACGATGTTATTAGTAAATCCAGAAAAAGTTAATGCTGTAATACCGAAAACTTTAAAACACACTGAAATATCTAGTGGTCTTATTTGGAGACTAGAAGACCTATTAGAAGCAGAACCCCCAGAACCAGTAGAAGTTGAAAATATAAATCAGGAACAGCAGAAATATCCTTTGCCCCAATCCGAAGAATAAATTCACAAAGAGGAACATCTAGTAAGAATACTTTTGTAAAAGCTAGAAGATCAATAGATCAATCTAGTCTAATACATCATAGAAGTCTAAAATTAAAAAGCATAAAAGACGACCCCACAATACCAATGCCATAATACGAATATGAAAATATAGAAACCCATAATTCTCCTTCTGCTTCCGAAATACAGCAAGATGATAGTATAATAAACGTAATAACTAAATTCGAAATAAATAAAGACATATTGAGACAAGAATTTTTAGATGAAAATAATAAAGAAAAAAGAGAATGGTTCTTTAAAACGTTTACTCAAAATGAATTAAAAGAATACCGTGAAAAATATTATGAGCATTTAAACTTAATACAAGAAAATATACCATATTTTAGATGGTTTGAAGAAAACTGTTTAGAAAAACTACAAATTAATGTACTACAGAATGCTGAAAAATATGGAAAACAAAAAATAAAGAAGTTATTAGTAAAATCCCTCCATTAGAAGAAGTAAGATTTCCTAACATTGAAAATAAAGAATTAATTGCATCACCCTTTAAAATGATAGGAGAAAAAAGAAATAGCAATGATACCCCTAATATAAACGATATTCAAAATTTACATAGTCAATTAAATTTTACAAATCAAATATTACACCAGATAGCTCAAAAAACTATTGAAGAAGAAAGTTCACCAAGTAATAAAAATCCATTAGGAATTACTGACTTACAAATATCATTAATAAACCCTATAAGATTATCAGATAAAGAATATAAAGAATATAAAGAATTTAAAATAGGAAATCAATCAGACAGAATATTAGAAGAAATAAATATAAAATTAGAACAATTAAATGTAAGAAAACTAAATGTAATAGATATTCCCGAGGAAGAACTAGGAGACCTAGAAAATATATATTATGAAGAAAACATAAATAGAATAGGAAGTAAATTTAATGCAAGTCCAACTACCCATAATATGCCAACCACTAGAAATTATTATAGAAGACCAACCTTACTAGACATACAATTCGAAGAGTGGAATTTAGAAAGTCCATCCGCTTTTAATGGAACAGGAATAACTGAATGGAATATAGATGGACTAACCGATTATTAATTATTAAGAAAAACCAATGAAATGGCCATGGCTGCCTCAGCCTATAGGGCAAAAAACTCAGAAGAACAAACAATACAATTACTAATCCTAGGATTTACTGGATCCTTAAAAGGATGGTGGGAAAATTATCTAACTGCAGATCAAAGAAGATTCATTTTAACAGCAGTAAAACAAGAAGGAAATAATCAAATACCCCTGATGGTAGAAACCTTAATAATATCAATTATCCATAATTTTATGGGCGACTCTAACACCTTTGAAGAAAAAATAAGTACCCTGCTACATAATCTAAGATGTCCCACTCTAGGATATTTTAGATGGTATGTAGATAATTTTATAATTATGGTAATGACTAGACCATATTGTAAAGAAACCTTTTGGAAAGAAAGATTTATTGTGGGACTACCCCCAGTATTCGCAACAAAATTACGAGAAAAATTAGCTCAAAAATACTCTGAACCTTTACAAGATATAACCTATGGAAAAATAATTTCAACTATTAAAAACACTACTTTAGAAATATGTAATAATCTAAAATTAGAAAAACAAGTTAAACGACAACAAGAAAGTGGTACAAAAGAATTAGGAGATTTCTGTATACAATATGGGTACGAAAGACTAGATCCTCCTTCCAGAAAAAATAAGGAAAAACAAATAATTAAAAGAAAATTCTCTCAGAATACTAATAGAAACATTCCTAGAAACTGTAAAAGAAAAATAAGAACAAACCCATCTACAAGTAATAATCAACCTAATTCCAAGAAATGAATAGTTTGTTATAAATGTGGACGATACGGACACATGAAAAAATATTGTAGAGTAAGAGAACGAATACAAAACCTAGATATGAGTGAAGAAACAAAAAATCAAATAGCAAAAATATTGTTATATGAGTCAGAAGAAGTCATTAATAATTTAATAGAAACTAGTAGTAGTGAAGATGAACATACTACTAATTTAAGTGAAAATGAGAATGAAGAAAATTGTGACTATATATTTAATATTAATGTCTTAACTACAGAAACTTAAATAGCTCTAAAAATGATAGATATTCCAAATGAAGAAGATAAATTAGAATATTTAACTAAATTAAAAACGTTAATATTAAGTGAAAAAGAAGAACAGTACCAACCTGAAGTAAGTGGTTATGATTTTTCCAAAATATTATGAAAAGCAATAAATAAATAAAAATCTGTAAATTTACAAGATTTACAAAAGGAAATAAGCCTTCTAAAGGAAGAAATTAAAGAAATTAAAATTCAATTAGTAGAATTAAAAATAAAAAATGAAATACAAGAAGAAAAAATGAATATCATAAATAATAAAAATATCTTAAATAATGAATCAACTTCGAGAAGGTTAACCAACTAGAAATTCTACAACAAAAATGACATATAAAAGCTACATTAAAAATTGGAAATAACTTTCATAAACAATTTACAGCTCTAGTAGACTCTGGAGCTGACATAAATTATATAAGAGAAGGATTGATACCTACAAAATTTTATGAAAAAACTCTACAAACCCTAAGAACGACAAACTCCGAAAAACTAAAGGTAAAATATAAATTGTCAAACGCTAGCATATGTAACAAAGGAACATGTTTTAAAAATATTTTTATATTAACCCCTGATATTAGTGAAGAAATGATATTAGGAACCCCGTTTCTAGCATTAATTTACCCTTTTGAAGTATCCGAACAAGGAATAAAACATAAAAACATTTTCTTCGAATTTATTAAACCAATAAAAAATAAATAAATACAATTAGTTGCTGACGTACATCAGGAAAACTTTCTATTAAAATTAGAAGCTAAAAATACTCATATAAAATATTTTAAACAAGAAATAGCATACAAAAGAATAGAAGAGTAGTTAAAAAATCCCGAAGTAATTACAACCTTTAAAAACATAGAACAGGAAATTATAAAAGGAGTATGTGCAGAAGTCCCTACGACCTTTTGGAATAGAAATATTTTTGAAATTGAATTACCCTATGAAGAAGGATTTTCAGAAAAGAATATTCCCACTAAAGCCAAACCAATACAATTAAATAAAGAAACTCTAAAATACTATAGAAAAGAAATAAAATCTTTTTTGGATAAAAAACTTATTAGACCAAGCAAATCTCCTTGGAGTTGTGCTGCATTTTATGTGCAAAATGCCTCCGAAATAGAAAGAGGAGAACCAAGGATGGTAATAAATTATAAACCTCTAAATAAAGTCTTAAAATGGATTAGGTATCCTCTACCTAATAAAACTGAATTAATAAGTAGAATTTATAAGACTACTATATTTTCTAAATTTGATATGAAGAGTGGATATTATCAAATTAAATTAAAAGAACAAGATAAATATAAAACTGCTTTTATTGTACCGTTTGGACAATACGAGTGGAATGTAATGCCTATGGGTTTCAAAAATGCGCCTTCAGAATTTCAAAAAATAATGAATGATATATTAAACCCTTACTCAAAATTTGCTATTGTTTACATTGATGATGTATTAATATTCTCCGAGTCAATAGAACAACATAAAAAACATTTAAGAATATTTAAAAATATTATCAAAACCAATGGAATGGTAATATCACAAAAGAAAATAAAATTAGCCCAAACACAAATTAGATTTTTAGGTCATGAAATAAATCAAGGAACTATAACCCCTATTAAAAGAAGTATTGAATTTGTAGAAAAATTTCTTGATGAAATAAAAGATAAACTACAATTACAAAGATTTTTAGGATGTTTGAACTATGTATCAGAATTTATACCTAATATTTGAATACTATGTAAACTTCTTTTTAATAGACTAAGAAAAAATCCTAAACCTTGGACTACAGAAATGACCAACATAGTAATAGAAGTCAAAAAATTAGTTAAGACTCTACCATGTCTAGGAATAACCAATCCAGAAGCAAAAATAATTATAGAAACAAATGCCTCTGATATGGGATACGGGGGAATATTAAAACAACAGTTACATAATAATCTCGAACAAATAGTAAGATATCACTCAGGAATATGGAATGCAGCCCAAACAAATTATAGCACTATTAAAAAGGAAGTTTTAAGCATAGTTTTAAATATACAAAAATTTCAACATGATTTAATAAACAAAATTTTTTTATTGAGAATTGATTGTAAGTCTACAAAAGAAGTTTTAGAAAAAGATGTAAAAAATATAGTTTCTAAACAAATATTTGCAAGATGGCAGAGTTTATTATCTTGTTTCGAATTTGAAATAGAATTTATAAAAGGAAAAGAGAATTCAATACCAGATTTTCTAACAAGAGAATTTTTGCAGGGTCACACCCATGGCAACCCCCTCTAAATTACAGAATACCGCTGAAAAGAATAAAACCGAAAATCCTAAGTCATCTACATTGTCTCTAGATGACTTTGCCCCCTCATATTCGAAAATTATAACTACTCGAAAACTTCCTACCTCTATAACCACTCTCCCTAACAGATTTACCCCATTAACACCACAAAAGGCTCAAAATACTTCCCCTGAAAAAACCCCGAAGAAGGAATTCCACATAAAAGAAGGTTGCCAGAAGATAATCACTTTAGACGAAGATTGGAATACTGAAGATGTCTATGGAATACTTAGGAAGCTAGCTCCTCCAGGATGGAGCTGGATCCCTAGATCAGAAAATTTAAAAAAGACCAAAAAATTCTATCAATTTATTCTAATAGACACCGGATCTGCTGAAATAACCCCCATTCCTAATGATAGAGATCCCTCTATAATTAGTTATTCAAAATTACGAATTATCAAAATTATTTCTTACCCAGAATGAAATCAACATCCCTTTACTGACAAGAGCTTTTCGAGGCCCTTTGATCCCCCTTCTTATAATTATTTTGATTACCAAGAAGCCTGGAACAAAATACTCTTTGACACAAACCCCTAGGCATTCCTGGTATATCTGTTTTAAAAAAGAAATACTCAATTCATTACCCAACTAGTTTATTGACTGGTTTCACCAAATAGGTTCTGTTCAAGCCATAATTCCAGAAAAAATCATGAAAATTTACCAGAAATAGAAAAACCTTACTCCTCAATACCCGCCATACCTTAGAATTATAAAATTTTGTTCCACCATGGGAATAAACTGGCTTTTAGCCTAGGTGGCCTTTATAGATAGGTATATTTGGCTATAGGCGTTGTAATAATAAAATTAGTAATTCGTAATACCATTACATTATAAAATGTGTGGCAACCAAAGTCGTAGTGAGAAAAAAATATATAATCACAATCAGTATTTATTTTAAGAAAAATGTCAAAAAATATTTTTGAAGGAATAAAATGTGATATATACGAAACTAAACTCTTAGTATCCTATAATATCCATTTTAAAATAATTATTTTTAATTAGATGTAAAATATTATTTTAAAATTATTTTATTTTTTCCTTAAAAACTAAATAAAATAATATCTTATTAGATATTTAATATATTTATTTTTGAAATTAAATATTATTATTATTATTAAAATAAAAGATAATCTTTTTTTAATAATTTTTTTATAAAGATAATTGTTTCTCCAACGTATACTCAAGGTAACAGAGAATCAAAGTTATATAATTCTTTTAGAAAAAAATAAATAGTGAATAACATATTTTAATTTATTTATTTTTATTATTTTGACTTTTCAATAACTAAATTAAAAGTGTAAACAAAATGATTTTAAAATTTTATAGTTGTATAATCACTTTTACCTTGATTCTTTTGGACTTTTTTACGTTGATTTTAAAAGAATTTAAAATTATTTTTTAAGTTAGTTTAAGACCAATATACAATATTCAGTTTTTATGTTTATTGCATCTCTAAGTGTGAAAAAAAGTAAAAAAAAAAAAAAAAAGTCACTTTTTGTATTGATTCAAACAATAATCATTATAGAATATGAATATTTCTACGTCAATTATTCTTTAATTTGTTATAAAAAGTATCAATTTTTATTATAATTGTTATCTTAACTGACATAAAAAATTACCTTTTTTTATTACGACTGTTAATTGAATTGACATAAATTTTCTATTAAAGTAATAATTATCATAGAAAATATATTTTCTATATAGTTACTATACAAGTAAGCTATACTAAGTAAACTTTTTATATTTATTAGTTATGCACCTAAGTTCGATCCAAGTTATGCACCCAAAAACTCACTTAAATTTGAAAATTGTCATTGACAAGATTCGAACCCAGTACTTATAGAGTTGAAAACTGATACTCCAACCACTAAGCTACTAGAATTTTCTGATAATAACTTACAAATAAATTATATTTATATACAAATAAATATATATCCATGTAAATATATATTTATTTGTATATATTTTCTGGAAAGTATTTTTATTTTTATTTTTAGCCAAAAATTCTTTTAAGTTAATGAATTGTTACTGATAACATTTGAACCCAGTATTTTAGGGTTGAAAGTTAATATCCCAACCACTAAACTACTATAATTTTTTGATAATAACTTACAAATAAATTATATTGGTATTTTTCGATCGAGGGTGAAAGTGTGATTGACTCTTGCTTGAGTGAAAATATGTTAAAGCTCATGGAAATTCACTTACTCAAGTCTCGCTTGAGCGAAAATTGGTATTTTTCGCTTGAGAGAAAATAACGCATTTCCCAAATTTATTTTATATCATTATATAAATAAAATTATAAAGATTATATTTTGTCATTAAATTACAAACTCATATAAAGATACCTGCTGACAAATTTAACATCAAATTTTGAAAACCCACTCGACACACACTTTCATTTTCGAGTGTGCCCTCACATCCAACATATAAATATATAACTATATAAATATATCAAAATATATAAATATATTTGTATTTATATATTTATATATTTACACGGATATATATTTATTTGTATATAAATATAATTTATTTGTAAGTTATTATCGAGAAAATTCTAGTAGTTTAGTGGTTGGAGTATCAGCCTCCAACTCTAAAGTACTTGGGTTCGAATCACTGCCAATGATAATTCTCTTAAAAAATTAATAAACTTCTAAAAAATATAATATAAAGAGATGGAGGACCTAATAAAAATATAATATAAAGAGAAGGAGACTTCTAGATAAATAAAAGGGGTTGTAAATAAATAAAAATTATTAATTTAAAAAATCATACTTTCAACGTCGGTTTATTAGAGCAGACATTGAAAGTTACGACTTTCAACGTCGCTGATACAACGTCGGTTCCAGAACCGACGTTGAAAGCCTTATTTGTAGTAGTGTTGGGGCTTTGGGAGTGTCGCACTAGGTTTGACGGAGTCTCTTTCTTGACTTGTGCTGCAAATGAACAAGATTGGAAAGCAATCTTAAAAAACATAATAAAAGATTTACAAAGCAAAATGTACAAAATATTTTAGATTATTCGAACAACTTCAATGATAAAAGTGTATTATAGGTATGTGATGTTGGAAAAACAATAATAATAATAATAATAATCCTGATTTTGATTCTAACGATCAAACATAAACATAATCTCATACTGATAAACATGTTGTAAACTGAATGCGAAAGCGTACCTGAATTAGCCATAATGATGATGTCTTTGTAGAGCACTGTATTGATCTTATGGTCTTCCACCTGAAGAGCACCTGTATTTCCCTCTTGATTTTCTCTCTTGATGGGGATAGAAAGAAAGGAATAGAAATGAAACTTACGTTCTGTCTATGTGCTCCCAGAAGGAGACCACGAGCCCTTAAAATAACAAGAATTAGGTTAATTACTTAAGTTTCAATATTTCCAATTTGGCCCCTCATCAAATTAGAAATTTCTCAATGGTCTCTACACAATTTTATTTTCATGACATATGACTTTAGCCAAAACTTTAATTTAGTCAGATCACTTTATTATTTGGCTTAATAAATAATGACCCTAACACATTTAAATTATGTATCATATATATACATGACCCAAATTTTTCCAACAATCTCCCACTGGTCACAAATATATATGTCCTTACAACCTTACAAATGTGTTATACTTTATGAGCTCAAAATTGCTATTATATTCCTTTAGCATACTCCAAAAGTCCTGTCCATTAATCATATCAAGATATAGAACCAAACCAGTTTTTCATTGCATCATCGCAACTAAAACCAACAATGATTACTCATCCTAACATAACCAAATGACATGGATTCATCATGAAATGTGTAGCATGAAAAATTACGTGAAAGTGATCTGTACACGTCTATTTTCAACTGGTCCAAACTTTAACTTATTGAGATCGATATAATATCCTTAATGTACAAAGTGTAATGAATGAACGAAAAAACCACATATCTATAGATAACCAAATATGTCCAAAAGACAATGTATACATATATGAAATTAAGCATAGAACATAAAATATATGAACGTGACTAACTCCCACTAAACCACAAATTCCTCAAACTATAAAACACCCATGTGAGCAAAATGCTCATGAAAGACCTTGGGCGGAAGTCCTTTAGTCAGAGGATCTGGCATCATGGAGTTTGTCCTTAAGTGTTTTATGAAAATCTGTCCACTTTGTACTCTTTCCTTAACAATACAACTGATTTATTGTCACAATATAACTTAAGTGATCTTTCAATGTCTTTCACAATTTGCAGCCCTGTGATAAAATTTCTCAGCCATATTCCATGATTTGATGCCTCATAGCATGTTACAAATTCTTGACATCCTACAAAATCCGAGTCAGAAAACCCAGCGATCTCCAACTGGTCTGACCTCCTATATGTGAGCATATAATCTTTTGTTCTCTTTAAATATCTTATGACCCTTTTTGCTGCTTTTCAATGGTCTATTCCTGGATTGCTTAAATATCTGCCTAGAACCCCAACTATGTATGCTATGTTTGGACGCATACATACTTGGGCATACATCAAACTCCCTACAGCTGATGCATAGGGAATCTTTGCATTTCCTCAATTTCCAAATTCCCCTTTGGGCACTGATTGAGACTAAACTTGTCTCCCTTTAAACTTGTGATACACACAATCATCAACAATATTCATCTTGAAGCCAAATGAGTTTCATACCTTCTGGTAATGGGACAAGTTCCCAAACCTTATTGTCTTGCATGGACTTATACTTCTCCTTCATTGTTTCAATCCACTTTTGAGAGTTAGAACCTTGTATAGCTTGACGGAAGTTAACTGGGTCATCTTCCATTATATCATTATTTTCCTCATGTTCCTGAAGAAATACCATGTAATCATCCAAAATAACACTTCTTCTTTCTCTAGTGGATCTCTGCAAAGTTATTAGCTCATGATGCACAAGTTCTTGAGGATCTTGAGTTTGTTCTTCATGAACAACCAAATCATATTGAGTAAGAGGTTCATCAATAATGCCTTGTGGAGGTTCCGAACTTACTTTATCAAAAGTAACTATTTGAATCGGTTCTGGAATTGTTACCGATTCTTCCTCCAAGACAAAGTTCCTGATTTTATTCTTCCCCCCAAACTCAATATCCTCAAAGAACGTAACAGTTCCCGTCTCAAAAATTGTCTTTAATATGGGATCATAAAATTTATATCCCCTGGATCTTTTAGCATAACCAATAAAATAACTACTTACTGTTCAGGAGTCCAATTTCTTTTCATTTGGCTTATAAGGCCTTGCCTCAGCTGGACATCCCCACACATGGAAATGCTTCAAACTAGGTTGTCTCCTAGTCCAAAGCTCATAAGATGTTTTGGTAGCTGCTTTAGTTGGTACTCTGTTTAGAATATAAGCTGTCATATTTAGTGTCTCTCCCCAAAGTGATTCCAGTAAGGTGGAATGACAAATCATACTCTCTACCATATCTTTAAGAGTGTAACACAAGCCCAAACGTCACAATTTGATGTTACCTGAGCACTTGTGCCATAATGCAATTGAGTGAGTATTTTAAATTTTATGTTTAGTACCACATGATTCTGTATTAAGGGTTTCATTATAGGTGACCACAATATCAAGTAAATACTGATTATCATAAATCAAAAGTGAACCAGTTCCAACAATATCTGAATTAAAAGACAAACTGAACTTATTGTTTCCAAATGAACACAAATAACCAAATTTGTCCAAATAAGAAACTGAAACCAAATTCCGTCTAAATGACGGCATAACAAAAGTGTCTTTCAAATCCAAATAAAAAATCAGTACTTAATAACAATTTAAAATGTTCTATAGCTTCCACCTCTACCGATTTGTCATCTCCAACATAAATCCATCTTTCAGAATCAATTGGCTTCCGGTAGTTTAGGCAACCCTTTCTTTTCACGCAAAGCATGATATTTAGCACATTTATTCTTTACGTGTCCAGTCTTATTGCAAAAGAAACATTTGTTTTCTTCAGTTTGTTTTTTTTGTTCTGTACCCTTAGCACCTTCTTTCTTGAGATCCTCTGATCTCTTTCTTTTGCCCTTAGCCTTGGAGGTGCTTGCAAAATGAGCACTTTCTGTCTTGTCTTGCTTTAGTCTTTCCTTTTCTTGAACGCAATGTGAAATGAGCTCATTAAGAGACCATTTATCCTTCTGACAATTGTAAGATACCTTAAATTGATTAAACATTGCAGGAAGAGAAATCAACACCAAATGAATGAGCAAGTCTTCTGAGAGTTCAAGCTTTAGTGCCTTGAGTTTAAAAACAATATTATACATGCTCATAATGTACTCCCTGATATTTCTTTTGCCTTGATATTTCATGGAGATCAAGTTCTGAAGAAGAGTGCTTGCCTCCACCTTATTGCTTTTTGCAAAGCGCTGCTCAATTTCAGCAAGGAATTCTTTGGCACTTGTGATGTTTTCAGAAACAGTGCCCCTAAACACCTCCGGCATGCCACGCTTAATGATCATTAGACTCATGCAATTTGAGCAATCCCACTTCTCATAATCTCTTTTCTGTTCAGAGGTACTTGAATCCGTAGGAGTAGGGGTTTGCTCAGTCCTTAACGCAAGATCCATATCCATGCAACCAAGAACAATATCAATGTTCTCTTTCCGAGTCCTTAAAATTTGTTCCATTGAGGACCAGAACGGAATTTAAATTGGCGAATACAGAAGCAATTGTAGCTAAATTTAGAACACGAGAAATAAACTAATTATGCTCACATTATATAAAAAATAAATAATATATATTCAAATAGTGGTTTAACCCATCTCAAGACACCCAATGCACCATCAATATCAAGTCTTTGGACAATAATATTAACTGCTAGAGGTATCTTGTTGTAATAATCAAACAATGACAATAAAGCACGTCTAACAACAAACCAGTCTTTGGATTGATTTATCATCGACAAAGCAAATCCTTATAATTGTCACATGTTTATCATTACAAGTGTGTATGCAATTCGGCCAAATATTAATTTTCCTTTGGGCTGACTAATACTCGCATGAATATACACAAACACTAACATTCAATATTTTTCATGAACTGCCCAATTCAAGAGAAGTTACTTTGGTGACTTCTTGACTCAATTTGCTCACAAAAAATATTAAACTACCAAAAATTGAATATTTTATTTATATAACAAAACCAAATATTTAATATTTGCAAACTAATTCAAAAGAGAATCACCTCATTAGAATTCTACTAAGGATGAACACCTCCCTAGAATCTCATTAGGGATGGACACCTCATTTGAACAAATCAAAGGATGAAAAAAGGCCTCATTTTCCACCAATACATAAAGGATGAACATCTCCCTAAAATCACACTAGGGATGAAACAGAGATAGTTCTGAGTCTCTTTAGCATACTGCTCTAAACCCTAAAAGGGGATTAAACAGTAATCACTCAAACCCTAAACAGGGAATTTAACATCAAATTTTCCTAAAAATAAGAACAGTCACACCTGTGGAAACATTCACCATTTACCTAATATTCTCTGTGTTGGGAACTCCACAAACACCACCCCCAATTCCAAACCCATAAAATTAAATAAAAACAAAAGATTCAAAAAAGAACAGAGAACCCAATACAAGAAATATTGAAATTTGAAACACTGTTTCTTTCTCAGTAAAACTTGAAACTTAAACCGAAATAAAAGGGAAAAATGAAGAAGAAGAATCCATAGCTTCCTCCACGGTTCCATCAGCAAGCAAAATCAGATTGGGGATGTTACCCCCAAATTTAAATTTTAGGGTTCACAAAAATTAGAGATTATTCTCCACTTAGGGTTCATAAAATTGGGTAATTTGAATTGATTAAAACAAAATTAATCCTAATTTTCATAATTAGGGTTCTATAAATTAAACAGACATGAATCAAATATGGGCGGCTCTGATACCAATTGTTGGAAAAACAATAATAATAATAATAATAATAATAATAATAATAATAATCCTGATTTTGATTCTAACGATCAAACATAAACATAATCTCATACTGATAAACATGTTGTAAACTGAATGCGAAAGCGTACCTGAATTAGCCATAATGATGATGTCTTTGTAGAGCACTGTATTGATCTTATGGTCTTCCACCTGAAGAGCACCTGTATTTCCCTCTTGATTTTCTCTCTTGATGGGGATAGAAAGAAAGGAATAGGAATGAAACTTACGTTTTGTCTATGTGCTCCCAGAAGGGGACCACGACCCCTTAAAATAACCAGAATTATGTTAATTACTTAAGTTTCAGTATTTCCAATTTGGCCCGTCATCAAATTAGAAATTGCTCAATGGTCTCTACACAATTTTATTTTCATGACATATGCCTTTAGCCAAAACTTTAATTTAGTCAGATCACTTTATTATTTGGCTTAATAAATAATGACCGTAACACATTTAAATTATGTATCATATATATACATGACCCAAATTTTGCCAACATGTGAGTCATGCCATGTACATTGTAGTTATATGGCCAAAGCATCACACTGGAGATATATCCTTAAAGAAGATTGGTCAAGATGAGACCAAGGAACCAAAACTCATAAAGAGAAAAACCATTAAATATATTATAAATAGAAAAAAATATGAAGGTATAAAACCATTATTCATCTATTACACACATCTCTTACATTAACCTCTTTGACTGATTTAAGTACCGAAGTGTGTTTTATAAGCATATTGTTAACATCTCAATTGAGGAACCAAAGACATCTAACATACACTGACTACTTGTTGATAGAAGTATCTAAAAGTATTGACGAATCTAAGATCTTAAGTCTGTGAGGACAATTTACTTTTTAAATAATATAAGATCAGGAACACTTTCTCTACGAAGTGATGTATTTATATACCCTCAACTATACACAAGTCTATTATAGAGTAGTGGTCAACAGATTTAAATATCTAAGATTAGGGGAAGTAAAATAAATAATTTTTAAATATTTAGTAATAATTTTAACAAAATTAGGAATGTACCTATACGAGTCTTGTGTATATACATAGGTTTGTCACTGCCTAGAAGTATTCAAAAATTGGACTACTATAGAGGTCTTGTGAGAGGTTATTGACCTTGCAAGAAATTTAAAGTCCATCATGGGACCAAGAAACACTCTTAGAAAACTATGGTAACAATAAGAAACATAACAAAAGATTAACAACTCCGAAAAAAAAAATCATGAAAGTGAGCTAATGCTTATAGCTGAATTAAGCAAAAGACTTAGAGAGCTCCTGGCCTTTGTGTGAGACAAGGATGGGGCCAAATATAAATAATAACGGAGGAGAAGGTATGGATAAGGCTTTTTTAAGGTAAAATTTAGGTTAAAGTTTGTGAATTGGGTCAATAATTATTATTATTTTTTTCTTTTCTCTTTATTTTTTTCTTATTGTTTTTGTTTTTTTAAAGCAAAATGCCTAAAATAGAAACTATCTTTTCATTTTTTATTAATTTTTCTTTGTTTTTCTTTATTTTTTCTTTCTTTCTTTTTCCTTCCTTTTTCAATATTTTAATATTATTTATTTATTTATTTTTAAAAAGAGTTAAATATTAAGAAAAATGAACTCTTTTTTTTAATCTTTTCTATTTTATATATTTTTTTTCATATTTTCGAAATAAATGTTGCTAATAATTTTTTTAATATTTTTTATATCTAGTAAACGAAATTGAGTACTTGACAATATGATAAAATAAGTAATAAAAATATATTTTTTTCAAACATGTTATCAAAACACTACTATAAAAATCATAAATAGTAACTGAATTTAGAGACAAAAAAATATGGTTACCATTAGACTAAACTAGTGACCAAATTTATTTTTTTAATTTAGTGATCAAATTCTACTCACAAAATCAATTACCAAATAAGTGACTATGTTATTTATTTTTTTATATTTAACTAATATAATAATTTTTTCCCTCATTTTACTTATTATTTCGGAAAAAATTCAAATATTTCAAAATTGATCATTGAATCAATTATTGATTTTAGTCATCAATTGGTCACTGATTTTGGTTTCTAAATTAATCACTAATTTTAGTTACTAAATTGATTACCAATTTCAATTTAATATATATATATATATATATATATACATTATTATATATATATATATATATATAATAATAATAATAATAATAATAATAATAATAATAATAATAATAATAATAATAATAATAATAATAATAAAATTATCCTTTCAAGTGTTTGAATTTCAACTTATTTATTTTGTTCACCATTGTCATTTTGTCCTTCAATAGTCCTCGAACCTAACATTGTTCCCACAAACCATCCTTCAAGAGATTTTTGTAAACTATTCTGTAGTTTTCCTACGTTCTTAATTCGTTATAGAAAACTACTCTACAGGATCTTTAGATTATTGATTTTCACAATTTTGCATACATCCATACATGAATCATAGTAAGAGAACTAACCTTGATCCATGAGAATCTTTTCTTGATCTTTTCGTTCTCCAATCTCCTTTTCCCAATCTATCTCTTTGCCTTTCTTTCTCTTCTCACGCTTCGTTTTCTTGATGGTTTATCGTGAAAAAACCTTATGACCAGAGACAGAACCCTTATTCCATTTTATTAACCAACGTCCATCGAGTTGGTTACATTAAGTTAATATTTTATTTTATCTTTATTTTATTCTGACTTCACATAATAACCAATAGGTCCTCTTAGTTATTAAATCACATTTGGGCCCATTATTATATTTCACATGAGTCACATAATGGAATGAATTAATTAAAAATTAATTCTAACATTCTCCCACTTGACTCATGTGATGTCATACGATTCTGTGATTTAATACTTAAGTCATAATGCGCATTAAAGGACCTTACATAAATTGGTTCTATCATTATTCATAATTAAAGATACAGCTATAACAAGAGTCATGACGGTTACATATCATTCAATCGACAGGCTCCCTTCCATGTACCACTATATTATCTCTTTCTCCTTAATATGACTTTATAATGAGAAGTCCATAATGGGTTCAAACATAATATCATTTAAAAATAATAACATAATTTGTTTTCTTCATCATAATTTGCATGCATATAAATAAAGAAGAAAACACAAATTTCAGAAACTTATACATTAAAGATCTTAGAGTGTCACATAAACATTAATAATAACATTAACATTCAACATTCACTACTAGTAAACATAATGCCCATATTTACTATATGGCCAGCAAACAACTTGGGCGGTAATCCCTTTGTTAAAGGATCAGCAATCATAAGATCAGTGCTAATATGTTCTATTGACACTTTTGTTTCTGAACTTCTTCTTTAACGGCAAAGTATTTCAATTCCATATGCTTAGCACCTTTGGAATACTTGTCGTTCTTAGAAAAGAAGACTGCTGCGGAATTGTCACAATAAATTTTCAGCGGCTTGGCAATGCTGTCGACTACTCCAAGTCTCGAAATAAAATTCCACAACCAATTAGCTTGAGCTGTGGCCTCAAAGCATGCCACAAATTCAGCTTCCATGGTGGATGCGACAATGACAGATCGCTTCGCACTTTTCCATGAAATCGCTCCTCCAGGCTAAAAGATACACATAACCAAATGTAGACTTTCGTGTATCCATACAACCAGACAAAATCGAATCTGTATATCCAATCACCTCAAGGTGATCAACTTTCCTATAAGTAAGCATGTGATTCTTTGTTCCTTGTAAGTATCTTAAAACTTTCTTTGCGGCCTTCCAATGATCCGATCCAGGATTACTACTGGTATCTACCAAGCATACCAAGCTGCAAAGCTAATATCCGGCCTCGTACATGTTTGAGCATACATCAAACTCCCAACAATAGATGCATAAGGGATATTTTCCATCTGTTTCAGTTCCAAGTCATTCTTTGGACATTGCATGAGATTAAATTTGTCTCCTTTACGTATTGGAACGGGAGATGCAGAACAATTCTCCATTCGAATCTCTCTAAAACTTTATTAATATATGCTTTACGAGACAAACCTAACGAGTCATTGTGATCTATCACGGAATATTTCTATTCCTATCACATAGTATGTCTCACCCATATCTTTCATTTCAAAGTTGTTAGAGAGAAACTTCTTAGTCTCACTTAATAGACCAAGATCATTAGTCGCAAGCAAGATATCATCAACATACGGAATCGAAATATAAACTTACTCCCACTGACCTTCAGATATATACACCGATCAACAGTGTTTTCCTTAAATCCAAAGGACAAAATAGTATCATTGAACTTAAGATACCATTGTCGAGAAGCTTGTTTAAGTCCATATATTGATTTCTTAAGTTTACACACCATATGTTCCTTTCCTTCTTCAATAAACCCCACTGGTTGATTCATATAAACATCCTCCTCTAAGTCTCCATTCAGAAAAGCAGTTTTAACATCCATTTGATGCAACTCAAGATCATAATGAGCTACTAATGCCATGATAATTCTAAAGGAATCTTTCTTAGAAACAGGTGAAAATGTTTCCTTATAATCAATGCCATCTTTCTGAGTAAAACCTTTGGCAACAAGTCGGGCCTTGTAACGTTCGATATTGCCATGAGAGTCACGCTTAGTCTTAAAGACCCATTTACACCTAACACTCTTACATCCTTACGGCAATTCCACAAGATCCCATACACCATTACTGTGTCATTGATTTAAGCTCATCTTTCATAGCATCTAACCATTTATTAGAATTATCACCATTAATGGCATCCGAAAATGAAGCTGGGTCATTATCAATACTTAGGTCATTTTCGACTCTTGTAGATAAACCACGTAATCATTCGAAATAGCGAGACTTTCTTTCTCGTGAGATCTTCTTAATACTATTTCCTGTGGTTGTTCTATTATCGGATCATTGTTAATCGCGAGGATCATTAATTTGTTGTTCTTCTTGATTGTCGTGTGATTCTACAACATTTGGAACAACAACTCTTGAAGATGTACTAGTTATTGGAACTTGTACTCTAATTTCCTTAATCTCCACATTTCGTGAAACTTCACTCCCACTTGGTTTCACCATTTTCAATGAAGCAGAGCATTTCCAGTTTCAACAATTCTTGTACTATGAGTAGGACAGGTAAAACATATACCCCTTTGATTTTTCTGGATAACCAATGAAATATCCACCGATTGTTCTTGCATCCAGTTTCTTTTCTTGCGGATTATAAATTCTTACTTCACACGACAACCCCAAACATGTAGGTGTCTTAAACTAGGTTTCCTACTTGTCCATAACTCAAAATGAGTCTTTTGAACCGCTTTACTAGGAACCCTGTTCAACAAATACATGGCAGTCTTCAAAGCATACATCCACAACGATACAGGTAAACATGAATTACTCAACATACTCCTAACCATATCCATTAAGGTTCGATTACGCCTTTCAGATACACCATTTTGTTGTGGTGTGCCTGGCATTGTGTATTGAGCACAAATACCACGTTTCTCAAGGAACTTAGCAAATGGACCAGGGTGTTGTCCACTTTCATCATATCTTCCATAATACTCACCACCTCTATCCGACTCGACAATTTTCACCTTTACTGTCTAATTGCCTCTCCACTTCGTTTATATAACTTTCTAAGGCATTTACTTGCTTGAGATTTCTCATATAGTAAATAGACATATCCATAACGCGAGAAATCGTCAATGAAAGTGATGAAATACTTCTCTTTATTAAAAGAATTTACGTCAAATGGACCACATATATCAATGTGTATGATTTCAAGAAGTTGAGTGCTTCTTGTGGCTCCTTTCTTTGTGTGTTTTGTTTGTTTGCCTTTAATACAATCCACACATACATTCGAGATCGGTAAAATCTAAATCGGAAGGATTTCATTCTTTACTAATCTTTGCATTCTTTCTTTGGAAATATGTCCCAAACGCTTATGCCACAAATAAGCGAGATCTTTCATCCACCAAACTACGTTTAGTGCCAACATTATGATGCAAGGTCATGAGAGTTTCAAGCATATAAATTATCCAAATTCAATTTATATAAACCATCATAAAGTGTACCAGTTCCAATCATACATGTACGCTTAAATAAACTGAAACAACTATTCCCAAACTTAAAAGAGTATCCAGCAACATCAAGCTTAGACAAAGAAACTAAATTTCTAGTGATACTAGGTACATAAAAAGTATCCATAAGGTCTAAGTGATATCCAGTGTCAAGGATTAAACGATAAGTCCCAACAGACTTCCACTTGGAACCTTGACTTTATTCCCCATGAAGACGAACTTCTCATTTGGGTTTATGGTTCGGGTTGAAAGGAATCCTCGCATCACATTAGAAACATGAGTTGTACATCCAGAATCAATCCACCAAGTATTATGGGGAACTTCGATTAAATTTGATTCAAAACATACGTAAGCACTATGCTCACCTTTCTTTTCGAACCAAGCTTTACGCTTTAAGCGGTCCTTACGAAAATGTCCAGACTTCCGTAGAAATGACATTTGTCATTTTTCTTCTGAATGTTAGTAGAAGACTCGTTAATCTTTAATGGTCCTTTACCCTTTCCATGTTTCTTAACAACTTTCTTTTTAGCTCCTTGATTTTTCACGTAATGAATAGAGTGGTTTCCTAGGTTCTTGAGTCTGGTCTCCTCCTGAACTAACATACTGTGCAATTCATGCACATTCCATTTGTCTTTCATGGTGTTATAATTCATCCGAAACGGACCATACTCGAGCGGTAACGAGTTCAAAATGAACTGCACAAGAAAATTTTCTTCCACTTGCCATTCCAAGAGACTTCGGTCTTCGCTGCGATATTTGTCATTTCGATTACGTGTTCATGCATACTACGAGAACCATCAAATTTCATGGTGGTCAACGTACTCATCAATATCCCTGCGAGGGATTTGCCAGCAGTTTGAGAGCGCTCTTCCACAAATTTCATAAACTCTTTCGCATCCTCAGTTTTGGGAAGAGCAGACTTAATATTGCTTGCTACACTCATTCGCATAAACATAAGGCTAAGTCTGTTTGATCTTTCCCAAGCTCTATAATGAGTTTTCTCTTCATTACTACTAGCATCAGTGATAGCAACCGGTTTTTCAACTTGGAAAGCCAAATCAATATCCAACACACCTAAGTGAAATTGGACTTGTTCACTCCGGTCAGGGAAATTTAACCCATTAAAGACTCGGAACAGACGAAGATAGCGAATGCAGAGCTACGAGAACAGATATCTGCAATTAACACATGCCTAACATTAATACTTTGAGTCATAAAATTAAACATAAATACAGATTCAACCATAAATTACCATTCTCTGCATACTAATGTTCTCCTTTGGGAGATCCACCAATACACAAACATAATTACGCTAATCATTTTATAACATTAATGATAATTAAAATATGCATCAACTAGAATCACCTAATACCTTTGGGTATTTAAATAAAACTAGTGACGCACAAAAAAATTATCTACCTTCATGTTCATTAATTATAATAACAATTAATCAACCTTTGGGTGATCCTGAAATGTCTTATAATAATGAACTTCAATTAACCCATAAACCAATTATTCATAATTTTAGCGTTCATACTATGGGTAATTGAAATAAAATCACTAATAATTTGAAATTAAAATAACCTTAAAATTTTGGCCACTTTGGTGACTAACAAAATTTATCATGCTTAATTTCAAATAAATACTATCTTTAATTGCTATTAACTATTCATAGCATTTTTCATTAATTTTTAATTTATCAATAACAAAACATAACATTATTATTATAAATTAAAATTCATTCTTTTTTATAATAAAATAAAATTATAAAAGAGAATTCTCCTCCACGAGTAACATTCACATTTCACATTCATACTTAAATTGGATTTTAACAATTGCAGCTGAAACGAAATTAAAAATAAAAAATAAAAAATTGTAGAATGTTATTATCTTGTTTTGGAGGATTAACTTCATCAACCCATGACATCCTTACTTTTCCTGGATCAGCCTTATTTTAAACTCTAGTTGTCAGAACCATAAACGATTTTCTTAATCGATTTTCTTTTAAGCATAATTTTGAAACGCTCATTAAGAAGAACGTCTCAATAAACACTCTGTTTTCCATTATACATTTATAATATCAATTAAAATTTTTCACATTAGCCAGACGTGAAATATTTCAATTGCCCAGGTCCCCATCAACCAAACGAGTAAAATACCTAGATCTTTCTTTTCAATTAAAAGGATTGCGTAATGATTGAAACACATCAATTATCAAATTGATTTCAATTTGAAATTGAATATAGCTTTATCCATAAATTAGGGTTTATCCTTTTATTTAATTTTGAGAAAACATATTATGGGAATAAATTAGGGTTCTCGTTAATTTGATAAAAATTCCTAAATTCATAATTAGGGTTTATCTTAATTTGGGAAAAACTATCATAAGAGGAAAATCATAAATCTAATAAACCTGGCTCGATACCACATGTAAACTATTACTGTAGTTTTCCTACGTTCTTAATTCGTTATAGAAAACTACTCTACAGGATCTTTATATTATTGATTTTCACAATTTTGCATACATCCATACATGAATCATAGTAAGAGAACTAACCTTGATCCATGAGAATCTTTTCTTGATCTTTTCGTTCTCCAATCTCCTTTTCCTAATCTATCTCTTTGCCTTTCTTTCTCTTCTCACGCTTCGTTTTCTTGATGGTTTATCGTGAAAAAACCTTATGACCAGAGACAGAACCCTTATTCCATTTTATTAACCAACGTCCATCGAGTTGGTTACATTAAGTTAATATTTTATTTTATCTTTATTTTATTCTGACTTCACATAATAACCAATAGGTCCTCTTAGTTATTAAATCACATTTGGGCCCATTATTATATTTCACATGAGTCACATAATGGAATGAATTAATTAAAAATTAATTCTAACAATTTTCACTTTCCATGTTCAAGTTTGCTTCAAGGTAAGAATCGAAATTGAAAATATTAGATGATATAGTATATTTTGTAGCTCTGCTTTGTTCTACCACAATTTTTTTTTTTGCGAATTGTTAAATCCATCATTAATGGTTCTTTATACTTCACTTTGCAGTTTGGGTATTTTATTCTCCAAAAACCATATTTCCAAAAACTACTACCAGATGTGTTAAAATATGTATACTTTCTATAACGCTATTATATAAATATATTGCTACATAACACGTTTTAAGAATCGCGTTCAAAGGGTGGTTGTGCAAAATAAAATATCTCAAGCATGAGAATTATATTTGAGGGTTTTATGTTTTACTTATTAATGAAAAGCTTAAGTAAAAACTTTTCATCTATCTTTATAAGAGTTACATGTGCCTAAATTACTAGTTTAGACATAAATTAAAAATTATTATAAAATCTAACTTTATTTAGATATGCCAACATTACAAACACTCTATGTACATTGGTAAATTTTCTTTATCTTTTTCTTATAGGATTGTTGTTGCAAATTTATTAAATTTGTGGTGATTTCTCTAATTTTTTTCTTTTACACATAACTCTCTTTTAGAAAAACTTCTACCCCACTTTGATCCTTGGAGCTTCCAACACAACTCATTCAATTTTCAATTTTGCTGTATCACTCTTCATTTAAAATTTTGCAAAGTAATGGCAAAGCAATGGTAGTTGCGTTGGTGCACTACAAGAAAAAACACATTTAGCCACCGAAATTAGCGACCGAATTTTTTCGGTCGCAATTAGTGACCGCTTTAGCGACCGATTTAATTTTGGTCGCAATTAGCGACCGATTTAGCGACCACTTTAATTCGGTCGCAATTAGCGACCGATTCAGCGACCACTTTAATTCGGTCGCAATTAGCTGACTCGATTTAGCGACCAAAATATGATTTATTTTGCACTTTTTTATTTAGAGACCGAAATAGCGATCAATATTTTGCGTCGCAAAATTTCGGTCGCTAAATCAGTGGCTATTTCATACTAAAATAAAAAAATCATTTAGCGATCGATTTAGCGACCGAATTATAAATTGAAATAGTGACCGAATTAAAATCGGTCGCTAATGAGAAAATAGCGATCGAATTGAAATCGGTCGCTAATGAATATTATTTTTTTATTATATTTAAATTTATTTTTTTATAAATATACTTTAATTGTTTTAGTATATTTTTTACAATTTATTTTTTAAAAGTATTTTATTTTTTAAAAATAATTTAATTTTTAAAATATACTTTAAAAATAAACTTTGGTCTCAATATTAACAAAATGAATTATAATAAATTAAATTTATTAAAAATTTAAATTGTAATAAATTAAGACTAGAGTGATGTTAACTATTCAATACATTGTTTAAGAAAAGTTTAATAACAAATATTCTTGAATTTATTTTTTAATTGAAAATTTCAATTGAAATTAAATTATATTTTAAAAATTTATATTAAAAAATTGAAGAAAATAGAGATTTAATTATACTTTTAATAAATTTAACATAATAATAGTTTTGATTTTTATTTTTAAATATTTATTTTAATTTTTTAAAATAGAGAAACTATAATTTTAGTTTCTAAATACTAAATTTAAAGAATTAAATTTATTATTATTTAATCTTTTAATTTTAGTATTAAAATTTAAATTATATTTTATTAAATTAAAATAATTACAATATATTTTTCTACTTTGAGAATGAAAAATATAATTAAACTAAAACTGAAAATATTATAATACATTTTTGAACTCTTTTTGATTAATTTTTTTTCCTAATTTTTTATAAAGTCAATTTTAATATTTAAAAGTATTTAACATTTTGCTTTCTGAAATGTTTTCTATATTACCAAATTCCAGCTCTTAATAACCTCTACAACCAAATTCTAGTCTGAGAGAAACCAAGTGCCCAAATTTCGGGCACCAAACAATACAAAAAGAATGTAAAGAAATGAAAAAGAAGAAACTAGAATGCTCAAACCAGTTTATGCAATTCGCTGTAAGTGTTTCTTCTTCAAAAGAAATCAAGTTGTCTCAAGAAAGATTTTCAAAGAACTTCTCAAAAATTGATGCGAATCTTTCTTGAAAAGAGTGCTTGAAGTTTGCTTGATTGATTGCTCAAGGATGTGTAAAAGATGATATTCAATGTATGTTAAAAAAGTTCAAGCCAAACTGTTTTTATAGAAGATTTTCAAAGCTCATTGGTTTAATTAATCTGTTAAAAGATTCTTTTAATCTGTTAAAAGTGCAGTTTTAATCTGTTAAAACTTCTTTTAATCCATTAATACGTTCTTGATTCTTTAACATATTTGTTTTAACCGATACGACAACGTTTATATCAATTAAAACACTTTACAAAAAATCTTCTAAGTTGATTTAATCGATTGTTTCGCGATTCAATCGATTGAAATACTCGCAAAACTTTCTTATAAAACTTTTCAAGTTATTTTAAGCTGATAAAAATAAGTTTTAATCGATTAAAACGCTGTGTAGAAATTTTTAAGTTGTTTTAATCGATTGAAACGAGATTTAATCGATTAAAAGAGTTCTGATCGGTCATAACTAAATTTTGATCGATCATAACTGATTCTGATCAGTCATAATTGCATTCTGATCGATCATCCTGAACCCTTAAGTGGTTTTAATCGATTAAAATCAAGTTGTATCGATTAAAATATTGTAAAAACATTTCACTTGACATTTTAAGTAATTTTAATCGGTTCTATCAAAGTCTGTATCGAGTTAAAAACTTGTTTGAGAAAACTTTTGTCAAAATACTTTGTTTTTAATTGTTAAAAACATTTTTAGAGGCATTTTGCAAAATCTTTTAAGTGAAGAAACCTCATGCAACGAAATCTTTTAATTTTAGTATTAAAAATTTAAATTATATTTTATTAAATTAAACTAATTACAATATATTTTTCTACTTTGAGAATGAACAATATAATTAAACTCAAAATTGACAATATTATAATACATTTTTGAACTCTTTTGGATTAAATTTTTTTTCCTAATTTTTGATAAAGTTAATTTTAATATTTAAAAGTATTTAACATTTTGAATTCTGAAAGGTTTTCTCTAATAGCAAATTTAAAAACATAATATTCAAAAAAATAGTTAATGTAAGTTTTCATTATGATCGATTAAATTTTGAAATGAATGATCATAATTGAAACGATATAATAGCGGTTCCAGGTTAACCGCTATCTAAAATATATTTTAGATAGCGGTTAAGGTTTAACCGCTATTAGATGTATTTCACTTGAGCGACACTGGTCTCGCTCGAGCGAAACGCCCCCTGCACAAAATTGGCATTCTCGGGTTGTATTTCGCTTGAGCGACTCTAGTCTCGCTCGAGCGATATTTGATGAAAAAATGTATCAATAAATAAATAAAATATAGTTAGATAGCATTTAAGGTTTAACCACTATTAGAAGTGCTCTTTTAAGAGCGGTTCAGTGGAACCGCTATCATATACAACCAGATTTTTTGATTCTGATCGATTAGATTTTCGAAATGATCGATCACATTTGATAATTTTTTCAAATAATTAATTATAATCGATTAGTTTTCTAAATTATTGATTAGAATTTATTAGTTTTTCAAATAATAGATTAGAATTGATTAATTTCTAAATATATACTAAAAAATTATAATTAAAAATATAAATTATTTAAGAATATTGACTATTGTAAAGATAAAGTAGAATATGGGAGGAGATGAGGATGATAATATAATGATAGAACTTACAAAAATGTATAATTGAGAAGTTTGAAACAAATAAAATTAAGAAAATAGAGATTTAATTACACTTTTAATAAATTTAAGATAATACTAGTTTTGATTTTTATTTTAAATATTTATTTTAATTATTTAAAACAGAGAAACTATAATATTAGTTTCTAAATACTGAATTTAAAGAATTAAATTTATTATTATTTAATCTTTTAATTTTAGTATTAAAAATTTAAATTATATTTTATTAAATTAAAATAATTACAATATATTTTTCTACTTTGAGAATGAACAATATAATTAAACTCAAAATTGACAATATTATAATACATTTTTGAACTCTTTTGGATTAATTTTCTTTTCCTAATTTTTGATAAAGTTAATTTTAATATTTAAAAGTATTTAACATTTTGAATTCCGAAAGGTTTTCTTTAATAGCAAATTTAAAAACATAATATTCAAAAAAATAGTTAATGTAAGTTTTCATTATGATCGATTATAATTAGAAATGATCGATCATAATTGAGAAGATATGATAGCGGTTCCACGTTAACCGCTATCTAAAGTATAATTTAGATAGCGGTTAAGGGTTAACCGCTATTAGAAGTGCGCTTTTAAGAGCGGTTCCTGTGGAACCGCTATATAAAATGTATTTCGCTTGAGCGACACTGGTCTCGCTCGAGCGAAACGCACCCTGCACAAGATTGGCATTCTCGGGTTGTATTTCGCTTGAGCGACATGGTCTCGCTCGAGCGACGCCACCTGCACAAAATTGGCATTCTCGGGTTGTTTTTCGCTTGAGCGACACTGATCTCGCTCGAGCGACATCCACATTTTTTTATTATGATCGATTACATTTTCAAATGATCGATCATATTTGAAAATATATAATAGCGGTTAATATTTAACCGCTATTAAAAGTGCTATATAATAGCGGTTAAGATTTAACCGCTATTAGAAGTGATATTATAATAGCGGTTAAGATTTAACCGCTATCATATACTACCACATTTTTCACTTTCGTATCCCGCGCCACTTATCCCCAAATAACCCTAACTCTCGCGCCTCACTCACCCATTCCTCTTAACCTTGGCCAGTATCTCCTCCTCACTCCCGGCGAGCCCTAGTCCCCTCACTGCTCCCCCAAGTCGGCCCTCACCCTAATCCAACCTCCACCAAAGCTCCTCGTCAACCGGACGCCACCTTGTGAGCCACCGCGCCACACCTCCGTTCTTAACCTCCTCACGCAGCCTCCGACACCCTCAACCAAGGTTTGGCTTGTTTGAATGTATAGACTCGTTATTCTCTTGCATTGTGAATAATATAGGAGAGATAATTTTGACAGAATTTCTTTATCGTTTGTTGTAGGTGGATTTGTGAAGTAGATAGGTTCTTCGATCCCTCTTACTCGTAGATTTGGTGGTGCTTGACGGACCAATTTGGGAACTTGTTGAGGCCGTACGCCCTCGGGTTAACCATTTGTAATTTGTTTTAATTATCTCGTTGGATCTTAGTGAAAAGAAATTTCATAATTATTGGGTTTACTTATACAATTATTTGGTGGTCTGTATCATACGTATCGCATAAGTAGTGGATAAATACCTTGGAAAAAATGTATTAGAAAAACGTAAGTACTGCATCACATGAAGTGAATAATGCAGTTTCACTTATGCTGATTGTTGTAGTTAATTTGCAAGAATAGAAAAACATAAGTAGTGCATCACATAAAGTGAATAATACAGTTTCACTTATGCTGATTGTTGTGGTTAATTTGCAAGAATAGAAAAACATAAGTAGTGCATCACATAAAGTGAATAATGCAGTTTCACTTATGCTAATTGTTGTAGTTAATTTGCAAGAATAGAAAAACATAAGTAGTGCATCACATAAAGTGAATAATGCAGTTTCACTTATGCTGATTATTGTAGTTAGTTTGCAAGAATGGAGATCCCCGTTGGTAGAATGTGGATGTATCAAAGATTGGATGGTAACAAACATCTAACAGATGAATTTAGAGAAGGAGTGTATAATTTCCTACAATATGTTATTGCTCAACCTATGTTTCAAGAACAAGGTGAAATGTTAAGATGTCCTTGTGTTAAATGTAAGTGTAAAGTTTTCAAGTTTGTTGATCAAGTTGCATGAGATCTTTATCAAGAGGGATTCATGCCTAATTATTATTGGTGGACAAACCATGGTGAAGAGTCGCCGGAATTTCCTGCAGTGGTTGTTGAGAGATCACATAGAACTTTTCAACAAAGGGAAGAATTAGGTCCTTTCCATCAAATGATTATGGATCATGTCAGACCATCACTTGGATACCAACTTCAAACCGAGAGTGAAATTAGAGAAGAGGACATGGCAAAAAACCCTGATCCTGATACTCAAAAATTCTTTGACATGCTTGCTGCTGCGCAAGCACCATTGTGGGAAGGATGTACACATCACTCTCAATTGTCAGCATCTTTGGAAGCTCTAAGCTTGAAATCTAATTATAATATGGCTGAAGGATGTCTTAATAGAATGGTCCAATTTATGGGAGAGACTATGCCAGAAGATCATCGAATGACTACGAATTTTAACCAAGCTAAGAAGTCAGTGATAAAATTGGGTTTGGGTTGTCTCAAAATTGATTGTTGTCCAAACGGATGCATGTTGTATTATAATGAAAATTCATCTAAAAATATAACTAATTGTTTGATATGCGGAATGGATCGATACAAGATTATCAGTAGGAGGGGAGTTGAGAAAAAGATTTCTATTAAACAAATGTGGTACTTTCCAATTATTCCTAGACTCAAAAGGTTATACTCTTCAATGGCCACTGCACCTCACATGAGATGGCATAGCGAGAATGAAAAGGACCCCAATATTATGTGTCATCCATCGGATGGGGAAGCTTGGAAGCACTTTGACACTCTTCACCCGAGTTTAGTCAAGACCCAAGAAATGTCGGATTAGGGTTATGTGCTGATGAGTTTAATCCTTTTGGTCGAGTATGGCAAAAGTTATTCTTGTTGGCCAATTATCCTAACTCCATACAATCTTCCACCTACCATGTGCATGAAGAGAGAATTTATGTTTTTGATAATTTTAATTCCAGGTCCTTCAAATCCAAAGCATAAGATTGATGTATTCTTGCAACCACTTATAGATGATTTGTGCACCTTATGGAATGAAGGGATATTGACTTATGATGTGTCATTGAGGCAAAATTTTATGATGAAAGCTGCTTTGATGTGGACAATTAATGACTTCCCAGCTTATGGCATGTTATTAGGTTGGACGACTGCTGGTAGACTTGCTTGTCCTATATGTATGGAAAGAATAAAGACATTTTCTCTTAGTCATAGCCACAAGATCTCCTATTTTGATTGTCACCGTCAATTTCTTTCACAAGACCATCCATTTAGGAGGAATAAAAAGGCATTCAAGAAGAACGTTGTTGAGATTGGTCCCCCTCCTCCACGTTTATCTAGTCTTGATGTCTGGAATAGGGTGGCACACTTACCAGTTTGCTATGAATTACAACAAGTAGACAATATTGCAGGATATGGTATTACACATAATTGGAAGAAATAAAGTATTTTTTGGAGGTTGCCTTATTGGAAAACCCAACTTTTACGTCATAATATTGATGTTATGCACACATAAAGAAATGTGTTCATGAATGTGTTTGACACTATCATGGATATCAAAGGCAAAACTAAGGATACAAACAAGGCTCGATTGGATGTAGCTGAAATATGTAATCGAAAAGAGCTAGAGTTGAAAGACATTGGACGTGGAAAACTTATCAAACCAAAGGCAGCATATGCTTTCACCAAATCCCAAAGACTCTCTATTTGTAAGTGGGTTAAAGAACTTAAATTGCCAGATGGATATGCTTCCAATTTGGGTAGATGTGTCGACTTGAATCAAGGAAAGTTACATGGTATGAAAAGTCATGACTGTCATGTGTTCATGCAACGATTACTTCCAATTGCGTTTGATTCGTTGCCAAAATCAATTTGAAAAGTACTAGTTGAACTTAATCTTTTCTTTAGAGAATTGACTTCCACAACACTAAATATTGAACACTTACGAGTTATGGAAGAAAATATACCTGTCTTATTGTGTAAATTGGAACAAATATTCCCACCAAGCTTCTTTGATTCAATGGAACATCTTCCAATTCATCTACCTTATGAGGCAAAGGTTGGTGGTCCAGTTCAATATCGTTGGATGTATCCTTTTAAGAGGTATCTTTACACTAACTACTCACCCTCCATTTCTAAAGTATTTTATATGTTCTTTAAAGACTCCATTTTTGTATTCTTTTTTAGATTCTTACACTCCTTAAAAAAGAAAGTGAAGAATAAAGCTAGGGTGGAGGGCTCTATTTGTGAAGCTTACTTGGTGGAAGAAACATCTACATTTGCCTCACTTTATTATCCTGATCATGTTGAAACAAGAAGGACTAGGATTCCTAGAAATGTTCATGTAGGTGAAGGTTCTTCATTCCCTCCTCCTATTTCAATTTTCAACTACCCAGGAAGACCAATTGGAAAATCTCAAACATATTTTCTGGACCAAAGAGACTATGATGCTGCCGAATTATATGTTCTTCAAAATTGTGAAGAGGTTCAACCATATTTTGAGTAAGATGTTTTCACTCCTCTCACATCAAAATTACTCATGTTACTTTGTGTGGTTTGAGTAATTTGTTACGTGTTTGCAGTATTTATATTGAATATTTAAGACAGCTAAATCCTAGTATTTCCGGTGCCCAAATTGACCAAGACATTTCATCCCATTTTCCTAAATGGTTTAAAAAATATGTAAGTTTTTGACTTATATGTCTTACAAATATTTATTCTGACTTACATAGTCTAATGTGTAAAGGACTTTGCTTGTCTTTAGGTTCTAAATCCAGAAAATAATATTGAAGATCCATTATTGGTTAATTTGGCATGGGGTCCCAAGAGAAAAGTTGAATCATGGCCTATGTATGTTATCAATGGATACAAATTCCACACTATTGTTTGGAGTGAAGGCATGAATTCCTGTAACTATGGTGTTTATGTACGAGGAACCAATGGTCAATTAGAGTCAGATTTTTATGGATTATTGTCTAATATTATTCAATTAGAGTATACTTGGTTTGCCATTGATGAATTTAGTTCTCTTTCGAGTGTGAATGGTTTGACAATACTCTTAATATAGGAATCAAAGTAGATAATAAGTATGGAATCGTGGAAGTAAAGCAATCACGAAGATATAATAAAGCATATGATCCTTTCATATTTGCACAACAAGCAGAACAAGTTTATTACACAAGTTATCCAGGAGGGACACCGAGGTTGGTTGGGTGTAATAAAGACAAAATCTCGTAGTAGAATCATTGATAATATAGTCGATCAAGTTGAGCATGAGACTCCATACCAAGATGATGAGCTTGTAGGACTTGAAGTAGTGCTTCATGTTGATCCTAACTTCATTGATGATTCCCTTGCTGATGTTAATGGTGGGGGAGAAGAAATAGATATACAATTACTAAATGAAAGAAATATAGATGAAGATGAGGATGAATATATTTCAAGTGAGGATGAGACTGAGAGTGATTTTGATGATACAGATACTTCGGTAATTTATGCATTAAAATTATTTTTACAATTGTTAAATTTGATTGTACACCTTTATTTAATATTGCATATATATACATATATATATATATATATATATATATATATATTGATATGATTATGATTTAATTATTTGCAGTGAATGAGTGGTAAGCTAAGCCGACACGTTTGGTCGTAGAAAACACAATCGGGTAATTCATTGTTTCAATTGTTTAATTTTATGCATGTTACATATGTAATAAGATCCACTTGTAGATGCCACAAAGGGGTAGAAGTGGTGGTCGTAGACCACCTCATCGTGGTGGTCGAGGTGTACTTGTTGATGATAGAGGTTCACCCAACACTAACTCTCCTAGTTACTGTTCGACCAAGATCCATGGAGTCTACTAATCCTATGTTTGTAGAACGCACACCTCCCTCAACTCGGCAGGAATCTCCTGTAGCTATAGTAGGAGAAACAATTCCTACTACCTTCTCTATCGAGGCGACATTTGGTCAACCTACACAGTACACTGGGTCGGTCGCAACCGAGGTTGAGTCTGGAAATATGGTTGATCAAAGGCCATGGTTACAAGCGAGACAAAGGAGAGTAAGTATGTTTTAATTTAATTATAATTCTTTAATATGAAATTTCTTAATAATATCAATCCCACAATATGTTTCAACACAGGTTTATACCAAGCAAATGGTCCTCCTGCTATAATCTCTAGAATCATCAAACAAAAATTTGATGAACCAAGTCCCACTTGGAGAAAGGTTTCACTTGAGCTTCGAGATAGATGGTTTGGAGAGTTCAAGGTAATTTGAATTATAGTTACATTAAACAATGTCATTTCATTCTTATAAATTAAATGTTTGTTGTGTATTTTATTTATGCGGAAAGAGTATATATGGGATGTGGAACAAGAGCAAGCCATAAGATCTGTTTTTGATAAGAAAGGTTCTCAAAATTTAAAAAACTCAATGAACAAAGTTAGGAATGGTAAGGATACGGGAATCTGGATACCGCCAGCTGTTCGAGCATCTTTGGACTTACATTGGAGTTCTCCAGATTTCCAAAACAAGAGTGTCATTGCCAAGGCTAATCGAAGTTGTTGATAAGGGTGCCTCGACTTATCGTGGGGGTTCCATATCTACCGTGACTCACTTTGAGAAGATGGTAAGTTTATTATATTTTTATATAAGTAATTTAATACAATATATTACACTTTACGTAATGAATTTTGTCTCATTTTAATGTGTAGACTATGGAGTTTCAACGGGAACCAACCGTTTGGGAGGTTGTTGAGAGGACAAAGAAATTAAAGACTGGACAATGGGTCAATGAAAAAACTCGTTATCTTGCTGTATGTTTAACATCTAAGTTATAGTTTATTATTCAATATATGTTTTCTTCATAATAATTATATTTCACTTCATTTTTAGGAACAATATATGCAGCGCAGAGAAGAAGTCCATCAACATAACTTGCGTGAAGGCTCATCTTCACAAGAGTCTCCTATTGTCTCTGTTGATGATAATCAAATATACATTTCAGTTGTTGGAGGTGAAAATAAAAAAGGAAATGTGTATGGACTTGGTACATTGAGCAAAAATTTCACTACTACATCAGGTTCTCAATCTTCTATTACTCAAACTCCAAGTACTTCATCAAATTGAACAAATGCGTGAGACTATTGAAAAGTTAAATGTCTGAATTGGTGGCAAAGCATAATAAGGAGAAGACACTTGAAGAAGAGATGCGGGAGTTGAGGAACAACCAACGCCAACAAGATGAGCGAGATGAAGCTTATTTTACAACATATTCAAATGAATAGTCATCCTACTACAAGTCAACATGACACCGACAATATACCGAGAGAACTAATTTTCAATTTTATGATATTAAGACTTTGAATCTTGATTAGTTGTTAAGTTCTTAAGTTTCATTTGTGTTATGTTTGGATGAATTAAGCAGGTACAAATTTTGTAAAATTGGATATACAAAATTTGACATTAGTTCTTAAATTTTCATTTGTGTTATGTTTGGATGAATTAAGCGGTACAAATTTTATGATTTGAATAATTTGACTTTAGTTCTTAAGTTTTCATTTGTGTTATGTTTGGATGAATTAAGCGGTACAAATTTTGTCAAAATGGATATACAAAATTTTAAACGAAAATTTTCAGATTTGGTTAGATTAGCGACCGAATTTTTGGTCGCTACAAATTTATTATAATATACAATTCAAATTTAGCGACCGATTTAGCGATCGATTTAAATTATTAGTTAAATAATTCAATTAATATATTAGCGATCGATTATATCCGTCGCTATTATTGTTAACTTTGTCTCCAATTTAGCGACCGATTTTAATTTTTATTTAAATAATTATATTAATATATTAGCGACCGAATATATCGATCGCTATTTTTTAAAACTTTACCACGTGATTTAGCGACCGATTTAGCGATCGATTTATTATATTAATTTCGGTCGCTATTTTGGTCTTCAATGAATAAGTGACCAAATTATTTAGTGACCACTTTAGCGACCACCTCATCAGTCGCTATTTAGCGACCGAAATGTAAATCGGTCGCTAACAAATTAGCGACTTGCCCTTTTGCGACCAACCATTTCGGTCGCTAATTTCCGTCGCTAACAGAATAGCGACCGAATTTTGGCCATTAGCGACCGATTTTTTCGGTCGCTAATAGCGTTTTTTCTTGTAGTGGTGGTGTCCGAACAATGACAGTGTTATGGTGGTGGTTTTGCATATAAGGACTTAAGCTTTTATAGTGTGACTCATGGTGTTAGTTGATTGTCATAGGTCATAGAAGTTAGTGGCAAGTTGTAGTGGCTATGATCGGGATAGTACAATGTGGCAAGTCACACTAGTTGGAGAAGAAGCAAAGACAAAAACGATGTTGAGTGTAACTGATGAACGAGCACAAGATCTTATTAAATTGTTTTCTTGTAAAAACCAACGTAGTTATAACATACTACATCGGTTCCTATATATGTTAACCAATGTTATATATATATATATATATATATATATATATATATATATATATATATATATATATATATATATATATATATATATATATATATATATATATATATATACAACCGATATAAACGATGATCCGTTGGATTACCATGTATTACAGACGGAAATTACCGACGAATATAAAATATTTGTGGAATTTGATCTTACCGACGGATATATCCGTCGGTAAATCTATCGATAAATTAATAATTAATTACATGACGGATATATCCGGTCGGTAAATTCATCTAGTAAATTACCGACGGATATTTCAGTCGGTAAATTATCAATTAGTAAATATTCAACTAATTAAAAAATTAAATATTTTTTATTTAATAATTTCATTTAATCATAATTAGATTAATTTATAATAATTTCTTAAATTAAATAATTTTAAAAAATAAATATTTAATTATATATAAATATATAAAAACATATAAAAATATTTAATTGTATATAAATATATAAATATATATATATATATAAATATATACATATATAAAATATAAATATATAAATATATAAAAATATAAAAATATAAAAATATAAATATATAAAATATATAAATATATAAATATAATTTATTTGTAAATTATTATCGAAAAATTCCAGTAGCTTAGTGGTTGAAGTATCGACCTCTAACTCTAAGGTATCGGGTTCGAATCCTGCCAATGACAATTCTCTTAATATGATAATAATTGAAGCCTATAAAAATGTTAGGGAAAAATAATAAATAATAAATATATAAAGGGAAGAGGTATTCTTTAAAATAAATAATCTATATAAGTAAAATATTTAATAAATAATAAAAATATTACCGACGGATTCCTGTCCGTCGATAATTTCGTCAAACATTTAGCGACGGATATATCCGTCGGTAATTACCGATGGACTATTAAATTCGTCGGTAATATTTACCGACAGTCAAATTTCCGACGGATTTTTGGCCGTCGAAAATCCGTCGATAAATGGATATTACCGATGGATTTTTGTTATTACCGACGGATTTTGACGGTCGGTAATATCAAAATTTCTTGTAGTGGTGACTCATGATGTTAGTTGATCGTCATAGGTAATAGAAGTTAGTGACAAGTTGTAGTGGCTATGACCGGGATAGTACAATGTGGCAAGTCACACTAGTTGGAGAAGAAACAAAGACAAAAAGGATGTTGAGTGTAACTGATGAACGGGCACAAGATCTTATTAAATTGTTTTCTTGTAAAAACCAACGTAGTTATAACATACTACATTGGTTCTTATATATGTTAACCAATGTTTTATATATATATATATATATATATATAACAACCGATATAAACAGTATCTTCCATTAATAATTTTGTCATCGTACTATTTTTTACGAGTCCTTTTTAACGGATATAGTATCATGTTATTATATGTAATATTTATATCAGTAAAAAATAATTAGATAATATTTTAAAAAGTGGCAAGAAAATAATTAAATAATATTTTAAGAAAGTTTTCAAAAATTAGAAATTGTTTCTTGAAATTTATTATCAATATAGAATTAATTATGTACAATTATTTTCTACGAAGTTTTATAAAAATTTGGAAATAATATATATATATATATATATATATATATATATATATATATATATATATATATATATATATACATCCATGAAAAATATTAGTTTCAAACATTTTTTTTCTTAACTTCTCTCACATAAATTTTTTAAGCTTGTATGAATAATATCATTTACTCTATTGATAAATTTTGTAAAACAATATTTAACTTGAAATAATCTTCGTAAAATAATATTAGATGGGAGATATCCGTACTGGGAGATACATAATCAACTTGTAAGGGTGTTGATTTTTTTATTATTAATCATCCAATTGTATTAGGTATTTATTATTTTAATCAAAGGAAATAGGAGATAGAGATAGAACTTAGAAGACCCGGATACTGATTGTACTAAATTTTGTATGGGAAGGATCACTCCTAGTTTATGACAGACTTTTTCTAAACCGTGGATCAAGTAAACCCATTTGTTGACTTTCAATTACTTGTATACATAAAAACTTTTATATAAATATAGCTATAGTCATAAAATTTTATTGTTCCTTTCCTTTGCTCAATTCAGAAAATAAAAATAAAAATGAGAAACATTTCCAAAACATACTCTGTCTTTCTCATTTTATTACCAGCAACAGTTAGGGTTCAAGGTCGGCATCTGGCAGAACTAGTTTCAGATGGCGTTCAAAAAGTTCAACACAACGAAACTTCTCACTTAGTTCTCAAAGGAATTGATGATGAGTCCTTTGAGGAGCACTGTAAACAAATGTATGGCTTCTTGCCATGCACAAACAATATTTTTGGCCATCTCTTTCTGATTTTGGTGTATGAGTATTTGTTGTTCCATGGAGAATCATATTTGGCTAAAGGAGGAGAACAGATCTTCAAGATTCTTGGTCCTGGTATCTTTGGTGCTAGTGCTTTTCACATCCTGGGTGCCCTTCCAGAGCCCTTGATTCTTCTTGGTATGTCATCTCTTATCCTTTTTGCCTTGAGATAAATAAAACAATATTGTTCTGCTTTTCTGAGCCACCATGTTTCTCTCTACTTGAATTTAATAGAAGCATCATGTAGCAAATCTGGAAAAAATTATATGAATACATGTATGAACTTGTTTTCCATTTTTGACCAGTGAAAATGTTAATATTAATCTTAATATATAGAATTTCCTTATGATATTTAAAATAATATATAATGCCAAGTCTTCTTTATACGGGTAGCTAGTAGATGTTAAGTTGTCATATCAGTTGCGTGTAAGGGAACAAATTGTGGCTTTTTCTTACCAAATCAAACCTGGTCCCGCATAAAAATTTAGGATGATGGGGTAGGCAGTAGCTGGATTGAACATTAAATGAATAGAAAAAATAAAAATATAATAAAAATTATGAAGTGAAGTTTATAAATATATAAATAAATATATTTAATAATTAATAAATTTTAAAGAAAAAATTATAAATATTAATATAAATTATAAAATTTTAAAAATAATATTAAAAAAAATCATAAATATTAATATAAATTACAAATTTAAATTATAAAATTTAAATTACAAAATTTAAAAAGACGATAATCCTTTCTCTTTTATAAAACTTGTCCATTTCATTATATTTCATCGTAATCATATATTATATAAAATTTGATTATTAGAATAGATTTATCATAATCATATATTATATCAGAATCCATTTTTAACTATTAGATTAGATTCATCATAATCATATATTATATCAGAATCCATTTTATAAAAAGACAGGTTGACGGATCAATTTAATAATTTTTATATATTTTTCTAAAATTTATTTTTAAAAATTTTATTAGATCATTATTAAATATATATATTAAAATAACTAATTACAAATAATAATATAAATTTAATTAATTAATTTTTAGAATATAAATTATAATATTATAATATATAAAAAATATTTTAATTATATTTTTTTAATTTTAAATATATAAATATTTTTAAAATAGATCAACTTACTTCTTTTCATTATTATTCACCGAAATTTTAAATTAGGTAATAGGATCAAAATAAATTAATAAACTAAAATTACTATCTTATTTTATTAATTTTTTAGGTGAAATGTATCTTGTTTAATCATCATTTTAAAAAAAGTCTTATCTTAAAATTTACTTACGGACCAAGAAGAAATAGTCCTTGTGATGGTTTGTAGCCTCATGTGTTATATATACTTATAATATATTTTATAAGTTTTTTTACAATTTATGAAATTTATGTTAAATTATTTATTAGTATTTCGATTAAATAAAAGTCGATCCTACGAGAAACGATTTCAATGAAAATTCCTAATTATATGTTTACTAAGTGGATTAAAACAAATTGGGTTTTGCATAAATAATTGAATTGAAATTAAATAACAAAGAACTGTAAATTGTTGAGAAAAGATTAATTAAAGTCACTTACGATTGACTTCCTTCCTTATCCCTCTTTTGTAATGACTATGTCAATTAAGAACATCAATTAACCTAACAATGTTGATGTCACCTACTCAAATTATCCATGTTGATTCCTCACACATGAAATTTATAAGAAAATCTAATAAATGTTGATTCCTCACACAATTAAGAGATTTTCCAGCATAAGATTTAGGGTGTTAAACAATTGATACATTCATTCCATCATTGGCAATTAACGTAACAAATATTCTTACCGTGATCTAGGGTTCAAGATATATTTTTCAATCATATCCCAAACATCAAGAATAATTCATTCCAAAACACAAAGGATAAGTATAACAACATCAAAACATAGATTAATATCTCAAAATATCACCATGATACAAAAGAGTTCAAAGAAAGTGCACCCAATCCCAAGAGAATGAAGTTAGCCATTACAATGCTCCAAATGTGGAAGAAGTGAAGAATTGATGAAGATTGGACGAAACCCTAGTAGTAGTCGCGTCTCTTCTCCCCAAAATCGCTTCCTTTCTCAAAACACATCTTATCTTTTTATAAGAGAATTTGGGTCGGGCCTCGCATCATTCATTCGCTTAAGTGTTCTTCTTTCTTTCAATTTTTCTTCAATTACTTCACAATTATGATCTTTACTCTTGTATCAAGGTATTCTCGAATTCATACTATATTGAGATAAAAATAGATTAGAATTAACATAAGTTAAGTAATTTCATAACAATTCAAAGTATAATTATATCAAGTTTTTACCATTTAACAACTCCCCCAACCTAGAATCTTGCTTGTCCCAAAAAAAGTAATTTTTCCAAAACAAAACCATCGCCTATTATCACTTTCTTTTCCAGAACCATAACATAAACAAATTTTCAGATGTGATGCTCATAACTTCAAATGAAAGTAGCATTCAAGTTACAGAAACTAACAAAGAATAATTAGTCCTCAACTATTCTTAGAGAAACATGATCTCTCAAATAGAGTGATATATAATCATTCCTAACTCTCACGGGTAAGTGTTTATCTCATTCAATCACTTCATTTAGATAATCCAATATTGGTAATAATCTTCAAACAATCAACATTTGTTAAGCAAGACTTAAATCAAAAGGTCTTTTGAGGCTTGTAATGGGGCTGGGCTAAGAAAGAATTCATTGATTTTTCTGGGATATACAAAAGTATTCGAGAAATTCAAATCATATGAATGATTCTTGTTTAACATTTCCTCAAGTCAGGTTTCAAACTTCATGTTTTTGTCCCTAACAATGATAGTGAGTTAATAATCTCACAAATTATTATCCCCCTTGAACTACTTTTATATTTTTTTTTCTCATACTTTTGCATTTATCCTTTCTAGCTTTGCCACAATATTTATGCTTTGCTTTTCTTTTTCCTTTTTTTTTTAACAATAACATCCCAATAATACACGTAGGACAACAATAGCAATACCCAACAATAGGAAAAATAATAACATTCATACTCATTTCCTTTCTCAAATATAGGAAGGTAGATAAATAGTTTTTAGGCTCATGGGTTCTGTTTAAGAAACAATATTATTTTTTGCTCAGAAGGGGTTCAAATGGATGTCCTATAATTAATGCAGGGTTGACTATTTGGTTCTGGGTTATATCTACTACAAAGAAAAAAAAATGCCTTTATCATTTTCAATTCTTGCCAACATGTAATCACCTCAAAGAATCAACTAATACCAGTTATCATCATAAAATGTTGACACTCAATTTGAACTGTTTGTGACACTCTACTCACCTGGGTTTTGACTAGGTTCTCCAATTCCGTTAATTCATAATTCTCCTCATCAATTCCTTTTCATTATCATACTCATCATCCCAAAATCACTTGTTATTGGAAACAATGAAAATGATTTTTCACGTTCCAGATTTGAATTAAACAATAAGCAATAATCTCATATATGACTCTAAAACAAATTATGGGACAACTAGGGAATTCAAAATTTAAAATAAAGCAATTAAAAACATTAAATTAAAAATAAAGGAATTAAAAACATTAAAAATAAAGTCAGTTTCCTCCCTCATTTTCTTCACTTATCACCTCCTGCTTATCTTGTGCCTCAGCCTCAGCTGCAGACTTTGTCACCCCTCCGGAAAAGTTGGACTGTCCCCAGACCATTGAAGTCAGACTTCAAAGTCTTGAGGAGAAGTTCACTGTGTACCTGGAGCAATCTTGCAAAGAAAGAACCTAAGGAAGAAAAATACACAAAAAAACATAAACTGCAAAAAGAAAAAAAAAATTCAAAACATTGGGTTGTCTCCCAGGAGCGTTTGTTTAACGTCTTCAGCTTGACACCTATTTTCTTTAGGGCTCATGCAGGTGAATGATCAAGGTGATTTATACGCATTCTTCATCCCTTGACTGTCCTTGTGGGAATGAATTTATTCTTTTCATTGCGAATAACCTTACGACTGTCAAAGATTGGATAAATCATACCTGCTTCAGGAGGTTTCAGTACCTCTCTTTGAATAACTTCCTTCATAGTCAGATTGAGATGTCTTTGGGATTGTGAAATAGACTTGTCATCTTGTTTTTCAGTTGAGATGGGTAATTCCTCCAAAGTATCTATTCTGAGGCAATCTTTCTTGTCTTCCGGTTGTTGTACAACTTCAAACAGATTAAAATTAACTTCATCATCTCCACTTCTAATTTTCAACTTGCCCATGTCAACATCTATAATTACTTTGGCAATCTTCATAAATAACCTTCCCAGGATCAATGAGACTTCCTCATTTTCCTCTATGTCCATAATCACAAAATCAACAAGAAATATGAATTTATCCACTCTAACTAAAACATCTTTTGCTACTCCATATGGAATCTTTATTGATCTGTCAGCTAGTTGCAGAGTAATTTTAGTTAGTCTAACATCTATGTTTCCTATTCTTTTGAGCATAGATAATGGCATGAGGTTTATGTTGACCCCTAAATCAAGTAATTCTTTTTTCACTGGTAATGTACCAATTGTGACTGGTGTTAGAAAAGGAGGTTGAGATCAAGAGGGGGGTGAATTAATCTTTGAAAGATTTTTGCAAATTACAGATTATCTATTTCAAATATTAAGAGTTCTGACCAATTCTTGAATCAAACAAAACAAACAATCAAAATAAAGACAACAGCAGAATTAAAGAGAGAAAGGTTTAGAGAGATATAACCAAGATTTATATTGGTTCACCCAATCCCAGGGCTACATCCAGTTCTCAGTCAAATTCCAGCTGAGTTCCACTAGATTGAATGTTTTACAGATTACAATTCCAATCACACATCCAATCTACCACAAGAACCAAAATTCCAGTCCTTGCACCTAAACCTTCACCAAGAACCAACTTCCAGTTCTTGAACTACCCTGCAGCCAAATTCCAGCCACAGAAACCAGTGCCCACACTTCCAGACACTCACAATACAGTAATGAAATATAAAAGAAACAAAGAGAAGAAACTAGAACACTCAAACCCGGATTATGCTGCTCTGCAGAATGAGTTTCTTCACAAAGAAATGCAGAAAATGTCTCAAGAAAGAACTTTGAAAAACTTCACAAAACTTGCTTGATTCTTTCTTGAAAGTAGCTTTTATGATTGCTTGATTGATTGCTCAAAGGTATATTTTAAAAGACTCAAGCAATCCTGTTTATATAAAAGATTGTTCAAACTGCTGGTTTAATTAATCTGTTAAAACAATCTTTTAATATGTTAAAAGTCTTGATTTTATCTGTTAAAACTTTTTTTAATCTCTTAAAATGTTTTTGATCATTTTCCAGATTTGTTTTAACTGATGCGACATCGTTTCAATTAATTAAAACACTTTGTAAAAAATATCTTAAGTTGTTTTAATCGATTAATTCACCTTTTAATCGATTAAAATACTGCCAAATGTTTTCATAAAACTTTTTAAGTGATTTTAACTAATAACACATCGATTAAAATCTTGACAGAACTTCTTTCAAAAACGTTCAAGTGGTTTTAATCGATTAATTCGCATTTACATCGATTAAAATCCTGACAGAACATATTTCCAAATACTTCAAGTTATTTTAATCGATTATTTCGAGTTTGTATCGAGTAAAAAACTGCCAGAACATTTTTCAAAACATTCTAAGTTATTTTAATCGATTATTTCGAATCTACATCAGTTAAAATACTGGCAGAAAGTTTTCAAAAACTCCTTTAATGAAAACAATCGATTAATTCGAAGATATATCAATTAAAACAGATTCAATGTATGTTTTAAAAGGTTTTAATCAATTATTTCAAAAACCTATCAGTTAAAAACATGTTATGTAAGTGTTAAGAACATTTTAACTGATAAAGCTCATATAATATCAGTTAAAACGATGACTTAAAAATCATTTAACTGATTACTTTGGTTTTTAACAGATTAAACATGTTTAGAGGTATTTTGCAAAATCTTTTAAATGATGAAACCTCATGCAGTAGAGAGATATGAATGATTATACATATGTATAGATGAAGACTCACTAATCACTCTACCCTTTTAACCAAGTAACCTTTGACATCAGTAGAATAGCCTTGACTTCATTTTGACTTCATCAAATCAACAATATCTTTGTTTAATCAAATGATTCAATAAGATCTTCATCAGTTTCAACTGGTATAGTGAAGCTTTCAGGGTCCTTGGACTTTTGAGGAAATGATTTTTAGAATATAACACTACACCCTGCCTCTAACTCCACTGTTTCATCAATAAATCTTCTTTTCTTAGTTAAGAGCTATTTCAGGAATTTGGCGTATGTTGGCATTTGCTCCATAGCTTCCACAAAGGATATATTAATCTGCAGTCTTTTGAAAATATCCATAAATCTGGTGAATTGTCTTTCTTTGTCTATCTATGAGGAAACCTTGGGATATGGTAATTTCTCTACAAATAGTTTTTGACTCTCTCCTTTTTCTATCTTTTATTTTTTCTTTCCCTATTCGTTCTTCTTATTAGGAATATATCTTTCTTTCTTACTCTCCTCTTCTTGCTCTTCATCTTTTTTTACCAAAACTTCTTCTTCAACAGCTATATTGTTACCAATCCCCTTACCTAGAACTTTTCCACTCCTTGTAGTTATTGAATTGCATTTCTTCCTAGGGTTGGTTTATGTGTTAGCTGAAAATTGTCCTCCTTGCTGCTTAGATAATTGTTTAGCCAATTGACTCATCTGGGTCTCTAAATTTTTGAATGAAGCCTCAATATTTTTTTGATTAGCCAATAGTACTTTGCATGAATTTTTCTAACGTATCCTCCAATTTACTCATTCTGTCAGACATTAAAGGATAGTATTGTTGTTGTTGATATGGAGGTTGCTAATATGACTGTTGTTGAAATGTAGGTTGTCTAGTAGATGAGCTTACACCTTGTTTCCACCCAAAATTCTGATTCTGATTCCCTCTCCATTCTTGTGCAAAATTATTCTGATAATTATTGGAAATAGGGAAATTACCTTGTCTGCCTTAACTACTACCTTGAGCACCCATATATTTAGCTTCTTCTTGTTGAATGTTGCTTTGATAAGAGTATTGTTCATTTGAATGATCACCTCCACACAAGTCCCATTTCATGAATTGTTGATCAGGAGAAGCTTGAATAGCATGTATTTGTTGAGGTAGTTTCACTATTTGTTGAGTCAATGCTTCCATCTGTTTAGTCAGAATTTTATTTTGAGCTAATATAACATCTGAAGTGTTAAGCTCTAGCATTCATTTCTTTTGAGCTGGATGTCTATCATGTTGGGTTTGTTGATCTATAAAAGCTAGTGCATCAATAATTCTTGTAGCATGTTCGATTTCTGCATCTAGCATGGATCCTCCTGCTACAACATCTAAAAGAATCTTTGTATCAGGTCGCAGACCAGTATAGAAAATATTCAATTGAGCAATGTCTTCAAATCCAGGATTTGGGCATCTTCTAAATAGTGATTTAAATTTCTTCCATGTTTCATAAAAAGATTCATCTGCTCCTTGTCTGAAAGAAGTGATGTCGGATTTCGCTTTGATGTAGCGGGATGGTAGGAAAAATCTGTTCAGAAACTTCTCTTCTACGTTACTCCAATCAGTCAAACTTTGATTAGGATGTGCCTTCAGCCACTCCTTTGCCCTACCTGCCAAAGAAAAAAAAATCTCAAATATGCAGATTCAAGATTTGCTGCTCTAAATCCCATGGTACCAATCAACTTATAAAAAGTAGACAAATGAATGTAAGGGTCTTCATGATCCAATTCAGTGAATTGATGAGCACTAATCAAGCTTAAGAAAGCTGGATTCATCTACAATGTTTGATCGTCCGGTATGGCAATGCTGGAAAAGTGTCTCAGACCTTGATGCATAACATAGTTTCTAAGTGTTCTTCTAGGTGGATTTGAATCTGGATTTGATTTGGATTTAGATTTGGATTTGGATTCAGATTTGCTCTGTCTTTTGCCATGTCTTCTATAATTGGGTATGGTAAATTGAGTGTGGAAGAAGAGTTAACTAATTCTCCTATGGCTTGTTCTTGAGTTTCCCTTCTTCTTTTACCCCGGTTCCTCCAAGTGATTTTTTCAATCTCCAGATTATATTCTAACTGCTCTGAAGATACATGTCCTCTTAAACGCATAAATAAAAAGAATAACTCAAGCAAAGATTAGCACAAACCAATAATTAAGTAAAACTAAAACTTAAAAATAAAGCAAAAACAGAAATAAAAATAAAATACTCAATAAGCTAAACAAAGAATTCTCAAAGAACACCGTTCCCCGACAACGACATCAGAAATACTTGTTGAATTATTGACAAGCGTACCAAAATTATCAATCGTAGTATAGGATTTCGATTAAATAAAAGTTGATCCCACGAGGAACGGTTTCATTGGAAATTCTCACTTATATGCTTACTAAGTGAATTAAAATAAATTGGATTTTGCATAAATAGTTGAATTGAAATTAAATGACAAAGAACTATAAATTGTTGAGAAAAGATCAATTAAAGGCACTTAAGATTGAATTCCTTTCTTATCCCTCTTTTGTAATGACTATGTCAATTACGAACGTCAATTAACATAATAATATTGATGTCACCTACTCAAATCATCCATGTTGATTCCTCATACATGAAATTCATAAGAAAACCAAATAAATGTTGATTCCTCACACAATTAAGAGATTTTCCAGCATTAGGTTTAGGGTGTTAAGCAATTGATACATTCATTTCATTCTTGGCAATTAATGTAACAAATATTCTTACCGTGATCTAGAGTTCAAGATATATTTTCCAATCATATACCAAACATCAAGCATAATTCATTCCAAATCACAAAGGATAAAAATATCAACATCAAAACATATATTAATATCTCAAAATATCATCATGATATAAAAGAGTTCAAAGGAAGTGCACCCAATCCCCAAGAAAATGAAGTTAGCCACTTATGTTGGCCATTACAATGCTCCAAATGTGGAAGAAGTGAAAAATTGATGAAGATTGAACAAAACCTTAGCAGTAGTCGCGTCTCTTCTCCCCAAAACCGCTTCCTTTCTCAAAACACATCTTATCTTTTTATAAGAGAATTTGGGCAGGACCTCGCATCATTCATTCGCTTAAGCGTTCTTCTTTCTTTCAATTTTTCTTCAATCACTTCACAATTATGATATTTGCTCTTGTGTCAAGGTATTCTCGAATTCATCCTATATTGGAAGAAAAATATATTAGAATTAACATAAATTAAGTGATTTCATAACAATTCAAAGTATACTTATATCAATTTTTTACCACTTAATAATTTACTGCGTGAAATTCATTAAATGGTGTAGGTTTTATCAAGCGTGTTATTTATAGCACGTTTCACATAAATTTTATCCAATAAAAAAATAGCTTGAGACCTAGTATATGGTTAATATTCCAATCATTGTTAAAATAATGAGAAAGTAAGTCTGTCTTTTGAGGAATTTGAACCGTGTTAACTTAGACTTTATTTAATAATATGTGAGTAAATTAATAATTTATAGTTTGCACAAATAAGTGTTGTCTACATTTCCAATAAAAACTTTTTATACTACATATTATTATTTTAAAAATTGATGAAAAAAAATGTAAAATGGAAAAGGAAAAAAGAAAAAGAAACATTAAACATAAACTGAGACCCTGAAAAGATTTTGACTTTTCAATAAACTTTAATTGATAATAAAGAGTATATTTAAAAAAAAATTGCATTATAATAAAGCTGAATGTCCCATTCTTAACCTTTCACTCCCCTTTTTGTAATAATAATTGTTTCAATTTTTCCTTTTTACTCTTTTTATTAATTTTTTATAGTAATTTTTATAAATTAAAAAAAATTACTTGATAATTTTTTTGTTAAAATAGTTTTTAAAAACTGTATTTTTCTTTAGTTTTTAAAAATTAAAATTAATTAAAGATATTTTCATTTTAATTTTCTGTTTTTGTTAATAGGTAGTTTTTACCAATAATTACTCAAATACTATTTTAAAATTATCTTAAAGTTATGAAAAACATTTTCCAACTTTTGATTTTTCATAATCATTTATGTTATTTTTTTTAAATAATTTTTAAAAATAGAACTAAATATCAGATTCCTTTTTGCAACTTATTTCTAAAAACATTTTTTAAATTAATTTCTATAACTGTTTTTTTTTTCTTAAACTAAATCAACAAATCTACATTGTTCCTTAATATTTTGGTTTTATAAACTCTTATAAAATAATTTTATTCATTAATTATTTTGTATGATCAGTTTCTGGACTTGTCAGCTATAGGGAGACAGCACGAGAATATGCCTTCACAGGGGTTGGCTTATTGGCTGGATCATCCATTCTGCTTGTAACTCTTGTTCGGGGAACCTGTGTCATTGTTGGCAGCCAAGAATTTGAGCATCATTCTCCTGCTTCTAACTCAGACCACAAAACTCTTAAAGCCCTGTTCACTGGTTTGTTCCAACTCACTTTTCTTCAACTCTTACATTCTAATTTTTCAAGTAATTACCCTGAAAATGCCAAGTTATTACTGTAATAAGCTTGTATACTTAGTAGTAGCATTTGATGTCCCAAAAAGTGTAATTTTCTTGATATTAGTAAGAGAACTTCTTGCTCATGATATATTAAACCATTATCACAAGTATATATAATTGAAGAATAATTATGAGAATTACTAGAAGGATATATCCATAGTTGAATATATTTGTTATTTTTGTGCCTGAAAATGTTATCGTTGGTGGATGTGAAGGGTATGGCATTACTACGGATTTGGAAACCAGTTACACTGCAAGAATCATGGTTTTCTCAGTGATACCACTTGCAATCATGCAAATTCCAAATTTATTCCATTTCTCTTCTGGGCTAAGAAACGTGACCTTAGTAATTGCCACTAGTGCAAAAAGGGGCTTTTACGTCAGGTATTTAGGGCTTTTTACGTCGTATTTAAGTCCGACGTAAAAGCGGGAGACGTAAATTTACGTCGGACCCTTTTACCCGACGTAGATTTACGTCAGTTATGAAGATACGACGTAATTTTGCTCCATTTTTCTCTTCATGTACTTCGTCTACCAGGTTTGTAAACTTTCCTTTCCTTTTTATATAATAAATGTTCATCAATAATTATCACAATAAATTGTTGAATAAATTTAAACATCAGTTAATAAACTTAAATACCAATTTCAATATTTTAATTGAGCAGTTTTTCGTTATTAAAGTGAAAGGTGAGTCAACCATTATGTTTGTATTTTGATTTTAGACATAATTTAAGATTTATAGAATTGAAAATGTCAAATTTTAATTTATAAATATCTAGTTCTATTGTTTGATGAAATACACATAAAGAAATAAAGTATTTATGAGAAAACTTTCTCTTATCAATTTGGTATCAAGAGCTTGAGTGTTTGAGTATTTGAGAGCTAAAAATAATGACTAATATGACAAACAATGTGTCACTTCCCAACTGACAAAAACAGTCAACTATGACAATTGGAGTCTCTAGATGAAGACTTTTTTTGGATTCCAAGATAATTGAGATGTTGTTAAAGATGATTATGAAGAACCACCAAATATCATCGGTTACTCGACAACCCAAAACAAGGCGTTGAAAGATATGCATTCGAAGGATAAGACAACTTGTACAAATTTGTTGATGGGTTCGACTTTGAGAAAACAAATGCTTCAACTTCAAACGAAGCCTCCGAGATTTTGGAGAGAATATACCAAAGAGTTGACCAAGTTAAGCAAGTCTGACTACAAACACTATGTGGCGAATTGGAGAGTATGAAGATGAAGGAGTCGAAAGGATTTTCTGACTACATAATGTGTGTTTAAACCGTGGTGAGCCAGCTCAACCAAAATTGAGAAAAATATCTGACGACCGAGTTGTGAAAAAGATTCTAAGGTCATTAACCAATGATTTTAAGAATATTGTGTGCAATAAAAGAGTCAAAAGAACTTGCAACGCTGACAGTAGATGAACTAGCAGGTTGATAACAACATTTTGGTCACACAAAATATTGATAAGAAATAATAAACAAGTTGCTAAACTAAAGTAGTATAGCTAACTCGTGTTGAATCTCACAAGGACACAATTATAGGAACATACTCATTATCACATATTATTCTCTCTAAAATAGTATCTAACATTAAATAAGGGGATGAACGAAAGAATGAAAAAGAAATAAATTGATGCAGAATAATAAAAATTAAAATTAAATTGATATAGAATATTAACGACAATTAAAATTAAACGAAAATAGAATTTAAATAACTAAAATTTATAAAATTAAAATAAAATACTTTTAATTAAAAGTGTAGGAATAAAAAATTACTTTAAAAAATAGTACAATAATTAAAATTAAATTGATGCAGAATTTAAATAACTAAAATTTATAAAAATAAAAAAAGTTTTTTTAATTAAAAATTCAAGAATCAAGAATTGCTTTTAAATAAAATAGTGCAATAATTAAATTTGAAATTTCTGAAAGTGATAACTCTAAAACTAAATTGCGAATTGAAAACAAGACGAATTGAAAATAAAAATTATGCAGTACTAAAAATTCAAGAATCAAGAATTGCTTTGAAATAAAATAGTGCAATAATTAAATTTGAAATTTCTGAAAGTGATAACTCTAAAACTAAATTGCAAATTGAAAACAAGACGAATTGAAAATAAAATTATGCGAGTACTAAAAATTCTAAATAATTAAATAGTAAAAATTAAAATGAGCACTGAATTAAATAAAATAACTAGAACAATATAAACTAGAAAATTCAATAGAAATTGAAAATTAAATAAAAGAGAACAAATTAGAAGTGCAATAGTAGTAGATAAACTCACCTAACTAAAAATTAAACTAAGAACTAAATATAGGAAAATAAAATGGGGATGAGAAAAAAAAAACAATTCTCATCCCAAGCTAGGAGATTGTGATTGTGTGTTGTCGTATGTCGCCGCCATAAAAAGCGGTCGGTGCGACGCGATAGTTTTGATGACTCGCATTTTAGTGTAAAAATATGGTCATCACTCTTAGGATGTCCGATAACCGAACTACCCTTAAGAGCGAGGTTTTCGCAAATGAGTTTAGGAGTCGCCACCAATATTTTTACCATAAACATTGGAAAAGGAAAATAAAAGAGGGCGTTGGTTTAAGAAAATCAACTTTGGTCATTATAACCAGAGTTGGGTAAGGGAGTTAGTTACATGTGGGGAAGGTATTAGCACCCCACAACGTCCCTTTCGGGTTTCCTATGATAGAATAATCTTAAAAATAAAGATGTAAAAAATTATGCTTCTACCCTATTTATTCATTGCAGTATTTAAATGACTACCTACATGGCTCTAATAACTAATGCACACAAAGGGAAGCAGTAAAGGAAAACGATAAAAGAGAAGAGATATGAAGAAGAACTTCTGAAGTGAGCTTTTATAAATCTTGAACTAGGGGACGTTTTTTGGTAGTCCCCGCACTCTACAAAGGCACTCCTCTCTCGAACAAAAAATAAGAACTAAACTCCTCGGGTGTCAAAAAGATCACTCGTACTCTGGAATGATGCTTAGAGTTGCTTATAAGTCCCAAAAATAGGTCATCTAGAGCATAGGAGAGTGTGAGGTATGTGGAATGAGGTGAAATGAGCCCCTATTTATAGGAATTCGCACCAGGCAGGCCGGGACGATCGTCTGGGCTCCTGATAGGTGGGACGACCATCTAGGAAATGGGATGGTCGTCCTGTTAGAATCGCACATTGGAATGTTCGCGTTTAGGGACAAAAACCAAGAGGGGGGGTGAATTAGTTTCTTAGAAAAAATTAGGGTTATAAAATTTTTCCAAAATTTTACCGATTAAAATGCTTGTAATGTAAAGAGATAAGGGAAAGAAGATTACACAATTGATTTATACTAGTTCGGATCAAAGGACCCTATGTCCAGTTGTTAATCACTCTAAAATAGGATTAACGCTGTCAGTATAATCACAAGTTACAACAGAATACAAATTGAAAAAAGATAAGGATTAGAAAACACCTCTCTTGAGTCACACAAGAGATGAACACCTCCTTTGAATCCATAAAGGATGAACAACAACTTTTCCTAGAGACGACACAATACACAATCCACCGAGAAACCCACTCAGTGATTCTTATCGCTTCTAGCCCACACTAGGTTTTCAAAAGCCTCTTTTTCTTCCCTACACAAAGTCCTCTAGCAATCACAACTCTTAACTTTTGTATGAAAAAGGACTGTTATTTTGCAGAGAGCCTTAGAGAACCTTAAGTAGAGATAATAGAGTCTGGGAAATAATGATTTTCGAAACTTGAAGCATTGGGAAAAGAGTTTTCGTAAATTGGTCCAAATTTGAAATTCAAAACTCATAACATACGTAGATAATCGATTATCTTGAGTGATAATTGGTTATTACAGAATCATTTTCGCAGAGGAGAAGTTTTGGACCAGGATAATCGATTATCTAGCTTGATAATCGATTATTCAAGAACTTTCAAACTGGGATAATCGATTATTCCAACAAGATTTTTAGAAAACAGGTTTCAAAGCATGATAATCGATTATTCTGAGTGATAATCAATTATTATAGAGTTGTTTTGATAAAAATGAACTTTCAGAGGATGGGTTATGTGCTGGCTATCTTGGACTCTAATTTTACAGACTCAAAAAATAAAGCTGAGTTATTACAAGTAAATACAGATGATTATAAATCTTCAAGTCTTTAAGTCCTCTGTTATTGAATCATCATCAAAATCTTCAAGCTTCATATCTTTGTATGTTCAACAATCTCCCCCTTTTTGATGATGATCAAAATTTGCTTTAAAGTCCTTTGTAATAACCTGTTTTTACTGTCACAACTAACAAAACTATTAAACATACCAAAAAACATTATGATTGTTAAACATATCAGGCTTTAAAATATTTTCTCCCCTATTTTGATTATTATCAAAAGAAACAAAAGCTCCCCCTCATTGTGTGCATTAAATAGAAAAGTAAACAACTTCCTCTTAAATAATGCAAACATAGAATTTTATTCAATGATACAATGTAGTACAAATAAGATAAAAGAATTAAAACTCTTCACTCTCATCACTGTTGAATTGTGCATCAAATCTATCTTCTAGATTACATGCACGTTCGTCCACATCTGAAATTCGTCTTATAATTTCTTGATGTCGTTCTTGAGATATAGAAAAGAATTCTTGCATTCTCTGATTCATATCGAACAACATGTCTTCAATGGGAGGACGAGATGTAGAGTGAGCAGCAAATGACGTTGCAACAGCAGGAACATCAGCAGTAGACATGGCCTCATCATTAGAATCTTGAGCAATGTTAGCCATGTGAGGAGTATCATCTTTATGAACGTAAAATCCATTTACATTCACAATCTGCAGCTAAGTAAGCGTGCTTTCAAACATTCTGTTAGAATTCAATGTCCAGGCCCGTTGTTCCCCTTCAACATTTACACCTTTATATTCAAGAATCATGGAGATGAGAAGAGCGTAAGGAATCTTGAAAGCATTGTCAAAGTGACAAGGCTGGGCCAATTAATTGCCTCGTTGTTCATGATAGCATGGATGATGCGAAGGTCAGCGGAAGAACATTGTGCATGGTTGGTGGCTCGAGGACATAAAATCTATACAACAAGATGCAGCAACATACGTTCTTCTTTCTTCAAAGGACCGACCAAAAGTTGTCTGCCAATTTCCATGGCAGGATTGCGAAGAAAAGAACGGTATGCCAGAATGCAATTGGAATCCTCTAAATCAGCAAGGACATTTACAGCATCATCTCTTAGAAGAAAATGAGCAACGTTTTCCCAAATATTATCATCAAGGATGATGGTTACACCCTTGACTCTGGAAGTAGCAATATGATCCCTATATTTGAAACGAGAATAAAAAACCTGAACTAAATCCAGATAGTATGTATCTTGCATCTCGATAAAAGGAAGAACACCTAGTTGCTCAAGAAGATTGGGAAATTGGAATCCCCTGTTTATGAATTGCTCTCCAATAAGAAATTTATGAGTACTAATTCTCTCTTTCTTTCCAGAAATTCAGATATTCCTATCTTCCATCATCATCAGAGATCCACCCTTCAAGAGAATTAGGGCGGGGATGAGATGCAGGAGCAAATATTCTCCTTGTTGGAATCTTTCTTCGGGAAGATGAAGCCATTTAGAATGAAATGAGAGAAAAGTGAAAGATAAGGAGTTTTAGGGAAGCAAAGCTTTGAGGAATACATTAACACAAGAATAAGCTGTAGAATTTATGCAAAAACTCTTGAAGAGAAGTTTGAAAGTGTTTTGATTTGATTTTGAGTCCTCCTATATGTAGGAAATGATCCCAACGACCATAAATGGCTAGTTTGACAAGAATTAAAGCAAAAAGAGTCGTTACAAACGGCTAGATTATCTCCAACGTCTCCAAATAATCGATTATCACCAGTGATAATCGATTATTTCTTCATTCCTGCCCAGAAAATGCATGGATAATCGATTATCACTTAAGATAATCGATTACTCCAGAGAGAAATTACTGATTTGGGTCAATGAAGTACAGATAATCGATTATTACCCCAAATAATCGATTATTACAGAAAGATTTTTCATGAACCACTCATTTAAGCTTCAATAATCGATTATTACTCAAGATAATTGATTATTCTAGAGAGATTGACAATTTAAACATGTATTGACACAGGATAATCGATTATTATCCAAAATAATCGATTATTCCAGTACAAAATGAAAAGATTTTACAGTTAAGCAAAGTTTAGACTATTTCTAAAATTCCTAAGTCTCTTCTAAGATCATAGAATCTATCCTTGGGAAGAGGTTTGGTAAATATGTCTGCTAACTGATGTTTTGTATCTATATACTCAATTTTACAATTTCCTTTAGAAATGTGATCTCTTAGAAAGATTATCCCCAAAAGGATCCTTGCCTACTCCAAAGGCAAAAACATCCGGTGCTCGGTTGTTTAACAATTTTATTATTCGAGGGAGGAGTGTTCTTGTAGAGCGAGGGGATTTCTAAAAAGCATCCTCAAGTTTGAAAATTTATAAAAAGCTGGCTTCGGAGGTTCTTTTCAATTCCTTCTCTTTTATCGCTTTCTTCTATGTGCATTAGAAATTAGGACCATGTAGATACTTATTTAAATACTGTAAGTAAAAAAATAGGGTAAAAACATAATTTCTATATCTTTATTTTAGAATTAATCCATCATAGGGAACCCGAAAAGGGAGTTGTGGGGTGCTAATACCTTCCCCACACGTAACTAACTCCCTTACCCAACTCAGGTTATAATGACCAAAGTTGATTTTTTTCTAAACCAACGTCTTCCTTTTTATCATTTTCCAATATTTATGATCAAAACATTGGTGACGACTCCATTGAACCCTTTTTGCAAAAACTTCACTCTTAAGGATAGTTCGGTTATTGAGCATCCTAAGAGTGATGACCATATTTTAGAAAACGCGAGTTACAAACCATCTTGTCGCAACCGACCACACCTCAATTCCCCTCCCTCGTGGCTCGCAGAGGGGACGACGACGACAAGGACGTTGAACTCGTCCAACGATGTACTCCTGTAGGCCCTATTCATCCCATACAAGACCGCCTTGATGGGAGGGACCCCGAGAACCAAAGATGGTAGGTCCACTAGTGTGATGAAGGTGAGGAACTCCGTGGTCGCAGTGTTGTAGATGTAGGAAGGCGGCTCTCAGAGCAAGAAGTCCCACCCTATGCCCTGGATGTACATCCTCACATCTTGGTCCCAATCATAGGTGGTTAGGATCCCAAAATCCAGCCGGAGCATAGGGTGCCAAGCGTATTGGCGGATGTTGGTGAGCCTGGTCTGATGCTGAACCCTTAACTAGGTAGGGTCTTGAGGAGTAAGAGTTTCCCTGGTGGGTACCCGAGAGCGCTTACGCCGAGATGAGGATTCCCCATGGTCCATTCTTACCCAAACACACTCAAATATGTAAAGAAAAGGGAGAAAGGAAGAGAGGATGCGAAAACGGGATGAAATGGATCAATTCGGACATCTTCTATTTATAGGCAAAATTTCGCGTGTCGGGACGGCTATCTCACCTTGTTTTTTTCCCGAGACGGGCGTCTCAGATTCGGGACGGGCGTCCCAGTTTGAATTTTCAATCGGGACGACCGTGTGGAATCTAGGACGGGCATCTCGAATTTTCTGGATTTTTTTAATATAGGACCCTATTCATCAACATTTATGCATGCAATGTTCATGATATGCATCTTATAACACTACTTCAGTTAATATTTCAAAAGGATTAACCGATGTGCTTTTACTTCTGATATTAAGCTTAGCTATACCGACTTTGCCGTTTTGGATTTGCCATGATCGAAGAATAATTGTGTTGCTTGTAAAACGAGTGTCATGTCAGTGCGCTCCTTCCTCTTCTTAGGGATGTCAACTCTCCTATTGACCACTATATTTCCACATTTCCCTACAAATTACTAGAATGCCGTAGTGAGGGTCAAGAGAAAAGAAGGAAGGTTATTTGTGTTCAAAGACTTGTGTTTTAGAAGAGTTTTTATTTTTGGCATAATGGTTTTTGTAAGAATGGCTAGCCAATGTTGTTCAAACTGTTTAGGCTTGTTTAAACAAACGGTTTGTTTATGAAGCGGCATCTTAAATGATTAGTTTATGGCGCTCATCATGCCTGATTAACTTCTCTAGTCCACCCTTTGGGTTTTCAGCCTAGGTGTTGTGTTTTTGTTTTGTCCTAACTTTTGTCTAAGTTTCACCTTTTTCTCGCTTTGGGAGCCTAGTAGACTTTATTTTGTAACCCTAATTTTTGCCTAGGCTACCCTTTATTGTTGTTCGGGTTTCCTAGCGGGTTTACCCTAATTTTTGCGCAGTCCCCCTTAGTGGGTTTCCTGCCGAGTGTCTTGCCCTTATTCTTTTTTGGCCTTTGGCTTTGACAGACTTTTTCTTTTGATTTTTTTTTTATGAATTTTTTTGTACAACATTGGCGAAACACGATTTTATTGTGAGGTGAAACCTTATTCGTGTTTCTAGTTAATCCGTGATGATGATTTTAACTTTATTTTTGTCAATGGCGCAGTTTGATTATTTTGACACATTTTGAAAATGTTTTCTTAAACATGGTTAATAATGAGACATAGACATGAATAACAAGAATAGAAGCGAATAATAAGAATGACATTCTTTATAATTAAAAGGGAAATATGTGCCCTAGAAATGCTCGGGGGTCGGACTCGCCCCGAGGAGTAATCTCTAATAGTCATTAGATTTACATCCCTTAAAATTGGAAGAAGAACACCTAATGACTAAAGTTGTTCTCGACGCTTGGATCCCTCTACTTTGAAATATCTGATTCAAGGTGCGAAAGGGACACTTCCCTTTTCTTCGTGTAACTTGATCCTTTGTATGGTCATATCCTAGGCCATGTTTCAAAGGATAGTCTTTGACAACTGCTAGCTCCCTTATTCCTTGAGAGTCTCTACTGAGCCCTTGGCTAGGGCGGTATCCACACTTCATCATCATGTGGGCTACCTACATGTTCCTGGAAAGTCTTTCCACATTTGCAATTTCTAGCGCTTGAAAATTCGTTTCAAGGGTCTCTTCAGCCGCATCCACATAAGGTAGGACAAACGACTTGCTGATCAGAATATCATCTTCATCTTGGACCGAGACCAGCTTATCGTCTACCAGAAACTTTACTTTCTGGTGGAGCATTGAGGGAACTGCCTTAGCGTCGTGAATCCAAGGTCTATCCTGGAGACAATTGTAAGCAGGAGTGATATCCATCACGTGGAAACTCACGTCGAAGATAGTGGGTCCAATTTGGATTGGTAGGTTGATCTCCCCCACCACTTCACGCTTTGATCCATCGAAGGGTCGAAAGACAGTATTACTTGGGTGCATGTGGGCTCCTTGGACTGTCAGCTTATCGAGTGTACATTTGGGCATGACATTCAAGGATGACCCATTATCCACAAGAACTTTAGCGATGAGATACTCCTTGCACTTGACAGAGATGTGCAAGGGCTTGTTGTGGCTTGACCCTCTGGGAGGGAGTTCTTCATCAATGAAGGTGAGGTGATCATTCGCTGTAATGTTACCAACAATCCCCTCAAACTTGTCTTGGGATATGGCATGCGGGACATAGGCTTCATTCAAGATCTTCAGCAAGGCGTTTCGATGTGGTTTCGAACTCATTATTACTGATAACAAATTTATCTTTGCAGGTGTGCGATTGAGTTGGTCGATGATGGAGTACTCGCTTTGCCTTATGAACTGGAATAACTCATCAGTCTCCTCCTTGGATTCTTTATTATTTTCTTCTTCGTTCTTTTTATTCTTTCCTTTATTCTTAGGAGCATTGTCTTGTAGCTCCTTGGGGGAGTAAACTCTTCCACTTTTTGTCATGTCCCCAATATCGGCTATGCTAGAGATATCTTCATTGATAGGCGATGTCTCTTCCTATCTCCACGGTACACCTTTATTTGAAACATAGGGGAAGGGACGAGGCGCGAACAAATGCAATGGCATCCTTGCCCCCTCTTCTCGGATGACCAATGACTGAGGCTTATTATCCTCCTTAGGTGGATCAACCGTTGGGGAGAGTTTGATGACGAAAGGTTTTCTCTCCATTCTTATGATTATGGAGAGCACGCCAATTAATCCTTTCTTTTTATTATCATATTATTATTAAAGTGAGAAGGGATATATGAATGAATGCAACTTATGAATGTAATAGATAGTTGAAAAGATGGTGGAAAAGACAAATTTATTCATTTCATCAAGAAAATGTACATTCCCCTATACAATGCTTCGAAGTACACTTTGACAAAAATGGAAAAGCCTAAAGAAACCCATAGGCAGGTTAAGATTTCTATGTAACTCTTCTTCGACTTCCCGTACGTGGCATGCAAGTGCTTTAGCTTGTTGATGGCTACCTGGATCATAACTTCATCATATCGGTGAGCCCTTTTTGTCTTCGCCTCGTGATAAGCGATCAAGGCTTTTAAATTATCAGACCTTTCAACTGCTCGGGCTCTTTCTTGAAGGGTCTGACCAAACTAAGCTAGTCCTTTTCTCTCTTTGATGTGGAACTCAGAAAGGCCTGCGCTACGTTCCTGGGCAGTTTCCCACCATTTTTTGTACTTCAGACCGAGTCATTGTGAGATCATCTTGCATTATCTTATTCGTTAGCGAAGAAGGTGTCCATAGCAGCGTGATCCACGGTATCGGTGTGAAAGGGAAATAAGACATTCCCAAACACAATCAACATTAGAGTCTTGTTGAAAGCAGACCAATCTTCCTTATTAGCCAAGGATGACAGATGGTCTTCTAGCAATGAAATCTTCAACCTTGGATACTCCTTTTTCCCACTAGGGAAGACTGATGAGATGGCAATCGGATGAGGGCGACGACCTTATTCATAGAAATATAAGCTTTGCAGCAAATGTAGACCCCGAATGATTTGGGCCATCGGATCATGAGCTCATATTCCTCTAAGGTCGATACCAAATTGAACTGTGGGAACTCAAAGCAATGTAAATCAGTGCTCTAAAAGTCGACCAAAACTCTAACGAAGATGTGATCAATGCAAATCTTCAAAAGGTCAAAATCCGTTCATAGGATTTCTCAAAGTCGGAACGGGCTTCAGGCGGCATCAGTGTGCACAACTGCTCCGACCTCTCTACACGGTATTGAAGAACATCCACTTTCCCCAATTGCCTACTGCTAGATCCTTTCATTGAATAAAAGCAAAAATGCATGTTATGAGTATGACTTTGGTGAATGCATGCATGAAGGTGTTTATTTTTTCCTAAACATTATCATGTTTTATTTTCTAACATGATGCATGATAATGTTTGGGTTTTTGCTTTTTTTATTGTGTTTTTTTGTACTTGGTTTTTCATGCAGAAAAAGGGAAACTACCTATATGGATGTCATGAATTTGATGCTAACACCATGAAAGAGGTCCCATTTTCTCTATTTTTATGTATTTATTTTTATTTTTCTAGGCTGTCGTATGATCATTCTACGCTAATGCAACAAACAAATGCAAAAACCATATACTCAAACAATTCACTCATCCACGAACAGAGCGATGTCGTTTAATCACGAGGTAGGGGTATCCTGCAGAAAAGTGCATAGTCAAGGTAGGTTCTAACTGTTCTCACCAAGGCCAGGTCCCTAAGGTACCCCCATTATAGGGTCTCCACGGTCTCTCAGCCCTTAAACCTTGCGTGGCTCAAAGGCCATGTCGACGTCCTGTGGACTGAGAGAGGAGGGTTATCACCTTGAGTGGTGGTTTTCGATAACGACTTGCTAACACTAGGGTCATTACCACAGTCGGCCGTACATGCCACCCACTCCCTAAGATTTATCGCTCATGCCCCCGAGTATAGAGGGATTGTTGTGTGCAATGGTTGTGTACAATTTTATTTCAGACAAGTGCGAAAAATAAATATACAACAATTATTAAGGCCATACAAATAAAACATGTTATACAGACAAGGAAGGATAAAAGCATAATTTCAAATCCTTTATTTTCTTTTGAATTAATCCACCACTAAATGAGATCAACTCTCTAAGCATCCCCAGGGGGGACGAAAAATGCGTGCGATCGCGACGCGATGGCTGAAACTCGCATTTTCATAAAATAAATTTGGTCATCACTTTTAGGTTGCTCGATAACCGAACTAACCTTAAAAAAGAGATTTTCACAAAATGGATTCTATGGAGTCGTCACCAATGTTTTAACCATAAACTTTGAAAAAGGATAAAAAAAGGCATTGGTTAAGAAAAACCAACTTTGGCCACTATAACTAGAGTTGGGGTAAGGGAGTTAGTTACGCGTGGGGAAGGTGTTAGCACCCCACAACGCCCCTTTTGGGTTCCCTATGATGGATTAATTCAGAAAATAAAGATTTCTAGAAATTATGCTTTTACCTTATTTATTTATTTACAATATCTATTTAAATGTCTACATGGTCCTAATTTCTAATGCACACAAAGGAAAGTGATAAAAGATTAAGAGTTTGAGAAGAACCTCCGAAGCGAGCTTTTATAAATCTTTAAACTTGAGGACGCTTTTTGGTAGTCCCCTTGCACTACATAAGCACTCCTCCCTCGAACAAGTAAAAATATTAAACTGCCGAGATTCTGATGTCTCAAAAGAGACTTCCTTAACCAATTTTTGCCTTAATGGACAATAAAAAAGATCACTCGATGTCTAGAGATGTCTAGAAGTGTCTCTAGGTGTGAGAATGTTTGAGAATGTGTGAAAAAGTGTGAGTAATGACATCCTATTTATAGGCATGCTCACCAAGGAGATCGGGACGGCCGTCCCAGGTTTTGTCAGGCGGGACGATTGTCTGGGATTTTGGGGCGGGCGTCCCAAGTTACCAAAGAGGGTGGGACAGCCGTTTGGGATTTGGGACGGCCGTCCCAGGCCACCAAGGAAGGTGGGACCATCGTCTAGAATTTGGGACGGCCGTCCCAGGCCACCACAGAAGGTGGGACGACCATCCCGGATTTCCTGACAAAATTTTATTTTTTATTTCTTATTTTCTCTAAGAAAACTCTCCCTTTCTTACATGGAGCCTAACAAACACTACTAGGGGCCCAATGAAGCCTTGTCCATCTTCAAAATGGAGGATTTCTGAACTTTGTTGTGAAGCCGGACAAGATTTAGGGTCTATAAATGGCTTAGTCGAGTCAATCCAAGATGTGTATAACATTCCAGATCTTAAGAGTAACATTTTGAGTATGAGACAACTTATGGAGAAAGGTTCCTTGGTATTCATGAAAAGCCAAGTACTACACTTGAAGGATAAGTTTTGGAGACTAATTACCAAGTTGAAATGAGGAGAGATTGTATGTATAAGTTGAACTTGAGAAGTACTCATGATAAATATTTGAAGCTTAACATAGAAGATACACTATTAATGTGACATCACTGATTTGGTCACTTGCATTTTGGTGGTCTAATCAAGCTAGCGAAAAAGAACATAGTGCATGGACTACTGAACATGTAATTCGAGGGAAAATTTTGGGAAGAATGTGTACTTGGTAAGCATGTGAGAACCTCGTTTCAGAATAAGGTTAAATATCGTGCAAAGGATTGACTTGAATTAATGCACACTGATTTGTGTGGATCGATTACCCCCAAACCTTTAGTTGTAAAAGGTATTTTATATCCTTTGTTGATGATTTTTCACGTAAAAAATGGGTTTATTTTTTGGAAGAGATATCTGAGGTGTATAAGAGGTTTAAAGTGATAGTGGAGAAAGCAATGGGCAAACACATCAAGTTAATCTGATCCGATAAAGGTGATGAGTATACATCAACAACCTTCATGAAGTAATTTGAGGAGGAAGATATAAGAAGATTTATGACAACACGATACTTACCTCAACAAAATGGTGTGGTTGAGAGGAAAATGTGGAGATTGAAAAAGACCATTTACGGGTTGAAGTAAGCTCATCAAGCATAGAAACTCGTACAAATACTTCAAGGAAAAAAAAATTGAACAGTCCTTACGAACATGCTCTTTCTGTGCAGAATGTTAGAATCGCGCAGCGGAATGTTTGCGTTTACGGACAAAAACCAAGAGAGGGGGGTGAATTGATTTCTTAAACAAAAATTAGGGTTTTAAAATTTTCCAAAAAATTTCACCGATTAAAATGCATTGTAAAGTAAATAGAAAAGGGAAAGAAGATTACACAAGTGATTTATACTGGTTCGGATCAAAAGACCCTACGTCCAGTTGCTAATCACTCAAAAAGAGGATTAACGCTGTCACTATAATCACAATTTACAAACAGATTACAAATTGAAAAGACAAGGAATAGAAAACACCTCTCTTGAGTCACACAAGAGATGAACACCTCCTTTGAATCCACAAAGGATGAAGAACAACTTTTCCTAGAGACGACACAACACACAATCCACCAATAAACCCACTTAGTGATTCTTATCGCTTCTAGCGCACACTAGGTTTTCAAAAGCCCCTTTTTCTTCCCTACAGAAAGTTCTAGCAGTCACAACTCTTAAATTTTGTATGAAAAAGGTTTGTTAATTTGCAGAGAGCCTTAGAGAACCTTAAGTAGAGAGAATAGGGTCTCGGAAATGGGGATTTTCGAAAACAGAAGAATTGGGAATAGGGTTTTCGTAAATTGGTCCAAATAAGAATTTCAAAACACATAACAGACGTAAATAATCGATTATCTTGAGTGATAATCGATTATTTTAGAGCCATTTTCGTAGAGGAAGAAAACTGGACCAGGATAATCGATTATCTGACCAAATAATCGATTATTTGCCTGTGATAATCGATTATCCTGAGTGATAATCGATTATCACTAAGAGCTTTTCCTGAAAATAATTTTCTTGTTGTAATAATCTATTATCCTGAGTGATAATCGATTATCACATTGTATTTTTGATAAAAAAGAGTTTTTAGAGCTTTTAAAGGATGATCTATGTGCTGACTATCTTGGACTCTAATATTACAGACTCAAAAATATAAAAACAGAGTTTTACATAAGATTACAAGTCTTCAAATCTCTAAGTTCTTTGTTCTTGAATCATCATCAAAATTTGCAAGCTTCATATCCTTGTATGGTTAACAATCTCCCCCTTTTTGATGATGATCAAAATTTCCTTTAAAGCCCTTGTAATAACATGTTTTATCTATCACAGCTAATAAAAACATTAAACATACTAGCAACATTAAAATTATTAAACATAAGAGGCTTTAAATAATTTCTCCCCCTATTTTGAATATAATAGAAAATGAAAGCTCCCCCTCAATAAGTGCATAAGATAGAAAAATAGTTCCCCCTCAATCAATGCAAAAAAAAAATAAAATTGGTCAGTTAAGCAGAGTTTAGGCTATTTATAATATTCCTAAGTCTCTTCTAAGTTCATAGAATCTATCCTTTGGAAGAGGTTTGGTAAATATATCCGCTAATTGATGTTTTGTGTCTATATACTCAATTTGACAATTTCCTTTAGATATATGATCTCTTAAAAAGTGATGCCTAATCTCAATATGTTTAGTTCTAGAATGCATAATAGGATTCTTTGTGAGATTGATAGCACTTGTATTATCACACATTAAAGAAATATTACTTAGAAAGATACTATAGTCTTCTAATTGTTGCTTCATCCATAAGATTTGAGCACAACAATTACCAGCTGCAATATATTCAGCTTCAGTTGTAGATAAAGCAACACATGCTTGTTTCTTAGAATGCCAAGACACTAAGGATGATCCTAACATATGACATATTTCACTAGTACTCTTTCTGTCTATTTTATATCCACCATAATCAGCATCAGAATAACCTATTAAACTAGGAGAAGCTTCAGATGGATACCATAATCCAAATCCTGTAGTTCCTTTTAAATATTTTAAAATTCGTTTTACTGCAGTTAAATGAGATTCTTTTGGACATGCTTGAAATTTAGCACACACACAAACAGAATGCATAATATCAAGTCTACTTGCAGTTAAGTATAATAGAGAACCTATCATACCTCTATACATTGATTGATTAATTTCCAAACCTGATTCATCTTTATCCAAATAACATGATGTTCTCATGGGTGTGTTAGCTTCGTTTGAAGTTTTCATTTCAAATTTCTTGAGAATCTCTTTGCAGTATTTGGTTTGAGACACAAAGGTGCCATCTTTAAGTTGCTTAATTTGAAGTCCAAGAAATAATGTTAATTCTCCCATCATTGACATTTCAAATTCACCCTGCATAATCTTAGCAAATCCTTCACATAAGGAATTATCAGTTGATCCAAAAATAATATCATCAACATATACTTGAACTAACAGAATATGTTCCTTAACTTTTTTAATAAACAGGGTGGAATCAATTTTTCCTCTAGAAAAGTCATTTGAAATTAGAAAACTACTTAGTCTTTCATACCAAGACCTAGAAGCTTGTTTCAAACCATATAAGGCTTTCTTCAATTTAAAAATATGATTGGGATATTTAAAATCTTCAAATTCAGGGGGTTGTTCCACATATACTTCCTCTTTGATAAACTCATTAAAAAATGCACTTTTAACATCCATTTGATAAAGTTTAAATTTCATCAATGAGGCATAAGCAAGAAGTAGGCGTACAACCTCTAACCTGGCAACAAGAGCATAAGTTTCATCATAGTCAATACCTTCCTCTTGACACTAACCTTTGGCAACAAGTTTGACTTTGTTCTTTGTTATATTTCTATCTTCATCAAGTTTGTTTCTAAATACCCATTTTGTTCCATCACTTGATGAGATTCTTCTCTTGGAATTAATTTCCAGACTTTATTTTTTTCAAATTGATTAAGTTCTTCTTGCATTGCTATGCACCATTGGTCATCTTTAAGAGCTTCCTCAACACTTTTGGGTTCAATATGTGAAACAAAAGCTACAAACATACATAAATTTGTCATATTTCTAGTTCTTACCCCTTTTGAGATATCACCAATTATATTGTCCATTGAAAGTCCTTTTGGTAGTTGTCACTCTTTTGCCAATTCAGTTGGTTGAGATGACTCATTCTTATTTAAGTACATTTCTTCTAGAGCTTCTCTTATGTATTCATCATCACCTGCAATTTCTTTATTTGACTCAAGAGGATTTTCCTATAGGTCTACAATTTCATCAAAGGTGACATGTACAGATTCTTCAATATTCAAAGTTCTTCTATTAAAAACTCTATATGCTTTGCTAGTTAGTGAATAACCAAAGAAAATGACCTCATCGGCTTTTGAGTCAAATTTTCCTAAGTTATCTTTTCCATTATTTAAAACAAAGCATTTACATCCAAATATTTTTAAATGAGCAACATTAGGCTTCCTACCATTTAACAATTCATAAGGAGTTGATTTTATAATTGGCCTAATAACCATCCTATTCAATACATAACATGCAGTACTCATAGCATCAGCCCAAAAATATTTAGAAACATTTGATTCATTTAACATTGTTCTAGCAAGTTCCTCTAGTGACCTATTTTTCCTTTTTACTACACCATTTTGTTGGGGAGTTCTAGGTGCAGAAAAATTATGTAAAATACCATTTTCTTCACAATAATTTTCAAAGCATTCATTTTGAAATTCTCCACCATGGTCACTTCTTAACACCTTAATTCTTAAGTCTTTTTCATTTTGAATTTGCTTGGCAAACTTCCTAAAGACCTTAAAAACATCACTTTTTAATGTTAAGAAAAATGTCCAAGTATATCTAGAAAAATCATCAACAATTACAAGAGCATAGTAATTTCCACCAAAACTTTTTATCCTAGATAGAACAAATAAATCTAAGTGTAATAGTTCTAAAGGTTTTGATGTGGAAATAACATTCTTAGATTTAAAGGATGATTTCACTTGTTTACCTTTTTGACATGCATCACATAATCTATCTTTTTCAAATTTTAACTTAGGCAAACTAACAACTAAGTCCTTTGATATTAGTTTGTTTAATTGATGCATGTTTATACGATCTGCTCTCTTATGCCATAACCATGGATTTTCTTCCTTAGCAACTAAGCATGTTATACTAGTGTTAGATACACAATCCAAATCAATCAAATAGATATTATTATGCCTAATGCCTTTTAATGCTATATTTTCGGAATCCTTTAAATGAATGGTGCAAAACTTACTTTCAAATATTACCTTGAATCCTTTTATCGCAAAGTTGACTTATACTTAGGAGATTATGCTTTAGCCCATCAACAAGAAGCACATCCTTTATCTCCAAAGTATTTGCACCACCAATGTTTGTGGTTCCAAGGATTCTTCCTTTGTTGTTGTCTCTATAGGTTACATATCCTTGTTCTTTTGCTTTGAAACTCACAAATTTCGTTTTGTCTCCGGTCATATGTATTGAACATCCACTGGCAAGATACGACATAGAATTCTTGGATTTGGAAGTTTCTTACAAAACAAGAACATAGTAATCTTAGGTCCCCATAACTTTTGGGTCTTTGGGGTTAGAGACAATCAAATCAATTAACTATAGGAACCCAAACATATTTTCCTTTAGGAACACCAAAATGCTTAATTTTACACCTATTTGAAGTATGACCATGTTTCATACAATAAAAGCATGAATTAGATGTAATCTTTGAAAATGATACATTTTTAATTTTTGAAGTTTTAGTTCCTTTTTCAACCCATACTTTTCGATTTTTGTTTTTAGGCTTTTTCAATGGAACATGACAGTTTTCTCTATTTTGAACAATAACCTTATCCTTATGACTATCACTTAATTCTTTCTTAGCTTTATCAAGTAAGTGGTTAAGTATGTCAATATCATATTCATACTCTTTACATGATGCACATGCTATATTTTTAATATCTTTTTCCTCTAAACATGCAATTTTAGTTTTCAAGGATTCCACCTCTTTTTTTGATTAATTCGAACACTTTTTCACATATTTATATTCATTTTTCAAGTCCTTAAAAGCAGTAAATAATTCTTCATATGCATTTTATAAAGCATCATAATCATTTTCATCATCACTTGAGGAAGAGTCGGAATCACTAACCTCATAATCGGAAGAGATGTTGTCATTTGCCATCAAGCAAATGTTTGCTTCAATTTCTGAATCACTTGATTCCAAACTTGAGTCACTATCATCCCAAGCACTGTAGGTTTTCTTTTTGAAGAATTTCTTGCCTTTATGATCTTCATTTTTCTTGTTTGGAGAATCGGTTTTTACATGTCCTGTTTCACCACAACCGTAACATTTAAAATTTAAGGAAGTACTTTCTTTTACCTTTCCCTTACCTTTGAAGGGTTGCTTCCCTTTGACTTTCATAAACTTTGTAAATTTCTTGATCATGAGATTCAAATTTTCATCATCCTCATTTTCTGAGTCTTCTTCCTCCTTCTTGTTCTTCCTTTTAGAAATTTCAGTTTTGAAGGCAAGATTTCTCTTTTGGTGTTGGCCTTCTTCATCGTTTAGCCTTCCGAGTTCAAGTTCATGTTCTCTTAACTTTCCAAAGAGGGACGCCAAAGACATGGTAGCAAGATTTTGTGACTCCGTGATGGCCGTCACCTTTGATTGCCATTTCCTATCCAAATATTTAAGAATTTTTACATTTAATTCATCAATATAAAAAATTTTACCTAACCCGGTGAGATGGTTCACAATATGTGTGAAACGCTTTTGAACGTCAAAAATCGTTTCTCCTTGTTGCATTCGGAACATCTCATACCCTTGAATCAATGAGTTCTTTCTTGCTCTTTTAACGTCATCGGTACCTTCGTGGGTTACTCTTAGCATTTTCCACATTTCTTGAGCACTCTTGCAAACAGATATTTTGTAAAACTCATCAAGGGTTAAAGCAGATGAAATTATATTTCTAACCCTAACATCATATTGGGCATTTATATTTTCTTCAGCCGACCATCTAGAAAATGGTTTTGGTACTTCTTCTCCATTTTCAGTAATCTTAGGAATAAAAGGACCATTTAAAATTGCATCCCATACACCCCTATCAACAGACTCCAAAAATATTTGCATTCTAACTTTCCAAAAAGGATAATTTTTCCCCGCAAAAAGTGGGGCTCTATCGATAGAAGCACCATCGGCAAAAGTTTGATTTTGTCCGGCCATTTTCGAAAATTGAATGACTATCAAAGCAAGCTCTGATACCACTTGTTAGAATCGCGCAACGGAATGTTTGCGTTTATGGACAAAAATAAAGAGGGGGGTGAATTGGTTTCTTAAACAAAAAATTAGGGTTTTAAAATTTTCCCCAAATTTCACCGATTAAAATGCGTTGTAAAGTAAATAGATAAGGGAAAGAAGATTACACAATTGATTTATACTGGTTCGGATCAAAAGACATTACGTCTAGTTGCTAATCACTCAAAAAGAGGATTAACGCTGTCAATATAATCACAGTTTACAAATTGAAAAGATAAGGAATAGAAAACACCTCTCTTGAGTCACACAAGAGATGAACACCTCCTTTGAATCCACAAAGGATGAAGAACAACTTTTCCTAGAGACGACACAATCCACCAAGAAACTCACTTAGTGATTCTTATCGCTTCTAGCCCACACTAGGTTTTCAAAAGCCCCTTTTTCTTCCCTACAGAAAGTTCTAGCAATCACAACTCTTAACTTTTGTATGAAAAAGGTTTGTTAATTTGTACAGAGCCTTAGAGAACCTTAAGTAGAGAGAATATGGTCTCGAAAATGGGGATTTTTGAAAACAGAAGAATTGGGAATAGGGTTCTCGTAAATTGGTCCAAATTTGAATTTCAAAACACATAACAGACGTAAATAATCGATTATCCTGAGTGATAATCGATTATTCCAGAGCCATTTTCGCAGAGGAATAAAACTGGACCAAGATAATCGATTATCTTACCAAATAATCGATTATTTGCCTGTGATAATCGATTATCCTGAGTGATAATCGATTATCATAGAGAGCTTTTCCTGAAAACAATTTTCTTGTTGTAATAATCGATTATCCTGAGTGATAATCGATTATCACAGTGTATTTTTGATAAAAATGAGTTTTTAGAGCTTTTAAAGGATGGTCTATGTGCTGACTATCTTGGACTCTAATATTACAGACTCAAAAACATAAAAACAGAGTTATTACATAAGATTACAAATCTTCAAATCTCTAAGTTCTTTGTTCTTGAATCATCATCAAAATCTGCAAGCTTCATATCTTTGTATGGTTAACAAAGAAAAGTGAGGGTATTATACGATTTGTTGCTCTTTATGTGGATGATCTCATTTTCATGGGAAATAATGATGAAATTATTTAACAATTCAAGAGCAAAATGACATTGGAGTTTGAGACAATAGACTTGGGTTTAATGAAGTTCTTCCTTGTTATGGAAGTTAGACAAGATGAGACAAGGGTATTTATGTCCTAATAAGAATATACAAAGGAGATCTTGAGTAAGTTTTAAATGGTAGGCTACAATCTAGTTTCAACATCCATGGAACTAAGAATAAAACTTTCTAAGTTTGATGGAGGGGACCGAGTTGATGCAAGTAGATATTGAAGCTTAGAGGGTAGTCTTTGTTATCTCAAAAGTACAATACCAAATTTGTTGTTAAGTTTTGAAATTATAAGTCGATTCATGGAAGACTCGAGCTATGCACAATAGAAGGCGTTGAAGTGAATACTATGACATATATGAGAAATTATGTCACTCAGACTATTTTAAATAAGGTCGGATAATTATAGGTTAGTTGGATACTCAAATAGTGATTGGTGTGGAGACATAAATGATTAGAAAAGTACACATGGATATGTATTTTTCATGTGTATCAAAACTTTTACTTGACTTTTAAATATGCAACCAATAGTAACAATTTCAACGTATGAAACCGAGTATGTGGCAACATCTTGGTGTGTGTCATGTAGTGTGACTCAAAAATCTATTGAGCTCATTAGAGCAATATAGCAACTCGGTGCGACTATGATCCGAGTTGATAACAAGTTAGCAAAGAACCCAATCAATCATGAGAGGGATAAACATATTGATTTTCATTTTCACTTCATTTGAGAACATATGAAGGAAGACAATGTGAAACTAGTGCACATGATAAGTCGAGATCAAATTGTGGATATATTCATGAAGCCACTACTTATAATATTGTTAGAGAATTGAAAAAAGTTGATTGAGATGAAGGATGAAAGAAACATTTAGGTTTATGGGAAAGTTTTACTAAATAAATTTAAATGTCAGTTAATAAACTTAATGTCAGTTTTTACATTTTAATTGAGCAATTTTTTGGTTATTATGGTGAGAGGTCAAGAGTAAATAGTTTTGTTTGTGTTTTGATTGTAGACCATTAATAAAGTTAAAGACTTGAAATTCAAAAAGTCAAATTTCAGTCTATAAATACCTAGTTGTATTGTTTGATGAAACACATAAAGAAATAAAGTATCTAATAGAAAATTTTCTCTTATCATAAATTTTTTTCAATAAGTTCGTAAAAAACTTAAAATTTAAAGTATACATTTCACCTATGTTTTTATTCTTTATTTTCTTAATTAATTAATGTCCAAACTAGGGATAGTAAAATGTGTTAGTCTTATTTGAACTTGTCTCGTTTCGACTCGCTAAAAATAGGACAAGTTAGACTAACTTGTCATAGTTCTAATGGAGTATACACTTGGAAGGTCAATCTATCAATTTTTTTATATCCAAATTTTTTTTATATATTTAAGAAAATACTCTTAATTATATGAATATTTTTAAATCTTTACTCAATAATTAATTTTTATCAAATAAACTAAGAAATATACTAAATTACAAAATATTCAATTATAATTAATAATATAAGTTTAATTTGTTAGTATTTATAATTTAAATGATAATATTATAATATATTTACATATATAACATCACCACAAAAAAATATAATATTGAGTATACTTCATTCAGTTTTTAATTTGTTAGATTAGTAGACTAAATATAATAGGACAAAGTAATTAACAAACTATAGCTACCAACTAATTTATCGTATGACTTATTCTTTGTGTAATTTATACTTATCTTAAAATAGAATATTAGTCTAATGTATTTCTATATTTTGGAGCATGTCAAAATGATAAAATTTAAAATAATTCCAAACAATTCCAAAATGATGGGATATTTGCCATAAGTTGATCATGTTATAAACTTCCCAAAAGCTCATATTTTGTGACATATCTAACATCAAACCTATCACAATTGAATTATATATAGCAAAAATCATATCATGGGTCATCCAATCCATAACAAGTGTAATATGTATATTATTGATTATATGTCACACCAAATAAAATGATACATCTGAATATTTAAACGGAAAAAAATTGATTGACAATCCAATGGTAAAAAAATCCATTCAACAACTTGATTTATTAATAAAATAATATTTATTAATTAATTTTATTTTAAATCAATAACTTTATAAATATAATCTTAATAAATAAGATTGAATAATAGACGTGTTTGTCCAACTGTCACTGTATCATCCCTCTTTTAAAATATTGTAATTTTAACTTTTTGAAATCTCTCTATAATCTCTTAATTTAACTCCCTAAAATTATAATTCCCCAAAATTTTTTAAAAATCAAAATATTTATTCTAACACCTATATATCCTTTTATGTCATCCTATTCGTATTACACTTATTTTGTAATGCTGACACTTATGTTATCCTTTTATGGCTATTTAACCTGCAGATTTTTGAACCTTGGGTACAGAAAAGAAGACTGGAATATGTAAAACATGATCATTTAATATTGAGAATATTACAGCATGTTCACAAGAACACCCTCCAAAGGATATTCACAACAAATGGAACTCCAAATGTGAGTGCCATAAGGTGAGATTTCGAGGAACTGCTACTTTGAAAGTTTGACCCGTGACAAGCTATTTATAATAGGCATACACTTTGCAGGCAATTATATAAGGAAATAGATCAAGATGGGAGTAGTGGTATATCAGCTTCTGAAGTGAAAGACCTTTTACTGAAAAACAAAGTTACTGAAACCAATTTCAATGAGGAGAAAGAAATAGAAGAAGTGTTGCGAATTTTTGACCTGGATGGTGACAAAAAAATAACCAAGGAGGAATTTGTTAGTGGATTCACAAAATGGCTTGAACAAACAAAGCATGCTTTAGAGACACAGTATTTTTCAAGCAAATCACTGAAAAATATATATCAGGTACGTATAGTAATACACTGTGTGTTAAAGAAAAGTGATATCAACATGTTAAATTTAATTAAAAATTCAAAGCCAAGACTTCTAAAAGTTGTTTGGTGATGATAGATATGGGAGGAACAGAAAGGCAGTCTTGACAATATTTGGTGAAATTGTTGAAGATGGATTTAGGAACAGAAAATTTGAGAATTAAGAATGCCTTGCAGGAACTTCATTCTGGCAAGTAATAATGTTGAAAGCATTGACAGGTTTTTGGACCATGGATTGAAAACAAAAGAAAAGAACGTGAAGGAAAGAAACAGCTTATATGTGAAATCTTAAGGCATGTTCAAAGTGATGTGGTTGGTAGCCTTCTCACAGTAGATGGCAAACCTGATGAACATGCTATAAGAAGGTCAGTATTATTTAATTGAACTTCTTGGCATAAATACAATGCATTTTATTAAATGTGAAATCCATTTCAAAACCATTTACTACTATTAGTAGTTCAAAATGTAAATACCACATTACCTGTAACTAGCCTCAGATATTGAAAGCTTCTAACTCTTCGTGAGAATCCTGAAATGGTTGCAGTTTGTACAGTTTACTTGTCTAACTACGAGCACCAGAAATCATAAAATTCCTTCTTAATTTTTTTCCACTTCCTTGTTCTCATAGCCTCTGTGATAACCAGGTTATTTGAGAAAATTGATCGCAACAGAGATAACTTCATTTCCCAATCTGAGTTGAGAGAACTAATCATGAACATCAAATTTGTTAAAGCATCAATGGAAGTGGAAGAAGCAGTTGCTCTTGTCATTGAAGAACTTGACATTGATAACGACCACATAATTAATGAGGAGGAATTTGTCGTTGGGTTTCAGAAATGGCTTGGCTCTACTTCAGCTCCTGCTCCAGTGTCACATTCTGAGCCTCAAGAAGACATGTATCAGGTACAATATTTTGAGGGAATTTAGTTTGACCCTTATAATTTTTTTCTTTTATCTAAAATTATTGCTTTTGGTCTTCATTGTAAAGTAATTTGAGTATTAGTTTAGCATAAATTCAAAAGAATATATTTTAGTCGACAATCTTAAAAAGTAGTGATTTCATATTTTAAAAGATGAAATCTAAAGAACTTTTTAGAACAAAAATCAAAATTTTACTATTTTTTGAAATGTAAAACCATATTAAAATCTATAAAACAATTAACAACTTTTACTTGTCCTGCTTCATATTTTATTTGTACAAAGTCAGCAATGTCAGCTTAACATTCATTTTGTGCATACAAGACCTGGGAAGAGGCTGACATGGTGGTGGAAGAGATGCAAAGTAAAGCAGTAGTTGACAAATCAATTAGGGCATGGCTTAAGGCCATATTATATGTGGTGCTAGGAATTGCTATGCTATCCATTTTGGCAGAGCCTCTGACAGAAAGTGTCCACAACTTCTCTAAAGGTGTAGGACTCCATCCATTCTTCATGTCATTCATTCTAGTCCCCTTGGCCACAAATGCTAGAGAAGCAGCTTCAGCAATCAAAGAAGTAAGAGATAAGAAGCCTAGAACCACCTCTCTTGCCATTTCTGAGGTCAGTGTGTCTCATCTCCTTCACCAATTTCATTCCACAAACTCAATAATTGTATATGTATAAACCATTTTCTGGGGACTTAAAAATTATGGTCAGTGCAGATATATGGAGGAGTATTCATGAATAACATTCTTGGCTTCTTAGCAATCTCAGTTCTGATCTTAGTGGGACAAGTGACTTGGGAATTCTCAGCTGAATTTCTGGTTGTTGCTATTGTTTGTGCTATAACAGGCATTGCTGCAAGTTTTCACTCCGTTTTTCCTCTATATTCAGCAGTTTTTGCAATCCTCTTGTACCCATTTTCCTTGGTTCTGGTTTTTGTACTTGACCAAGTTCTTAACTATAATTAACAATCTCTGGAGTGTTGTGACATGATAAAATGCGTTTAGGAGAGGTTTGTAAATTTGATTTTTACCAAACATTATTAAATTTAATGAGTTTTCATTCAATACATCAGTTAATATATTTTCTTTAATTTGTGAATATTCATTTAAAATATATTTATAAGCCAATACTTCTGTCTTCCCTTTAATATAACGACTCAGCTACTAATAATAAACACATTTTTGGTTTAATTTTCAATCCGATATGAGTTACTATTTGTAGATGGCTTCTACAGTTTAACTCCAGTTTAATCCTTAAATTATATTTTAATATAAAATATTGGGAAAGTGAATGATTCTAAATAATAAAAAATAAACGTATGTCTGCGTGAAGCCAAGTATGAGATAAGACTATTATCTGTAGTTTTCAAAATTTATAGAAAATCCCAAAGAAAGACGTGGAAACAAATACTTGAATATACGTCCCTACAAGAATTTAAGTTTGATTTCCACTTGCACTCTTCGAAAAGGAAACAAAAAAGATCGAAGCGAAATCTTTCAAAAATAGAAAAGACTAGAGAAATTCATCATCGACAACTTGTTATAACAAAATGATTATTAACAATATGATGATATCTAATATAAGAAAATTTAAAATAATACTTTATAATATTTTATATAAATATGAGAGAGAGGGACAAAATATGGATTGTTTATAAGCATTTAATTTTATTATATTACTTATTATATTTATCAATTTTAGATTCATAGATGTTAATTTAAAATTCTCAGATAATTTCATGTTAATTTCATTTTATATCAATTTTAAAGTTATCAAATTTTTCTTAATTTTAAAATTCGTAAATAATTTCTTACATAATAATAATAATTGTATTTTAAAAAAATCTTAGGAAATTTTATATATATTATTGTTGTTTTGAAATCAAATTGTATATGGAGAATACATGTGTAACAAAAGTATCCTGCCACGTTTTGAAGCTAGCAATTCCTATACCACATGTTATCTAATTCAGAAAGATGGAACGAACACAATTTGTTGCAACTTGGTGGTCTATTTTGTCCATTAGTGATGCCGACTTAATAGTCTATTTAGTCATTAGTGATCCCCATGTGTCAGAATTCATGTTCCCCTGCCTTAACTATACATAGCAAAACCGGTTAGCTAGGTTTGGTTGCTCAGTCAAACATTCCGTTAAAAAACTAATAGGATGGGTCCAGATTTAGATTTAGTCTGGAAGCACATTTCTAATCGGTCAATCTAATAAGATAAATTAATTTATTTTAAAATAATATTAATATATTAAAATAAAAAAAAATTATAATTAAAAATATTAACTTTTATATTATATTATTAAAATACGTAAAAATATTATTATACTCTCAATATAATTTTATATGAGAAAGATCCGAGTTACGTCATTCATATAGTTACGGATAAAAAGTAATATAATTATTGAATCTATCTAATCACAAATGGTTGATTACATGCATTACTGACTTGAATGTCAGAGTATTTTGTAGATACCCCACCTCTGATTTTCTATTGCCATTACGAGATTCGAGTACTGAGAATAAAAACGAAAGTCGAGTATCGAGAATGGAAGTCGAGTACCAAGAGTGTAAGTCGGAGACCAAACCAGATAACTGTTCACAGCAAAGGTAGGTTTGTGTTCGGTCATATAAGAACATAACACTACTAGAAAAATGTCAAATAAGTAACCGAAATCAGTGATCGAAAAATTTAGTTATTATCAGTGACCGAATCGATAACCAAATTATTATTTTTTAGTCTAATAATCAGAAATAGTAATCGAATTTTCGGTCACAAAAAATCGGTTACTTATTTCGAGTCACTTTATTATTTAATTTATTTTTTTAATTAATCTATATTTAATTTATGTAATTATTTACTACAAAAATGGTTAATAGTGATCTGAAATTAGTGATCGATTTTTTTATATTTAGTAACTGATTTAGTGACTAAAATTTCGATCACTAAAAAAATAATTTTTAAACCGATTACTATTTTTCATTTATATAAATATTTTATTTAAAATATTTTAAATATAAATTTACTTAATGATTTAAAATAATTGATAACATTTTTAATAAAATTATAAATATTTTAAAAAAATTGTTTACTAACTTATTAAATAATTTAGTAATATAATTATTTGATTTTATTTTTTAATTTAGCATGTGAATAAAAAAATTAAAATTGATTATTAAATTAGTCACCGAATCGGTCATTGATTCGGTCACCAGAATCGGTCACTAATTCGGTCACCGATTCGGTCACTAATTCGGTCATCGATTCGGTCATCGAATCGGTCATCGATTCGATCATCAGATCGGTCACTAAATCAATAATTAAATTAATTATTAATTTAGTCTCTTTATATATATATATATATATATATATATATATATATATATATATATATATATATATATATATATATATATATATATATATATTACTTGTATGTTAATAAAAATGTATTTCAATGTATTTATAAAAAATTAAAATTATTTTAATTACTTGAATTGATATTTTAAATTTATATTAATATCTTGAATAATTTAATAGTTGGTATATATATATATATATATATATATATATATATATATATATATATATCACTTTAATTTTTTTAATTAAAATTAATTTCATAAAAAAATTAATATTTGAAAATTAAAATGCAAAAATATATATATATATATATATAAATTTATTTATTTTTTAAAGATGATATATTCAATGTATGTTAAAAAAGTTCAAGCCAAACTTGTTTTTATAGAAGATTTTCAAAGCTATCTGGTTTAATTAATCTGTTAAAAGATTCTTTTAATATGTTAAAAGTGCAGTTTTAATCTGTTAAAACTTCTTTTAATCCATTAATACGTTCTTGATTCTTTAACATGATTTGTTTTAACTGATACGACAACGTTTATATCAATTAAAACACTTTACAAAAAATCTTCTAAGTTGATTTAATCGATTGTTCGCGATTCAATCGATTGAAATACTTGCAAAACTTTCTCCTAAAACTTTTCAAGTTATTTTAAGCGATAAAAATAAGTTTTAATCGATTAAAACGCTTGTGCAGAAATTGTTTTAATCGATTGAAACTAGATTTTAATCGATTAGAATAGTTATGATCGGTCATAATTGCATTCGACCGATCATAATGGAAACCATATAATAGCGGTTCAACGGTTAACCGCTATCTAAGTGACCTTTTAAGAGCGGTTCTGTGTAACCGCTATCTAAACTCTATCTCGCTTGAGCGACAACTTTCTCGCTCGAGCGAAACGCCCCTGCACAAAATTGGTACTCTCGACTTGTATTTCAGCTTGAGCGAGTCTAGTCTCGCTCGAGCGATAATTGATTCCGATCGATTATATTTTTGAAATGATCGATCATATTTGATAATTTTTTCAAATAATTAATTATAATCGATTAGTTTTCTAAATTATTGATTAGAATTGATTAGTTTTTCAAATAATAGATTAGAATTGATTAATTTCAAAATATATACTAAAAAAATATAATTAAAACTATAAATTAGTTAAGAATATTGACTATTGTAAAGATAAAGTAGAAACATTGGAGGAGATGAGGATGATAATATAATGATAGAACTTACAAAAATGTAGAATTGAGAAGTTTGAAACAAATAAAAATAAGAAAATAGATATTTAATTACACTTTTAATAAATTTAAGATAATACTAGTTTTAATTTTTATTTTTAAATATTTATTTTAAATATTTAAAACAGAGAAACTATAATTTTAGTTTCTAGCTACTGAATTTAAAGAATTAAATTTATTATTTAATCTTTTAATTTGTAGAATTAAACTCAATATAATTGTGAAAAATACTTTGTAGAGGCATTTGAGAAAGCTTTTGTCAAAATACTTTGTTTTTAATTGTTAAAAACATTTGTAGAGGCATTTGGCAAAACATAATTGAGATGATATGATAGCGGTTCCACCTTAACCGCTATCTAAAGTATAATTAAGATAGCGGTTAATGGTTAACTGCTATTAGAAGTTCACTTTTAAGAGCGGTTCTGTGAAACCGCTATCTAAAACGTATTTCGCTTGAGCGACAATATTCTCGCTCGAGCGAAACTCCAAGTGCACGAATTCGCATTCTCGGGGTGTATTTCGCTTGAGCGACACTACTCTCGCTCGAGCGAAATACAATCCTGATCGATCATAACTTGAAATGACCGATCATAATTGAGAGGATATAATAGCGGTTCCCTCATAACCGCTATCTAAAGTGCATATGAGATATCTGAAGTTGTATTTCGCTGAGCGAGACTACTCTCGCTCAAGCGAAGTCCGATTCTGATCGATTATATTTTCAAAATGACCGATCATATTTGATAATTTTTTCAAATAATTAATTATAATCGATTAGTTTTCTAAATTATTGATTAGAATTGATTAGTTTTTCAAATAATAGATTAGAATTGATTAATTTCGAAATATATACTAAAAAATTATAATTAAAACTACAAATTAGTTAAGAATATTGACTATTGTAAAGATAAAGTAGAACATGGGAGGAGATGAAGATGATAATATAATGATAGAACTTACAAAAATGTAGAATTGAGAAGTTTGAAACAAATAAAATTAAGAAAATAGAGATTTAATTACACTTTTAATAAATTTATGATAATACTAGTTTTGATTTTTATTTTTAAATATTTATTTTAATTATTTCAAACAGAGAAACTATAATTTTAGTTTCTAGCTACTGAATTTAAAGAATTAAATTTATTATTATTTAATCTTTTAATTTTAGTATTAAAATTTTAAATTATATTTTTCTACTTTGAGAATGAACCATATAATTAAACTCAAAATTGACAATATTATAATACATTTTTGAACTCTTTTGGATTAATTTTTTTCCTAATTTTTGATAAAGTTAATTTTAATATTTAAAAGTATTTAACATTTTGAATTCGAAAGGTTTTCTCTAATAGAAAATTTAAAAACATAATATAAAAAAAATAGTTAATATAAGTTTTCAAGTTATTTTAAGCTGATAAAAATAAGTTTTAATCGATTAAAAGGTACGTGCAGAAATTGTTTTAATCGATTGAAACTAGATTTTAATCGATTAAAATAGTTATGATCGGTCATAATTGCATTCCGACCGATCATAATGGAAACCATATAATAGCGGTTCAACGGTTAACCGCTATCTAAGTGAGCTTTTAAGAGCGGTTCCTGTGTAACCGCTATCTAAACTGTATCTCGCTTGAGCGAAAACTTTCTCGCTCGAGCGAAACGCCCTCGCACAAAATTGTACTCTCGACTTGTATTTCGCTTGAGTGAGTCTAGTCTCGCTCGAGCGATAATTGATTCTGATCGATTATATTTTTGAAATGATCGATCATATTTGATAATTTTTTCAAATAATTAATTATAATCGATTAGTTTTCTAAATTATTGATTAGAATTGATTAGTTTTTCAAATAATAGATTAGAATTGATTAATTTTTGAAATATATACTAAAAAATTATAATTAAAACTATAAATTAGTTAAGAATATTGACTATTGTAAAGATAAAGTAGAACATGGGAGGAGATGAGGATGATATAATATAATGATAGAACTTACAAAAATGTAGAATTGAGAAGTTTAAAAAAAAATTAAGAAAATAGAGATTTAATTATACTTTTAATAAATTTAAGATAATACTAGTTTTTAAACCTTTTTCTAATATTTGTTTTTAAAAATATAATATCATTTTTAATATTTTATAGATTTTATATTTATATATTTATAAAAGTAATTGGATTAAATTTATTATCCTCTCATATATTATTATACATTTAGCGTAATTTTAGTTTATTTAAAAATTAGAATACAAATATACTATACCAATATACCATTATATTATTTTCATTGTATATAAATTACAAAATTAATAATTTGTATACTATACTATACTAACATATTATTTGTATACTATACTAATAGTATAATATACTATATTATAATATTATTTGTATACAAAACTAATATCTTTATATATAAATATATAAATATGGAAAGATATAAATATATGTAAAAATATAAACATATAAATATATATAAATATGTAAAGATATAAACATATATCTTTAATATTTTGTAAATGTAAATATAATTTATATGTATTTTTAAATCTTTTTCTAATATTTATTTTTAAAAATATAATATTATTTTTAAAATTTAAATTTTTTTTTCAAATATATAAATATATAAAGATATAAATGTATAAGGATATAAATAAATATATAAATATATCAATATATAAATATATCAAAATATAAAAATATAAATATATAAATATATTAATATATAAATATATCAATATATCAATATATAAATATATATAAATATATATATATATATATATATATATATATATATATATATATATATATATATACAAATATATCAATATTATCCCCTCATATATTAATATACATTATTAGCATAATTTTAATTTAATTAAAAATTAGAATACAAATATACGATACTATACTAATATACCATTATTTGTAGATTTTATATATTAAAATATATAAATATATTTTTATTTATAGATTTTATATTTATATATTTATACGGATATACATTTATTTGTATATAAATATAATTTATTTGTAAGTTATTATTAAAAGATCCTAGTAGCTCGGTGGTTGGAGTTTCAGCCTCCAACTCTAAGGTACTCGGTTTCGAATCCTGACAATGACAATAAACCACCTAATAATAAGTTAAACTTCTAAAAAATATAATAAAGATAGGGGAAATAAATATAAATAAAAACTTAAATAAGCAAAATATAATATAATTAAGAAATAGGGAAAATAAATAATAGATATAATAAAAGTGTAAATAAATAAAAATAATTAAATTTACTTTTTCATTGATTTAGTGATCGATTCAGTGACCGATTTGGTTATATATAATCGGTCACCGATTCGATCACTGAATCGATCACTGATTCGGTCACTGAATCGGTCACTAAAATCAGTGACCAAGGAAATAGTGACCGATTCCAGGAAATAGTCACTGATTCGGTCACTTCGGTCACTGATTCGGTCACTAAATCGGTCACTGAATCGGTCACTGAATCGGTCACTAAATCGGTCACTGAATCGGTCACTGAATCGGTCACTAAAATCAGTGACCAAGGAAATAGTGACCGATTCCAGTTGGTCACTATTTCGGTCACTATTTTAATTAGTAACCGATTTTGTAGATTTAGTGACCGAATTTTCGGTCACTATTTGATGTTTTTCTTGTAGTGTAATTGACACCCAATGTGGGGCCGAGCAAGAACATGACCAATGGTATCCACTAGAAATATGGCGAACATGGAGCGGCAGAGCCCACCAAGAAGGGAAAACCAGTCCAGCGAAGCAACCCTTCTAGCTAAATTAAGGAAAGAACTTGAAAATTTCAAGGAGAACTCAAAGGAAACAATGGCGTTAAAAAGAGAAAACGATCGAATTAGGAAATGACCGGAAGAAAAGGAAGGAGAGCACAATCTGGGTAGTCCAAGAATGTTGAGAATGCGGAGCAGTCGATGAGCACTTAACCTTCTTCTTCGGTTGTGCAAACCCGAACGTTTTCCAGCCCAAATAGCTCGAGTGACCCTTTCGAGAGGACACAAAGAGCATGACGATGAAAGGTTTGGATTTTTGTTGCAGTTTCAACACTTTCAAATAAGTTCCCCTAAAACAGTAATAATGCAGTACAATGGGAACCAACATATCAATCTGAGGAAGTAATAAGAATATATGATTGAGTTATGAATGATTCAATGGGAAACTAAACTAAAAATGAAATTTACAATCTTAGACTAAACTAAAATGAGGTTAAATCCTAATATGCAGTAAATGAAAATACTGCAGAATGCAAAAATGGCTAAAAATATGCAGAATAACAAAAACAATGTAAAATCTCAAATCTGACCATGATGAACAGTAACCACGGTTAGTTTCGCAAATCTGACCGACGTGAACAGAAATAACAAAAAGGAATCACGATCAAAAATTTGTGCTCTCGGTCAACATGCAAATACAATAAGATGTCTCGGTCAAAAATTGAAATCAGTGAACAAAATACATGGTTGACAGAGAAGAATGCTAACAGAAATGAAAAATAATGCAAAAGAATGAAATTAAACCAAATTCATAAATCTGACCGTGATGAACAGTAACCACGGTCAGAAACACACTAGACTTAGTCAGATATATGTGATATTGGTGAAAACAAAATGTAAAAATAATTACTCAGTCAAGAATCAAATGAAAGGTGTAAAATATATGAATGACCGAGTGAAATGTACTTATTTTTGAGTTTTGAGTTTTTAAAATTTAAAATGATCGTAATGAATAGTACTATCGGTTGGAAAATCAACAAAATGAAAAGGTCTCGGTCAAAATGAAATGATGACGAGATGTCTCGGTCAAGATTTGAATGAAATGTATAAAATGTATGATTGACCAAGAGAAATGCAATTATTTTTGTATTTTGAGGTTTTAAAACATGAGATGACCGTGTGAGAGTGTTTTGGTGCGCGTGGCTAGAAACCTGACTAAGTGACAGTGGTCACTTCGGTCAAAATATTCAAAACAGTGGTAAATGTGATTTGAAAGTATTGGAATGAGTGCAGTAATATATATTTATGAGTTTTTCAATTTTCTAGGGGGATTTGCAGTGCAGAAAATTACACTACTGCAGAAAAAGCTTTTTACGTCGGTTAAAATGGGCCTTCTACGTCGGTTAAAGCGGCGACATAGATACAGGGGTCATAGAAAGTAAGCCTTTCTACGTCGGTTAGTCAGGGAACCGACGTAGAAAGTCTTACTTTCTAACTTTCTATAACCCCAGTATCTATATCGGGTAATAGTAACCGTGATTGTATGTGATATCAATGTTGGTTATGCTTATAACCGACATAAAATGTTAAACTTTCTACGTCGGTTATGTCATTCCATCTGTAGCAAGTAACTTACGTTTCATATCGGGTAACAGTAACTTACGTTTCATACACAACCACGGAGGTAAGTTGTAAATAACTAACACCACAGGCCATGAACTATGTTTACTGCTTAAATTTCCATATGGATTCATTCCATCTGTAGCAAGTCCAAACCTAATGTTTTTTGGATCATTACCAAAATTCTGGAAGATGGAATCAATTTTTTTCCATTGCAATCCATCTGCCGGATGCCTCAACTGACCATCTTTAATACGACTATCTGCATGCCATCTAGTGAGTTTTGCATCATTTCCATTAGTGAATAATCGTTTCAACCTTGGAACAATGGGAAGATACCATAACACTTTTGTCGGGGTATCCTTCATTACATCATTGTCAGAATCACCATCCTTCTTCTTGTATCGTGATTCCCCGCATTGTGGACATTCGTGAAAGTTCTCAAATTCTTTCATGTACAACACACAATCATTCGAACATGCATGAATTTTTTGGTACTCCATACCCATTGGACACAATATCTTCTTAGCATCATAATTGCAGGTTGGCAATGTGTTACCTTCAGGGAGCATGTCACTCAACAACTCAAGCAATTCTGTGAAACTTTTATCAGTCCACCCATTCTTTGCCTTCACATTGAACAATTTTAGTACCGCCGACAATCGTGTGAACTTAGTACAATTTGTATGCAAAGGCTTTTGTGCATCATTGGACAACTTCTCGTACACATGTGTATGTTGGAAGGCATCTTGTCCAAGCTCACGAATCATTTCCTCCAGCTGATCATCCATCTCTAGATCAACTTCTTCTTTGTCTTCTACACTTGGCATATTTAATAATTCACCATGCCATGTCCACTTTATGTAACTCTTTAGGAAACCATCACAAAGAACATGCTCCCGAATAACTTCAGTCGGTAATCTTCGCTCATTCAAGCAGTTAACACACGGGCAATAGAATCTTCCATCATTATCCGGAACATTCATCTTAGCAAATTCAAGGAATTGTTCTACTCCACTCTCATATTCATTTGTTGTTCGTCTATAATTGATCCAACTCCGATCCATTGTTACCTTCTGTCACATAACACAGCATATAAGTATAGTTTGAGGATGATAACATCCAACATGTACTTTTGCTGAAATTGCGATGTCACGTGATTGGATATTTTAATCTTTCAATAGGAAGTTCTGTCCTACAATGGATAATTTCATGACTGACTCCAATCAAGGCTAATCGTATTGTCTCACATTAAGGTTGTTAGAATCGTGCAGCGGAATGTTCGCGTGGTCGGACAAAAACCAAGAGGGGGGGTGAATTGGTTTCTTAACAAAAATTAGGTTTTCAAAATTTTCCCCAAATTTTACCGATTAAAAACTGTGTAAATGTAAATAGAGAAGAGAATCTTACACAGGAAATTTATACTGGTTCTGATCAAAAGACCCTACGTCCAGTTGCTAATCACTCAAACAGAGGATTAACGCTGTCACTATAATCAAGTTGTTACAAGCAAATTACAATTGAAAAGATAAAGATAAGAAAACACCTCTCTTGAAATCCACAAGAGATGATGAACAACTTTCCCTAGAGACGGCACAACACACAATCCACTAAGAACTCCACTTAGTGATTCTTATCGCTTCTAGCCCACACCAGGTTCCAAAAGCCCCTTTTTCTTGCAACAAACAGTTCTCTGGCACTACAACACTTAACTTTTGTATAAAAAGGTTGTTCTACTTTTCTGAGTGCCATAGAGAAGCTTAAGTAGAGAAATTAGGGTTTGGGATTTGGGAATTTCGGAATTAGGGTTCTTGGAAATAGGGTTTTCGAAAATAGGGTTGATTTGAAGTTAAAATTCGAAATCTGACTGAAATAATCGATTAAATCAAGAGTTAATCGATTATTACAGAGCCAAAATCAACAAAACCCCAAAACACACTGTTTTAATCGATTAAAAGGGCTATTAATCGATTAACAGGTGGTTTAATCGATTAAACCAGTGAGCAGATACAGAAAATGGTTTTTCTCACTGTTTTAATCGATTATTTCCCTATTTAATCGATTAAAGCCGAGCCTGGATGATAAATTGGAGCTTTTTGAAGCTTCTAAGGTGTAGACTATGTACCGGCTATCTTAAACACTAATATTACAGACTCAATCTAATTGAAACAGAGTTATTACAATACGAAACAAGTCTTCAACACTCTAAGTCTTTGAGTTCTTGAATCATCATCAAAATCAACAATCTTCATGTCCATCAAGTGCAACATCAAGTCCTTCAATGTTCAACAATCTCCCCATTTTTGATGATGATCAAAATTATCTTTTAAAGCCTTGTAATAACCTGTTTTATCTATCATACTAACAAACACATTAAACATACCAGATAATATTTAAAAACAATAATATTAGGCTTTAAATATCTCTCCCCCTATTTTGATTATAATAAAAAATAATTCTTCTAACTGTTGTTTCATCCACAAAATTTCAGCACAACAACTACCAGCTGCAATATATTCAGCTTCAGTGGTAGATAAAGCAACACAAGCTTGTTTCTTAGAATGCCAAGATACTATGGATGAACCTAACAAATGACATGTCCCACTAGTACTTTTCCTATCAATTTTGCATCCACCATAATCAGCATCAGAATATCCTATTAGACTAGTGCAAGCATCAGATGGATACCATAAACCAAAACCACTAGTTCCTTTTAAATATTTTAAAATATGTTTTACTGCAATTAAATGAGATTCTTTTGGCCAAGCCTGAAATCTAGCACACACACAAACTGAATGCATAATATCAGGTCTACTAGCAGTTAAGTATAATAGAGAACCTATCATACCTCTATACATAGTTTGATTAATTTCCAAACTTGATTCATCCTTGTCTAGATAGCATGAAGTTCCCATGGGTGTGTTAGCTTCCTTTGAGGTGTCCATTCCAAACTTTTTAAGTATCTGTTTGCAGTATTTGGTTTGAGAGATGAAAATGCCATCTTTAAGTTGCTTGATTTGTAGTCCAAGGAAGAATGTCAATTCTCCCATCATAGACATTTCAAACTCTCCCTGCATTATCTTAGCAAATTCTTCCTCCTGATAATAGCCTTTGGCAACAAGTCTGGCTTTATTCTTTGTTATATTTCCATCTTCATCAAGCTTATTTCTAAATACCCATTTTGTTCCAATAACTTGATGTGATTCTTCCCTTGGGATTAATTCCCAGACTTGATTCCTTTCAAATTGGTTAAGTTCTTCTTGCATTGCTATGCACCATTGTTCATCTTTAAGTGTTCCCTCCACATTTTTGGGTTCTATCTGAGACACAAAAGCTACAGACATACAAAAGTTAGACATGTTTCTTGTTCTTACCCCTTTTGAAATATCACCTATGATATTGTCCATTGAGAGTCCTCTTGGAGATTGCCATTCTTTTGCTAACTCAGGTGTTTGAGAAGGCTCATTTTCTTCCAAATATAATTCATCAAGAGCCTCTCTTATATATTCATCATCACCTGCAAGTTCTTTATTTGACTCAAGAGGATTTCCCCCAAGGTCTACAATCTCATCAAAAGTAACATGAATAGATTCTTAAATATTCAAAGTTCTTCTATTAAACACCCTGTAAGCCTTACTAGTTAATGAATAACCTAAGAAAATGCCCTCATCGGCTTTAGAATCAAATTTTCCTAAGTTATCTTTTCCATTATTTAACACAAAACACTTACATCCAAAAATTTTCAAATGAGCAACATTAGGCTTTCTACCATTAAACAATTCATAAGGAGTAGATTTAATAATTGACCTAATGATTGTTGAACATTCAAGGACTTGATGCTGCACTTGATAGACATGAAGATTGTTGATTTTGATGATGATTCAAGAACACAAAGACTTAGAGTGTTGAAGACTTGTTTTGTATTGTAACAACTCTGTTTCAATTAGATTAAGTCTGTAATATTAAAGTTTAAGATAGCCAGTACATAGTCTGCACCTTAGAAGCTTCAAAAAGCTCAAATTTATCATCCAGGCTCGGCTTTAATCGATTAAATAGGGAAATAATCGATTAAAACAGTGAGAAAAATCATTTTCTGTAAAAACTCACTGATTTAATTGATTAAACCAACTTTTAATCGATTATCAGGCGGTTTAATCGATTAAACCACCTTTTAATTGATTAAAACAGAGAGGTTTGGGTTCTGTTGATATTTGGCTCTGTTTTAATCGATTAATACTTCTTTTAGTCGATTATTTCAGTCAGATTTTGATTTTTAACTTCAAATCAAACCTATTTTCGAAAACCCTTTTCCCAAGAACCCTAATTCCGAAAATCCCAATTCCCAAACCCTAATTTCTCTACTTAAACTCTTCTATGGCACTCAGAAAAGAAGAACAACCTTTTTCATACAAAAGTTAAGTGTTGTAGTGCCAGAGAACTGTTTCTTGCAAGAAAAAGGGGCTTTTGGAACCTGGTGTGGGCTAGAAGCGATAAGAATCACTAAGTGGAGTTCTTAGTGGATTGTGTGTTGTGCCGTCTCTGGGGAAAACTGTTCTTCATCTCTTGTGGGTTTGAAGAGAGGTGTTATCTTTAAATTTATCTTTTCCATTGTAATTTGTATTGTAACAATTTGATTATAGTGACAGCGTTAATCCTCTGTTTGAGTGATTAGCAACTGGACGTAGGGTCTTTTGATCCGAACCAGTATAAATTTCCTGTGTAAGACTCTATCCCTTTCTCTATTTACATTTACACAGATTTTAATCGGTAAAATTTGGGGAAAATTTTGAAAACCTAATTTTTATTAAGAAACCAATTCACCCCTCCTCTTGGTTTTTGTCCAACCACGCGAACATTCCGCTGCGCGATTCTAACAAGTGGTATCAGAGCTTGCTTTGATAGTCATTCAAATTTTCGAAAATGGCCAGACAAAATCAAACTTTTGCCGAAGGTGCATCTATCAACAAACCCCCACTTTTTGCGGGTCAAAATTATCCTTTTTGGAAGGTACGTATGCAAATATTTTTAGAGTCTGTTGATAAAGGCGTTTGGGATGCTATTTTAAACGGTCCATTTGTTCCTAAAATTACTGAGAACGGTATTGACATTCTTAAACCTTTTTCTAGATGAACTGTAGAAGAAAATAGGAAAGCCCAATTTGACGTTAGGGCTAGAAATATTATTTCATCTGCTCTAACCATTGACGAGTTTTATAGAATTTTTGTTTGTAAAAGTGCACAAGAAATGTGGGAAATGCTTAGAGTGACCCACGAAGGAACTGACGACGTTAAAAGAGCACGCAAAAATTCTCTAATCCAAGAATAAGAGATGTTCCGGATGCAACCAGGCGAAACGATCTTTGACGTACAAAAGCGTTTCACTCATATCGTGAACCATCTCACCGGACTAGGTAAAATCTTTGACGTTGATGAATTAAATGTTAAAATTTTGAAATCTTTGGATAGGAAATGGCAACCTAAGGTGATGGCCATCTCCGAGTCACAAAATCTTGCCACTATGTCTATGGCGGCGCTCTTTGGAAAACTTAGAGAACATGAGTTAGAGCTTGGAAGGCTAAACGAAGAAGAAGGCCAATATCAAAAGAAGAATCTAGCCTTCAAAACCGAAATTTCCAAAGGTAAAAATAAAAAGGAAGAAGAAGAAGACTCGGAAAATGAAGAAGAAGAGCTGAGTCTTATGATAAAGAAGTTCACCAAATTCATGAAAGCAAAAGGAAGACATCCCTTCAAAGGTAAAGGAAAGGTAAGGGAAAATTCTTCCGTAAATATAAAATGTTATGGTTGTGGTGAAGCAGGACATGTAAAGACCGAATGTCCAAATAAGAAGAACGATGAAGTTAAAGGCAAAAAGCACTTCAAGAAGAAAGCTTACATTGCTTGGGACAACAGTGACTCAAGTTCGGAATCAAGTGACTCGGAAATAGAAGCAAACATTTGCTTAATGGCAAATGACAACATATCATCCGATTTTGAGGTAAGTGATTCCGACACATCTTCAAGTGATGATGAAAATAATTATGATGAACTGCAAAATGCATATAATGAATTGTTTAGTGCCTTTAAGGACTTGAAAAATGAATATAAATCTGTGAAAAAGAGTTTGAATAGATCTGAAAAGGAGGTGGAGTCCTTAAAAACGAAAATTGTATGTTTCGAGGAAAAAGAGTCCTTAAAAACGAAAATTTCATGTTTAGAGGAAAAGGAAACCTTAGAAACGAAAACTGTATGCATAGATGAGAATGATGATAAGAATATAGCATGTGCATCATGTAAAGAGTATGAACATGATATTGATTTACTTAGACATTTGCTTGATAAAGCTAAAAAGGAATTAAGTGATAGTTATAAGAATAAGGATAGTGTTCAAATTAAAGAAAATTGTCATGTTCCTTTGAAAAAGCCTAAAAGTAAAAATAGAAGAGTATGGTTTGAAAAAGGAACCAAAACTTCAATAGTTAGAAATGTATCATATTCTAAAATTACATCTAATGCATGCTTTTATTGTATGAAACATGGTCATACATCAAATAGATGTAAAATTAAACATTTTGGTGTACCTAAAGGTAAATACATTTGGGTTCCTATAGTTAAATAGTTTGTTATGTCTCTAACCCCAAGGAACCAAAAGTTGTGGGGACCTAAGTTTACTATATTCTTGTTTTGTAGGAAACTTTCAAATCAAAGAAGTCTATGTGGTATCTTGATAGCGGATGCTCAAAACATATGACCGGAGATAAATCTAAATTTGTAAGTTTCAAGGCTAAGGAACAAGGATATGTAACTTATGGGGACAACAACAAAGGGAAGATCCTTGGAATTGGAAACATAGGTGGTGCAAACACTTTGGAGATCAAGGATGTGCTACTTGTTGATGGACTTAAGCATAATCTCCTTAGTATAAGTCAATTATGTGACAAAGGCTTTAAGAAATTGCAGGTGATGATGAGTATATAAGAGAAGCTCTTGATGAATTATATTTAGAAGAAAATGAGCCTTCTCAAACGTCGGAATTAGCAAAAGAATGGCAATCACCTAGAGGACTCTCAATGGACAATATCATTGGTGATATCTCAAAAGGGGTAAGAACTAGAAACATGACTAATTTTTGTATGTCTGTAGCTTTTGTGTCACAGATTGAACCCAAGAATGTTGAGGAAGCACTTAAAGATGACCAATGGTACATAGCCATGCAAGAAGAACTTAACCAATTTGAAAGGAATCAAGTCTGGGAATTAATCCCAAGGGAAGAATCATATTAAGTTATTGGAACCAAATGGGTGTTTAGAAATAAACTTGATGAAGATGGGAACATAACAAAGAATAAAGCCAAACTTGTTGCAAAAGGCTATTGTCAGGAGGAAGGTATAGATTATGATGAAACTTATGTTCTTGTTGACAGGTTAGAGGCTATACGCCTACTTCTTGCTTATGCATCTTTGATGAAATTTAAATTATATCAAATGGATGTTAAGAGTGCATTTTTAAATGGTTTTATTAAAGAAGAAGTTTATGTGGAGCAACCCCCTGGTTTTGAGGATTTTAGTTTTCCTAATCATGTTTTTAAATTAAAGAAAGCATTATATGGGTTGAAACAAGCTCCTAGATCTTGGTATGAGAGGCTAAGTAGTTTCCTAACTTCAAATGATTTTACTAGAGGAAAAATTGATTCTACACTGTTTATAAAGAAAGTAAAAGAACATATCTTATTGGTCCAGGTATATGTTGATGATATTATTTTTGGATCAACTGATAATTCGTTATGTGTAGAATTTGCTAAGATAATGCAGGGAGAGTTTGAAATGTCTATGATGGGAGAATTGACATTCTTCCTTGGACTACAAATCAAGCAACTTAAAGATGGCATTTTCATCTCTCAAACCAAATACTACAAAGAGATCCTTAAAAAGTTTGGAATGGACACCTCAAAGGAAGCTAACACACCCATGGGAACTTCATGCTATCTAGACAAGGATAAATCAGGTTTGGAAGTTAATCAAACTATGTATAGAGGTATGATAGGTTCACTGTTATACTTAACTGCAAGTAGACCTGATATTATGCATTATGTCTGTGTGTGTGCTAGATTTAAGGCTTGTCCTAAAGAATCTCATCTAATTATAGTGAAACATATTTTAAAATACTTAAAAGGAACTACTGGTTTTGGTTTGTGGTATCCGTCTGATGCTTGTATGAGTTTAATAGGATATTCTGATGCTGATTATGGTGGATGTAAAATTGATAGGAAAAGTACTTGTGGGACATGTCATTTGTTAGGTTCATCCTTAATATCTTGGCATTCTAAGAAACAAGCATGTGTTGCTTTATCTACCACTGAAGCTGAATATATTGCAGCTGGTAGTTGTTGTGCACAAATTTTGTGGATGAAACAACAGTTAGAAGATTATAGTATCTTTTTAAATGACGTTCCATTGATGTGTGTTAATACGAGTGCAATGAATCTTACTAAGAATCCAGTAATGCACTCTAGGACTAAACATATAGAAATAAGACATCACTTTTTGAGAGATCATATCAGCAAAGGAAACTGTAAAATAGAGTATGTAGATACCAAACGTCAATTAGCAGATATTTTTACTAAGCCTCTACCCAAATATGATCTTAGAAGAGACTTAGGGATATTAGAAATAACTTAAATTCTGCTTAATTTGACTGTTTTTGGATGGTTGTAATGTTATAATTCATTTTGTAGGATGTTCATAGGTTATCATGTGTTAAAACACTCAAAACAGGGCATTCCTCTCTGGAATAATCGATTAATTGGAGTAATAATCGATTATTTGCATCCAAAACACTTAAAACAGGGTATTCCTCTCTGGAATAATCGATTAATTCGTCCATTAATCGATTAAAACCAGTATTAATCGATTAACAACAAAAAATAATCGATTAATTGGGTCTGGAAGTGATTTAATCGATTAATTTGAATTTTAATCGATTAAATCCGACCAAGTTTGCTTCCTAGCCGTTGTCAACGGATATTTTGACCATTATTCCCTTCCATATGAACGTTGGAGATGCTTGGTTATAAATAGGGACCTTCATTTCACTTCCACTCACTTCTATCTCTTGAAATCAAGCTATCTTACCTTATTCTAGCTACCTTGCCCTCTTCTCAATACACTTAGCTTTCTAAATCTTCTTGTTACTCTTCTAATCTTTCAATGGCTTCATCTTCTCGTGCTAAGATCCCTACTAGAAGAAGATATGCACCCTCATCTCGACCCCGTCCTAATTCTGTAGAAGGATGGATTTTTGATACAGATGGCCAACAAGAATTTCTGACCTACTGGAAGGAACATGCTATTATTTCTCCCAAGTTTCTTATTGGTGAGCAATTCATCAATAGAGGATTCAATTTTCCCAACCTTCTTGAAATTCAAGGAGTTCTTCCCTTCATCCAAATGCAAGGTACGTATTATCCTGACCTTGTTAGGGTATTTTACTCTAGATTTAAATTTAGAGATCAAATTGCTACCTCTAGAGTAAAAGGTGTCACAATTATTCTTGACGATGATATTTGGGAAAACGTCGCTCACTTTCCAAATTAGAGAAGATGCTATTAACATTTATGGTGAGCTAGATGATTTTGACAGGTTCTTAGCTTACCGTTCTTTTCTGCGAAATCCCTCCATGGAGATTGGGCGTCTCCTTCATGCTGGACGTTTAAAGAAGGAGGAACGCATGATTCTCCATCTAATTGTTTGGATCCTATGTCCTCGAGCTACAAATCATGCCCAATGTTCTTCCATTGATCTTCGTATTATTCATGCCATAATGAATAATGAGCCGTTAGATTGGGGCGTTCTTGTCACAATGACCATGTTAAAAGCAAAACGTTATCCCACATTCAAAATTCCATATGCTTTACTTGTCTCTCGTATTCTTGAATATAAAGGAGTGAATGTTGAAGGTGAACAAGCAGTTGGAACAAATAACTTGAACCGCATGCTGGATAGCACATTGATTCAACTCCAAATGGTGCGAGTCAATGATATTTATGTTCACAAGGATGACGTTCCTAATCAAGGTGATGCTAATGAAGATTCTGATGAAGATATGCCTCCAGCTGCTGAGTTTCCCTTTGACCAAATCCAAAGTGTTGGAACTTCCTCTACTCATCATGAAACCCAACAATCCATGGAAGACATGTTATCTGACATGAATAAGAGGATGCAATCATTCTTCACTCTTTCTGGAGTACGGTATGAGGAAATAATTTGCCGTATATCTGATGTAGATGATAAACTGTGCCGTTTAGAAAATAGATTTGATGCACACTTTAATGATGATGATAGTGCAGAATTTTAAATTTTGTTGATTATTTTCTTTTTGTTATTTTCTCTTGATATTGTAATGAATGATTGTTTTCTGCAATAAAATATGATGTTTCTTTAATGCTTTGATTGAGGGGGAGTTATCTCCAACTTATGCATATTTTGAGGGGGAGCTCTTATGTTTGCAACAGATGACTTATTTTTTATTCTAATCAAAATAGGGGGAGAAAATATTTAAAGCCATAATATGATTGTTTTTAAATATTATCTGGTATGTTTAATGTGTTTGTTAGTATGACAGATAAAACAGGTTATTACAAGGCTTTAAAAGATAATTTTGATCATCATCAAAAAGGGGGAGATTGTTAAACATTCAAGGACTTGATGCTGCACTTGATAGACATGAAGATTGTTGATTTTGATGATGATTCAAGAACACAAAGACTTAGAGTGTTGAAGACTTGTTTTGTATTGTAACAACTCTGTTTCAATTAGATTAAGTCTGTAATATTAGAGTTTAAGATAGCCAGTACATAGTCTGCACCTTAGAAGCTTCAAAAAGCTCAAATTTATCATCCAGGCTCGGCTTTAATCGATTAAATAGGGAAATAATCGATTAAAACAGTGAGAAAAATCATTTTCTATAAAAACTCACTAGTTTAATCGATTAAACCAACTTTTAATCGATTATCAAGCGGTTTAATCGATTAAACCACCTTTTAATCGATTAAAACAGAGAGGTTTGGGTTCTGTTGATATTTGGCTCTGTTTTAATCGATTAATACTTCTTTTAATCGATTATTTCAGTTAGATTTTGATTTTTAACTTCAAATCAAACCTATTTTCGAAAACCCTTTTCCCAAGAACCCTAATTCCGAAAATCCCAATTCCCAAACCCTAATTTCTCTACTTAAACTCTTCTATGGCACTCAGAAAAGAAGAACAACCTTTTTCATACAAAAGTTAAGTGCTGTAGTGCCAGAGAACTGTTTGTTGCAAGAAAAAGGGGCTTTTGGAACCTGGTGTGGGCTAGAAGCGATAAGAATCACTAAGTGGAGTTCTTAGTGGATTGTGTGTTGTGCCGTCTCTGGGGAAAGTTGTTCTTCATCTCTTGTGGGTTTCAAGAGAGGTGTTATCTTTAACTTTATCTTTTCCATTGTAATTGGTATTGTAACAATTTGATTATAGTGACAACGTTAATCCTCTGTTTGAGTGATTAGCAACTGGACGTAGGGTCTTTTGATCCGAACCAGTATAAATTTCCTGTGTAAGACTCTATCCCTTTCTCTATTTACATTTACACAGATTTTAATCGGTAAAATTTGGGGAAAATTTTGATAACCTAATTTTTATTAAGAAACCAATTCACCCCCTCTCTTGGTTTTTGTTCGACCATGCGAACATTCCGCTGCGCGATTCTAACAATGAGCATTCTATTCAAAACATAACATGCAGTACTAACCGCATTAGGCCAAAAATATTTAGGAACATTAGATTCATTTAACATAGTTCTAGCAAGTTCCTCTAATGACCTATTTTTCCTTTCAACTACACCATTTTGTTGGGGAGTCCTAGGAGCAGAAAAGTTATGTAATATTCCATTTTCTTCACAATAACTTTCAAACTTTTCATTTTGAAACTCACCACCATGGTCACTTCTCAAAACTTTAATTCTTAAGTCTTCCTCATTTTGAATTTGTTTTGCAAATTTTCTAAAGACCTTAAAAACTTCACTTTTCGTAGTTAGGAAAAATGTCCATGTATATCTAGAATAATCATCAACGATCACAAGGCCATAATAATTTCCACCAAAGCTCTTTATCCTAGAAGGTCCAAATAAATCTAAATGTAATAATTCTAGGGGTTTTGAAGTGGAAATGGCATTCTTTGATTTAAATGATGATTTTACTTGTTTACCCTTTTGACATGCATCGCACAATCTATCTTTTTCAAATTTTAACCTAGGCAAACCAATAACTAAGTCTTTTGAAATCAATTTATTCAAATGATGCATATTAATATGAGCAGCTCTTTTATGCCATAACCAAGGGTTCTCTTCCTTAGCAACTAAGCATGTTATGCTAGAATCATGTAAACAATCTAAATCAATCAAATATATGTTGTTATGCCTAATGCCTTTTAATTCAACATTTTCGAAATCTATCAAATGTATGGTGCAAAATTTACTTTCAAAGATTACCTTAAATCCTTTGTCACATAGTTGACTTATACTAAGGAGATTATGCTTTAGTCCATCAACAAGTAGCACATCCTTGATCTCCAAAGTGTTTGCACCACCTATGTTTCCAATTCCAAGGATCTTCCCTTTGTTGTTGTCCCCATAAGTTACATATCCTTGTTCCTTAGCTTTGAAACTCACAAATTTAGATTTATCTCCGGTCATATGTTTTGAGCATCCGCTATCAAGATACCACATAGACTTCTTTGATTTGGAAGTTTCCTACAAATCAAGAATATAGTAAACTTAGGTCCCCATAACTTTTGGGTCCTTGGGGTTAGAGACATAACAAATTATTTAACTATAGGAACCCAAATGTATTTACCTTTAGGTACACCAAAATGTTTAATTTTACATCTATTTGACGTGTGACCTTGTTTCATGCAATAAAAACATGCTTTAGATGTAGTATTTGAAAATGATGCATTTCTAATCATAGATGCTCTAGTTCCTTTTTCTACCCATACTCTTTTATTTTTCCTTTTAGACTTTTTCAAAGGAACTTGTTGATTTACACTATTTTGAGCAAACACCATTTCATGCTTCTTAAGATTATCTATTTCCTTTTCGGCTTTGTCTAGCAAATGGTTAAGAATATCTATGTCATATTCATGCTCTTTACAATTTGCACATGCCAAGTTCTTATCATTATCCTCATCTAAACATACAATTTTCGTATTTAATAACTTCTTTTCTTCTAAACATGCAATTTTCATTTTTAAGGACTCAATTTCCTTTTCGGATCTACTTAGATTCTTCTTTACAACTTTATATTCATTTTTCAAATTCTTGAAAGCACTAAACAATTCATTATAAGCATTTTGCAATTCATTATAATTATTATCATCATCACTAGAAGATGAGTCAGAATCACTTACCTCAAAATCGGAAGATATGTTGTCATTTGCCATTAAGCAAATATTTGCTTCTACTTTCGAGTCACTTGATTCCGAGCTTGAGTCACTGTTGTCCCAAGCAATATAGGCTTTCTTCTTGAAGACCTTTTTCCCTTTGTTTTCATCGTTTTTCTTGTTTGGGCATTCAGTCTTTACATGCCCTGCTTCACCACAACCATAACATTTTATATTTACGGAAGTACTTTCTCTTACCTTTCCCTTACCTTTGAAAGGATGCCTTCCTTTAGCTTTCATGAATTTGGTGAACTTCTTTATCATTAGACTCAATTCTTCTTCTTCGTTCTCCGAGTCTACTTCTTCCTTTTTATTTTTACCTTTGGAAATTTCGGTTTTGAAGGCTAGGTTCTTCTTTTGGTATTGACCTTCTTCCTCATTTAGCCTTCCAAGTTCAAGCTCATGCTCTCTAAGCTTTCCAAAGAGCGCCGCCATAGACATTGTGGATAGGTTTTGTGACTCTGAGATGACCGTCACCTTAGGTTGCCATTTCCTATCCAAAGATTTTAAGATTTTAACATTTAATTCATCAACGTCAAAAATTTTACCTAATCCGGTGAGATGATTCACAATATGAGTGAAACGTTTTTGAATGTCAAATATCGTTTTGCCTTGTTTCATCCGGAACATCTCGTATTCTTAGATTAGAGAATTTTTCCTTGCTCTTTTGACGTCTTTGGTACCTTCGTGGGTCACTCTTAGCATTTCCCACATTTCCTGAGCACTCTTACACACAGAAATTCTGTAAAACTTGTCAAGGGTTAGAGCAGATGAAATTATATTTCTAGCCCTAACGTCAAATTGTGCTTTTCTATTTTATTCTGCAGTCCATCTAGAAAAAGGTTTAGGAACTTCAACACTGTTCTCAGTAACTTTAGAAATAAAATGACCGTTTAAAACAACATCCCAAACGCCTCTATCAACAGACTCTAAAAATATTTGCATTCTTACTTTCCAGAAAGGATAATTTTGACCCGCAAAAAGTGGGGGTCTGTTGATAGACGCACCTTCGGCAAAAGTTTGATTTTGTCCGGCCATTTTCGAAAAATTTGAATGACTATCAAAGCAAGCTCTGATACCACTTGTTAGAATCGCGCAGCGGAATGTTCGCATGGTCGGACAAAAACCAAGAGGGGGGGGGTGAATTGGTTTCTTAACAAAAATTAGGTTTTCAAAATTTTCCCCAAATTTTACCGATTAAAAACTGTGTAAATGTAAATAGAGAAGAGAAGAGAATCTTACACAGGAAATTTATACTGGTTCGGATCAAAAGACCCTACATCCAGTTGCTAATCACTCAAACAGAGGATTAACGCTGTCACTATAATCAAGTTGTTACAAGCAAAATTACAATTGAAAAGATAAAGATAAGAAAACACCTCTCTTGAAATCCACAAGAGATGATGAACAACTTTCCCTAGAGACGGCACAACACACAATCCACTAAGAACTCCACTTAGTGATTCTTATCGCTTCTAGCCCACACCAGGTTCCAAAAGCCCCTTTTTCTTGCAACAAACAGTTCTCTGGCACTACAACACTTAACTTTTGTATGAAAAAGGTTGTTCTACTTTTCTGAGTGCCATAGAGAAGCTTACGTAGAGAAATTAGGGTTTGGGAATTGGGAATTTCGGAATTAGGGTTTTTGGAAATAGGGTTTTCGAAAATAGGGTTGATTTGAAGTTAAAAATCAAAATCTGACTGAAATAATCGATTAAATGAAGTATTAATCGATTATTACAGAGCCAAAATCAACAGAACCCTAAAACACTCTGTTTTAATCGATTAAAAGGGCTGTTAATCGATTAACAGATGGTTTAATCGATTAAACCAGTGAGCATATACAGAAAATGGTTTTTCTCACTGTTTTAATCGATTATTTCCCTATTTAATCGATTAAAGCCGAGCCTGGATGATAAATTGGAGCTTTTTGAAGCTTCTAAGGTGCAGACTATGTACCAGCTATCTTAAACACTAATATTACAGACTCAATCTAATTGAAACATAGTTATTACAATACAAAACAAGTCTTCAACACTCTAAGTCTTTGAGTTCTTGAATCATCATCAAAATCAACAATCTTCATGTCCATCAAGTGCAACATCAAGTCCTTGAATGTTCAACAAGGGTGAGCATAAGCGATGATAGTTTTCACTTAAAATGAAATAACTACATTATAATAAATCACGAAAGAATGCCTACAGAAACACGAAAGAATGCCTGCTTAAAATGAAATAACTACATTATAATAAATCTAATTTTCAAAATCAAAATCACGAAAGAATGCCTACAGAAACACATTCAAATGACTAAACTACTTAAAATACGTCTCTAAATTAACTAAAGGCACCCGTGATCTTTCCATCTCTTGACAACATTATTACATACCAGATTCAAAACTGTAAACCTACAATGGCTAAAGCAAGCACGAAAACTTACCTAGACCTACAGAGGTGGCAGGTGGCGTGACGTGCAGAGCTGGGTGGGGAGAAACGTACACAGGCGACGGGCACCAACGACAGTAGCAGCAGGCGGCACGACGTACAGAGTTGGCAGGTGGCATGACGAGCAGAGCTGGGTGGGGAGAAACGTACAAAGACGATAACGTTCGTAGAAGAGATAGAGAGAACGGGGAGCTCTACTATGGGTGAAGTGATGAAATGGAGCACTGCGACAGGTGTAAAATAGAAGATACTATGTCGGTTGCCCTAACACCCGTCATCAAATACACTTTCTATGTCGGGTAAATTTTAACCGACATAGAAAGTTCACTTTCTATGTCGGGTAAATGTTAACCGACATAGAAAGTTCACTTTCTATGTCAGTTAAATTTTACCCGACATAGAAAGTGAACTTTCCATGTCGGTTAAGTTTTACCCGACATAGAAAGTGAACTTTCCACTTACCCTGTCGGTTACCTAGTACCCGACATAAAAAGTTTATGATTTTATTACAAAATTGCCACCGTGCTACATACTATGACAGGTGGACTACGACCGTGATAAAAACTCGTCATAGAATGCTATTTTTCCCCTAGTGTTAAAATGAGAACCTAGCTACACTTAAGTTATTCTAATCTTATGCTAATCTATGATAGAACCTAAAACAGTGCAGTAAAATCTATCTAAACCTAAAACTAAGCTTCTACAGTGATTTAAAGCAAGTAATCAAAGAAATAAAACCTAATTATTGTGACTATAAAGCAATTAAAACATCAAATCAGTAAAGTCAAAGCAGTAAAATGCAGAAAATTAAAGAAAGCAAGAACAAGAACTATGAACATGATTCGGTGTAAGCAAGATTGCAAGATTACTGCGTTTTTGACACTGTGAAAACCTAATTAATCAATTAAGCATTCACCATACAGTTCAACAAAGTGATTTCAAGCTTCAATCCTCAACCGAGAGACATCCACAAGCTAAACCAAGTCTAGAACAATTTGTCACATGTGATTCAATTTCACAGATTTTGTTCGGTAAAAACCTAATCTAATTCATGAATTCAGTAAAGGAAAAACAATAAAAAGAGTAGAAGATGAAGATCCAGAACCAATTCATGAAAAACAGTGAAGAAAATGGAACACATACATGGAGAGTGTGATGCAAGCAATGAAGAAACCCATGGAGAGAAGCTTGAGCGTGAGAGAGAAAACCATTGCGGAGAAAATGCGATTTTGATTGATTCTGAATTCTACAACTTCGACTACTTGTTTCTACATTAAGTTAATCTAATATAAGATTTAACTAATGTACAATTACAAGTTACAAGGCCCATAACTAGAGATAATTCAATAACTTGAGAGATGTTGAAGAGTCGCGCTATCTTCGCTTCAGTACCGCGTGATTAAAACACTTCCAGTTTCTTCAATACTTTTTCAAATTAAATTATTTTGGACTCATTAGAAAGCTTGTTACGTTATCTTTAAAACTCCACTATTTTTACTAATTTTGGAGGTCTAGTGAATTTAGGATAATTATTTTACTGAGGAATGCCCGTTGGACCGACTCTGTACGCGTAACCTCTCTTTAATGATTTATATAAAATTCAATTTAGCTCCAAATTGAGTGTTTATTGATCCTATGGAAAGCTGAATTTGTCTAGTTTTCAATGATTCAAGAATAATGATTTTAGGAGCTCTGTAGAAAAAATGAGAAATAAAACAGTGGACCAATGTCAGTACCCGTATACAATAAAATACAGCTAATCTATTGTTTTTATGCAGAATTTTATGTTAAGGCTTCTAAGGGCCTAGTAATACAAATTATAGTTAATTAAGCTTTATTAACATATTATAAACAATAACATAATATTATAAGCTACTTAAGATGTACTGAAAATCAGTCACATCAGACGACACCTATTTTCTGGAGGAAGCATTGAATGCAGAACTCATCCGAACAACAAGGAAAGTGCCAACTCCCCCTCGGGTCGACCGCAACAAGCATTGTCTCTACCACCACCAAAATTACGGACACACCACCAAGGACTATGTCGCCCTAAAAGATAAAATTGAAGATTTCTTACAGGCGAATACCTACAAAAATTTGTAAAAAGGGGCGGCCGCCAACAAAGTCATAGATGGTGACCACGTGAGTATGGGGAGGTGGACGATAGAAAGCAGCAGAAGAATCCAGAGCACGAGGGAGTGCGCAATCATTTAAGAGGGATGACCAACAACATCGCGGGAGGATTTGCAAGAGGAGGAACTTCTGATGCCACCAGGAAAAGGCACTTAAGGGCCGTAAGAACTGTGGAAAAACCAAAAACCAGATGACATTTTTTGCCGACCATTACCTTCATGGATAAGGACTGTCAAGTTATTGACCCAAACTAGGATTACCTAATGGTCATAACGGTGGAGACCACAAACTTTGCGATTCGCAAGACATTGATAGATCAAGGAAGCTCGGTCGACATATTGTATTGGAAAACCTTCCTCCAACTGTAGCTGGCAGAAGAAGCTATATACCCCCACCATGAGTAGATAGTGGGGTTCGCGGGTGAAAGAGTAGATACCAAGGGATACATAGATCTCTACACTAAATTTGGTGAAGGGAGCCGAAACTATAAGACAATTTGGGTAAGTTATCTCATTGTTGACGACCCCTCCTCCTACAACATCCTTCTAGGTATACTGTTGTGAGCAATGGCAATGGTAGACCTAGACCCTCGCATTAGTGAGGACGCCTAAATAGAGCCAAGAGAAAAGACTATTCCCTTTCAGGTAGGGAACGAAGGACAAAACATATACATAGGGGCAGGGTTAGAAGAAGCAGAGACTAATTGATAAAAAATGCAGACCCCAAATCTTGCCCAACTCTCCAATAAAGCCAGAAATTGCCCGTTTCGAAGATGGTCAAGACTTTATTAAGTCCCTAGTAGCTTTTTCTAGGTTCCATTTAAGACAGGGAAGGTTTTTAGAGACAATAAAAATCATAAAATCCACCGGAGACAGCAGATGCCCGTGCAGGACAGTCAGACGGCTGTCCATGAAAACTTTTGGCCATGGACGGCCGTCCACACTACATGGACGGCCGTCCATGGTCACTTTTTGCCCTGGACGACCGTCCACTAAGTCCAGACGGTCGTCCACCTTTTCCTGGTGCGCTCCCCTATAAATAGGAGCCCCATTCTTCGAATTTTACACACCTCTCCAGTCATACACTCTCTAGGAAGCCTTTTGGCACTTTAAAGTGACTCTGAGCATTATTCTAGAGTTCGAGTGAGCTTTCCGATTTCCATTTAAGGTAGAAATTGGTTAAGGAAGTCTCTTTTTGAGACGTCTGACCCTCGGTAGGGTGGTACTCTTATTTTTTATTCTAGGGAGGAGTGACTCTGTAGAGTGCGGGGACTGCCGAAAAGCGTCCTCAAGTTCGAGATTTATAAAAGCTCGCTTCGGAGGTTCTCCTTCATATCTCTTATCTTTTATTGCTTTCTTTTACTGCTTTTCTTGTATGCACTAGATATTAGGATCATGTAGACATTTAAATTATGCCAGTAGATCAAATAATAAGGTAAAAGCATAATTTCATTAAGTATTTATTTTCTAAACTAGTCCATCATAGGGAACCCGAAAGGGGCGTTGTGGGGTGCTAACACCTTCCCCACATGTAACTAACTCCCTTACCCGACTCTGGTTGTAATGGACAAAGTTGGTTTTTTCTAAAACCACTACCTTCTTCTTTTACCTTTTTCAGTGTTTAAGGTTAAAACACTGATGCCAACTCCTCAAACCTTTTCGAAAACCTCACCTTTAGGTCCAGCCCGGTTATCGGACAACCTAAAGACGTTGAACCACTTCTTTCAAAAAACGTGAGTCAATCAAAACCATCGCATCGCTCCGACCGCCTCTTTTGACGACGACGACAAAAAAAGTGCTAACTTAGAATGCCTATTTGTTCGCCTGGACGACCACCAACATGCCAGGCATCGACCTGCGAATAATGTCTCATCAGCTCGTCGTATGCCGAGAGGCCAAGCCAATCGCCCAAAGAGCAAGAAGGATGGGAGAAGAATGCCGACAAGCTGAGTAAGAGGAGGTCAAAAAAGCTCTCAAAGGCCGGATTCATCCAAGAGGCCCAATACATAACATGGTTATTGAACGTGGTCCTGGTGAAAAAGGCGAATGGAAAATAGAGCATGTGCACCGACTACACAAATCTCAACAAAGCATGCCCAAAGGCACTTATCCATTGTCGAATATTGACCAATTGGTGGAGGAAATAGTTGGCCACCGAGTCCTTAGCTTTTTGGGTGCTTACTCAGGGTACAATCAAATACCCATGCACCATCAATACAAGTTGGAAATGACATTCATGACCGAATCCGCGAACTTCTACTACGAAGTAATGCCTTTTGGATTGAAGAACACAAGGGCCATGTACCAGTGCCGAATGGATAAAATGTTTAGAGAATAGATCGGTCGTAAGATTGAGGTCTATGTGGACGATACGGTGATAAAATCTAGTAGTGGAGAAGGGCATGTCACAAACTTGAAGGAGGTATTCCAAGTGTTAAGAAAATTCAACATGCGGCTGAATTCGTAAAAGTGTGTGTCCGAAGTTGAGGGCGGGAAATTCCTGGGATTCATGCTCACATAGTGGGGAAGTACAAATATTAGTCAGACGGACCACGACATTGTCAAGAAGGAAGGAATGATGTGGACATAAAAGCCCAAGCCCATGACGAGAAGGATCAGGACCAAGATCCAATCCAAGACTTAGGTGGACCTATGACAAGAGGCAGGCTCATAGATACCAAATCTTGCCCGACTTCCTAATAAAACCAGAAATCACCCATTTCAAAGATGATCAAGACTTTGTTAAGTCCCTAGTAGCTTTTTCTACGTTCCATTTAAGATAGGAAGGGTTTTCAGAGGCAATAAAAATAAGAAATTTTGTCGGGAACAGCAGATGACCGTCTAGACAGTCATCCATGCCTACTTTAAGGCAATGGACGGTCGTCCACTTGACCCAGATGGCCGTCCATGGCAACTTTTAGCCATGGACGATCATGCACTTCACATAGACGACCGTCGATGCTCACTTTTTGCCATGGATGGTCGTCCACTAAACCCAGATGACCATCAACTTTTCCTGGCACGGTTCCCTATAAATAGGAGCCTCATTTCACATTTTTTCACACACTATTCACTCCTACCACTCTCTAGGAAGCCTTTTGGCACTTTAGAGTGACTTTGAGCATTATTCTGGAGTTCGAGTGAGCTTTCTGATTTCCGTTAAGGTAGAAATCAGTTAAGGAGTTCACTCTTTGAGACATTCGACCCTCAGTAGAGTGAAACTTTTCTCTTTTACGGGAGGACGTGCTTGTAGAGTGCAGGGACTGCCATAAAGCGTCCTCAAGTTTTAAAGAGTTAATATAAAGCTTGCTTCGGAGGTTTCTTCCCTATTCTCTCTCTTTTATTGCTTTCTTTATCGCTTTCGTTATATGCATTAGATATTAGGGTCATGTAGACATTTAAATTGTGCAAGTAGATAAATAAATAGGGTAAAAGCATATTTTCTTCCAATTCTTTATTTTATAAACTAGTCCATCATAGGGAACCCGAAAGGGGTGTTAACACCTTCCCCACGCGTAATTAACTCCCTTACCCAACTCTGGTTGTAATGGTCAAAGTTAATTTTTTCTAAAACCAATGCCTTTTTCCCTTTTTCAGTGTTTAAGGTTAAAACACTGGTGGCGACTCCATAGAACCTTTTTCAAAAACTTCATTCTTTTGATCAGCTCGGTTATCGAGCATCTTAAGAATGTCGGCCATCTTTTCAAAAAAAACACGAGTCATTCCAAAACCATCGCGTCGCTCCTACCACCTCTTTTGACGGCGATGACAGATGGCGACTCTACTGGGCAAGCTAGAGAGTTGATCCCATTTAGTGATGGACTAGTTTAATAAATAAAAACTTGAAATTATGCTTTTACCCTTCCTTGCCTCTATAACATGCTTTATTCCATGACTTTAATAATTGTTGTATGTTTATTTTCTGCATTTGTTTGAAATACAAATTGTACACAAACCCTTGCACACACAATTCCTCTATACCTAGGGTCAAGAGTAAATACACATAGGGATTGGGTGGCAGGTACGACTGACCGTGATAATGACCTTAGTGTCAGCAGGTCGTTTGTCATTGTCAGAAACCACCACTCAAGGTAATAACCTTCTTCTCTTGGTCTAAGAACGTCGACAAGGCCTTTTTGCCATGCATGGTTGAAAGACTGAGAGATGGAAGGGTCCCTATAATGGGGGCACCTTGGGGACCTGACCTTGGTGAGAACAGTTAGAACCACTACTGCAAATGAGGCTTTCCACGTCGGTTCTGGAAGGCCTTCAACAGCGGTTCCAAAATCGACGCTATATCAGGCGACGTTGAAAGTCAGGACTTTCAACGTCGGTTCTATTTAACCGACATGGAAAGTCTGATTTTTCAAATCGAAAATTTTTATTTATTTCCAACCCCTCTCTATTTATCTAGAAATCTCCCCTCTCTTTTATATTATATTTTTATTAGGTTCCTCTCTCTTCTATATTATATTTTTATTATTTATCATATTTTTATTATTTATCATATTTTTTTGAAATTTAGAGCATTACCAAATTAATTTTTTGTTACTGACAGGATTCGAACCCAATACCTTAGTGTTGGAGGCTAATACTCCAATCCCTAAACTACTCAAATTTTTTGATAGTAACTTACAAATAAATTATATTTATATACAAATAAATATATATATATCCGTGTAAATATATAAATATAAATATATTTATATATTTTGATATATTTATATAATTATATATTTATATGTTGGATGTGAGGGCATGCTCGAAGGTGAAAGTGTGTGTCGAGTGGGTTTTCAAAATTTGATGCCAAATTTGTGAGCGGGTCTCTTTATATGGGTTTGTAATTTAATGACAGAATATAATATTTATAATTTATTCATATAATGATATAAAATAAATTTGGGAAACGCATCATTCGCTCAAGCAAAAAATACCAATTTTCGCTCAAGCGAGGCTTGAGCGAGTGAATTTTTGTGAGCTTTAACGTATTTTCACTCAAGCGAGAGTCAATCTCACTTTCACCCTCGAACGTGCCCTCACATCCAACATATAAATATATAACTATATAAATATATCAAAATATATAAATATATTTGTATTTATATATTCTATATTTATATATTTACACGGATATATATTTTTTTGTATATAAATATAATTTATTTGAAAATTATTATCAAAAAATTATAGTAGTTTAGTGGTTGGAGTATCAATTTTCAACTCTAAAATACTTGGATTTGAATCCTGTCAGTGACAATTCTCTAACTTAAGTGAATTTTTGATTGAAAAAAATAAAAACACTTTTCGAAAAAATATATAAATAAATATATATTTACACTGATATATATTTATTTGTATATAAGTATAATTTATTTGTAAGTTATTATCAGAAAATTACAGTAGTTTAGTGGTAGGAGTATCAACTTTCAACTCTAAAATACTCGGGTTCAAATTGTGTTAGTGACAATTTTTTAACTTTAGTAAATTTTTGGCTGAAAAAAATAAAAACACTTCTCAGAAAATATATATAAATAAATATATATTTACACGGATATATATTTATTTGTATATAAATATAATTAATTTGTAAGTTATTATCGGAAAATTATAGTAGTTTAATGGTTGGAGTATCAACTTTCAACTCTAAAATACTTGGTTCGAATCCTATCGGTGACAATTCTTTAACTTAAGAGAATTTTTGGGTGAAAAATCATTCAACGTCGGTTCATCCGGAACCGACATGGAAAGTGCTTTCTACGTCGGTTTACTAAGAACCGACGTTGAATGTGTCCAGCATTCAACTTTCGACGTCGTTTTTTAACCAACCGATGTTGAAAGTGTATTTAACGTCGGCTCAGTTTTAACCGACGTTAAATGGCGACTTTGAAAGCATATTTTGTAGTAGTGAACCTACCTTTGTCAATGCACTTTTTCTGCAAGAAAATCCTACATCGTGATTAAAACGTCATCGCTCTCGTTCGTTGATGAGCGAATTGTTTGTGCATTTGTTTGTCATATTTGCATAGCATAATCATACAACAGTAAAATAAAAATAAAATACCAAATAAAAATCTCAAAAACCTTTTCATAATAAACAAACCTTATCTCGGACAATCTACATTTTAGCTAGTTGGTTTCAAGTTCTTTGTAATCTAAGTAGCCAAGTGGACCGATAGAAGAGATATGGGAATATAAAACAAAATTTTTCGAAGAAACTAACTTTATCTCAAACAGTCTTCATTTTAGCTAGTCTGGTTTCAGGTTCTTTGTAAGCTAAGTAACCACGTTGACCAACAGAAGAAATAAAGGGTTATAAAAAAAATTAAAAAAAAACATTTTAAAACAATAAAAATGATTTTTACAATAAAAGGAATTTTGGCAAAGTCAAATAATTCATACCCTCATCATCGCATAAGTGGTAAAACCAAGAGAGAAAATAAATGCATAAGGAAAGTATGCATACACATCATCTTAATAAATCTCTCATCATTAGTGCAAAATGGGTCTTAATAAATCTTAGGAGCAGCCTATGGGAAAATTATTGGGACAAATCCCCATTTGCCCCCTGTTCTTCACTTTTTCCTCTTTGTTTTGATATATTGTGCGTCCAAATCTGACATCCCAGTCAAAAGTTATCTTACTTCGAACATTTTCCATCCTTTTTATCAAAAAAGGTCCTTTTTGTACTAGTGCATGCATAAACACATCCATTCTAGGGGACATTAGATATCCCTAAGATAAAGGTGAAAGAGACCTCGAGCACATTTGTAACCATCCACAAGGAAGGGACAAGTGTACTAAGGTATATGGTGACGTTCCTTACATTTGTCAATCTATGATAGGGAAGGAACCATTATACCAAAGTGGGTATGGTACCTCGCAAAGCATAAGCTTTAGGGATGATACCAAAGTCATTGTCTTAAGGCATATATATCCCACACCAAACCATTCATAAGTACTAAAATTCATTTTGGCATCCTAGAAAGTGGCTGGTCTTCCTGTGGTCTGAACCCGTGCGCAAAAAGCCAAAGCAATGGAGCAGCTAGAGGAGAAAAATCGTAAACTCACTGCTGAGGTTAACTCCTTAAGAGAACAAATGATGCAGATGATGGAGATGATGCGCCAACAGAACCTCAACAAGGTTGAGACTCATGGCGATCGCGCTTCTCTCCATGAGGAGGAGGAAGAAGAGGAGTTCTTTTATGAGCAGAAGGCCCCCGTGCAGACCAAAGCAAAGGTGGTACTCATTCAGCCCCCTGAAGTCTCCAAGCAACTGATCTCCGCCTTGGAAGAGAGGTTGAGGGCCATGGAGGGACACAACTTCGACGTGAAGGAGGTGGCTGATATGTGCCTCGTCAAGAACATCTACTTCCCTCCAAAGTTTAAAGTCCCAGACTTTCCAAAGTACACGGGAATGACTTGTCCCAAGAGCCATCTTACTATGTACTGTCATAAGATAGCGACATATGCTGATAACGAGAAACTCCTGATACATTGCTTTCAGGAGAGCTTAACTGATTCAACCTTGAGCTGGTATATGCCATTAGAAGGAGGACAAGTCCAGACTTGGAGACAGTTGGCAGACGCCTTCCTCCGTCGCTATAAGTATAGGTCAGATCTACAAATTCTAACCAAGAGAAGCAACGAGGCTTTCAAGGCGTATGCTCAATGATGGAGGGAGCTGGCTGCCCAAGTAGAGCCACCGCTATCGGACAAGGAGTCCATGTCCATGTTTATTAACTCGTTGATTGGACCCTATTACAACAAAATGATAGGGAATACGTCAACCGTCTTTGCGGACGTGGTCACCATAGGCGAGAGGATAGAGCATGGATTGAAGAGTGGAAGGATAGCACAACCTTCCTCCTCCAACGCATCATTCAAGAAGTCCTTGGGCAAGAAGAAGGAGGCAAACATTAATGCCATCAGCCTTGTTAGAATCGCGTAGTGGAATGTTTGCGTATCCGGACAAAAACCAAGAGGGGGGGTGAATTAGTTTCTTAACAAAAATTAGGGTTTTAAAAATTTTCCCAAATTCCATCAATTAAATTGCTGTGTAAAGTAAATAGAGCAAGGTAGAGTCTTACACAGATGATTTATACTGGTTCGGATCAAAAGACCCTACGTCTAGTTGCTAATCACTCAAACAGAGGATTAACGCTGTCACTATAATCACGGTTATACAATCAGATTACAAATAAGAAGATAAGGTAAAGAATTAACCTCTCTTGAGTCACACAAGAGATGAAGAACAACTTTCCCTAGAGACGGCACAACACACAATCCACCAAGAAAATCCACTTAGTGATTCTTATCGCTTCTAGCCCACACTACACTAGTGCAGAATATGGCTTTTACGTCACCCAATTGTCGTCGCATGCACGTATATTCGACGTAAATAAAACGCGGTGGCAATTTTGTAAATACGGGACAAAAAATTTACGTCGCACACCCCAATATGAGACGTAAAAAGTCATCTTTTACGTCGCATCTGGGAGGCGCGACGTAAAAGATGGCCTTTACGTCGCGTCAGGGGGCGCGACGTAAAAGCTAAGGCTTTTACGTCGCGTCCCCACTGCGACGCAAAGGCCATCTTTTACGTCGCGCCTCCCAGGTGCGACGTAAAGATGACTTTTTACGTCGCTTACTACACGCGCGACGTAAAAAGTCTATTTTATTTCCCTCCCAGCCCACTTCCTCGTCTCGCGCAACCAGGGTTTTTTAGAACGACGACGAGAACGACGACAACAGCTACCTCTCGCACACCATTTGCGAGCGGTTTTACAGTGAAAAACATCTACATTGTCGTGTCATTTGACGAACTTCATCTTTCTCCCCGATTGGATTCGAGTTTGAAATCAGTTTTCGTCTACACTCGAGGTTAGTGTTCATTGTCATTGCTATATGTTTACATTGAATCCGTGATTGTTTTTGGGGATCTCAATCACGTTATAGTATGAATGTCTCCATCTGGATTGTTATTGGAATGCGAGTTATTTGTTTATTTGTTTGAGTGCATTCGGTTTACACACTCCATTGTTGTTGGAACGTGCTTTGTTGTTTGTATATTAATTTTTTTTTACATATAATTTTTAAATCTTTAGGAGTGACGAAACTTTATAACATAATATGAATCGAAGTTGGATGAATGCACGTCGTATTAGTGAAGAGTACGAAAAGGGAGTTGAGGAATTTCGAAATTTGCTAGTGAAAATGGAAAAGCTATGAAAGGGACATATTATTGTCCATGTGTTCGTTGTTTGAATCAAATTCGTCATAAACTTGAGGATATACGTGATCACTTGTTTGTTTATGGTATTATTAAGAGTTATACAATATGGACATGGCATGGAGAAATATTAGACATCCCAAGCTGTGTCAACTACGGACAATTTTGATGAAGGGATGGATGATAATCTAGAGGATATGATACGTGATATTGGTGAAGAACATTTTATGAAAGCACATCTATATGATTCTTTGAAATCTGATTTTGCGCAACAATTGTACATAGGATGTAGTTTTACAAGATTATCAGCAACTTTAAAATTGTTTACTTTAAAAGCAAGAAATGGATGGACTGATAAAAGTTTCACCGAATTATTGGAGTTGTTGAAGGAGATGCTTCCTGAAGATAATACATTACCTATTCGTAACTATGAGGCAAAGAAGATATTATGTCCAATGGGTTTAGAGTACAAGAAAATACATGCATGTCCTAATGATTGTATATTGTACAGAAATGATTTTGCTAAATTAAAGATGTGTCCGACATGTGGTTTGTCGAGGTTCAAAACCAAAGTTGAGGAAAGTAGTGGTGAGGAAGAACTAGATGGTCCCCCTGCTAAGGTGTTATGGTATTTGCCAATTATACCTAGGTTTAAAAGATTATTTGCCATAAAAGAAGATGCAAGAAACTTGACATGTGTATTTCAATTTTGAAAATAATATTATGTTTTTTTCATCATTTCAGTGTAATAAGCAAACTGACTCGTTTGAATGTGGTTACTATGTAATGTATTGGATGAGAGCCATAGTTTGTGCGGGTTTAATTGATTCTTGGACGGAGGTAATTACTTTTAACATTAGTTAAGTTTATTTAACTTTATTCATGTTGCATGCTTACAAGAGTCAAATTCATGTTTCAGGTATTTCAAGATCCATCTCCATTACCAGAATCTGAGATTACAGAAATTAGAGAACAATGGGCAAAATTTTTTGTTCTACAATTCTAGTACATTATTTTTTATGTTCTTGTTCATATTATATTGTGTGTATTATGTAGTTTAGTTTAGTTTGTATAGGTAGCTTAGTTTGTATAGGTAGCTTAGTTTGTATAGGTAGCTTAGTTTGTAATAGATTTTTTAGTTTGTATGTTTGTATTATTTTGTTTTATTATGTAGTTTGAATTATATAATATTATATTTTTAATTTACTAGCAAAAGAAAACTCTGCTGGACTATGCTGGTTGTAATTTTTGCAGGTTTTAGTTGTAAAACAGAGTAAATAAACCCAATTTAAAAAAAAAACGATAAATTTACGTCGCATATTGGTATATCCGACGTAAATTTACGTCGCATATACCAATATGCGACGTAAATTTACGTCGCATATACCATATGCGACGTAAATTTACGTCGCATATGGTATATGCGACGTAAATTTACGTCGCATATTGGTATATGCGACGTAAATTTACGTCGTATATCTGTATGCGACGTAAATTCACGTTGCATATGGTATATGCGACGTAAATTTACGTCGTATATACTGTATGCGACGTAAATTTACGTCGTATATACTGTATGCGACGTAAATTTTCTGTTTTTTTTTTTTAAATTGAAAAGGTTTTTACGTCTGTTTATTGTATATGCCACGCAAAATTACGTCGTATCTTCATAACTGACGTAAATCTACGTCGGGTAAAAGGGTCCGACGTAAATTTACGTCTCCCGCTTTTACGTCGGACTTAAATACGACGTAAAAAGCCCTAAATACCTGACGTAAAAGCCCCTTTTTGCACTAGTGCTAGGTTCCAAAAGCCCCTTTTTCCTCCAACAAACAGTTCTCTGGCAGTCACAACTCTTAACTTTTGTTTGAAAAAGGTTGTTCAATTTGCAGAGAGCCTTAGAGAACCTTAAGTAGACGGATTAGGGTTTGGGAATTGGGAATTTTCGAAACCTGGTGAATTGGGAATAGGGTTTTCGAAACTTGGTCCAATTTTGAAATTCAAAACACATATCTAACTGAAATAATCGATTATCTTGAGTGTTAATCGATTATTACAGAGCCAAATTCACATGGAACCCATAACCACGCAGTTTAATCGATTAATAGGGTAATTAATCGATTAACAGCCTTGTTAATCAATTAACAGGGGCTTTAATCGATTATTCCAGAGAGCTGATACAGAAAATGGTTTTTCTCTCTGTAATAATCGATTATCCTGCCATTTAATCGATTAATCTAGTATGTTTTTGATAAAAATGAGTTTTTGAAGCTTTTAAAGAGTAGACTATGTGCTAGCTATCTTAGACTCTAATATTACAGACTCAAAATCATCAAAATAGAGTTATTACATAACATTACAAGTCTTCAAATCTTTAAGTCCTTTGTTCTTGAATCATCATCAAAATCTACAGGCTTCATATCCATGTATGTTCAACATTCATATCCTTGTATGTTTCAATAATCTCGCCCTTTTTGATGATGATCAAAATTTTCTTTTAAAGCTCTGTAATAACCTATTTTATCTGTCACACTAAGAAAAACATTAAACATAATTTATCCCCCTATTTTGATTATGATGAAAAAATTGAAAGCTCCCCCTCAATAGATGCATAATTTATAAATAATTCCCCCTCAAACAAAGAAAAAAATACAAATTTTATTTCATAAAGTAACGTCATTACAAACAAAGAGATGTGTGGAAGAGATTAAAACTCTTCACTTGCATCGCTATTGAACTGAGCATCAAACCTATCCTCTAGGTTACAGACCCTATCATCTACACCGGAGATACGACGAATGATTTCCTCATGCTGTTCTTCAAAGAGGGTGAAAAATGCTTGCATTCTCTTATTCATATCAAACAACATCTCTTCCATAGATTGTCGGGATGTAGGAGGGGCAGAAGATGTTCCAGCATTATGAATATGTTCAGAGGGAAACTCAGCAGCAGGAGGCATCTCTTCATCAGAATCTTCAACATTGTCAGCCATGTTGGGAACGTCTTCTTTGTGAACATAAATGTTATTGACTCGCACCATTTGAAGTTTAGTTAGTGTACTATCAAGCATTCAGTTTGAATTTGTAGTTCTTACCTTTTGTTCCCCTTCAACATTCACTCCTTTCTACTCTAAAATGCGAGAGATAAGAAGAGCATAGGGAATTTTAAAAGTAGGATGACGCTTAGCCTTCAGCATGGTCATTGTGACAAGGCTGCCCCAATCGATTGACTCATTATTCATGATTGCATGAATAATGCGAAGATCTATGGATGAGCATTGGGCATGGTTGGTTGCCCGGGGACATAAAATCCAGACAATTAGATGCAGTAGCAGGCGTTCCTCCTTCTTTAATGGGCCGGCCGGAAGAAGACGCCCAATCTCCATGGAGGGGTTACGGAGAAAAGAACGATAAGCCATAATTCTGTCGAAATCATCTAACTCCGCAAAAATATTAATAGCATCATCTCTTACATTAAAATGTGCAACATTTTCCCATATATTGTCATCAAGGATGATAGTCACACCCTTGACATGAGAAGAGGCTACTTGATCTCTAAATTTCAAACGAGAATAAAATACCCTAACTAAATTAGGGTAGTATGTACCTTGCATTTGGATAAAAGGGAGGACACCTTGAATTTCAAGAAGATTCGAAAAATTAAATCCCCTATTGATGAATTGATCACCAATAATGAATTTTGGAGTAATGATACCTCTTTCCTTCCAGAAGGTAAGAAACTCTTGTCTACCCTCACCATATGAGATCCATCCTTCAATAGAATTTGGACAAGGATGAGAGGCAGGAGCAGATCTTCTTCTTGTGGGAATTTTAGCACGAGAAGATGAGGCCATTTTAAGGATTAGAAGAAAAACAAGAGAGTTTTGGAAGACAAGTGAGGTTAGGAGAAGGCAAGAAGGCTTGAATGATGCTAGAATGCTTGGATTCAAGAGTTTGAGGTGTGGAGAAGTGAAATGAAGGCTTCATATATATAAACAACATGTACAACGGTCATAAACGATCATTTGGGAGTGAAGAGGTGCCAAAAGCGTCGTTTGAAAAGGGCTAGTTCATGAAAACAACCCAGTTTAATCGATTAAATCTTGAAATAATCGATTAAACCAACAACAAAACCATTTAATCGATTAACAGATGCTGTTAATCGATTAAATGAGCAATTAATCGATTATTGGTTGAAATAATCGATTATTCCAGAGAGTTACTTCAGATTTTGGACATTTAGATGCAGATAATCGATTATTGCTTCAAATAATTGATTATTCCAGAGAGATCATCAAATTTTTGAGGTTTAAACACATGATAATCTATTAATACCCTACATAATCGATTATAACATTACAACCATGCAAAAACTGATTAATTAAGTAGAATTTAAGCTATTTCTAATATTCCTAAGTCTCTTCTAAGATCATAGAATCTATCCTTGGGAAGAGGTTTAGTAAAAATATCTGTTAATTGATGCTTTGTATCAACATATTCAATTTTACAGTTTCCTTTGCTAATATGATCTATTAAGAAGTGATATCTAATCTCTATATGCTTAGTTCTAGAGTGCATTACTGGATTCTTAGTAATATTTATTGCACTTGTATTATCACACATCAATGGAATATCACTTAGAAAGATACTATAGTCTTCTAATTGTTGTTTCATCCACAAAATTTGAGCACAACAATTACCAGCTGCAATATATTCAGCTTCAGTAGTGGATAAAACAACACAAGCTTGTTTCTTAGAATGCCAAGACACTAATGATGATCCTAACAAATGACATGTTCCACTAGTACTCTTTCTATCTATTTTACATCCACCATAATCAAGCATCGAATAACCTATTAAACTAGGAGAAGCTTTAGATGGATACCATAAACCAAAACCTGTAGTTCCTTTTAAATATTTTAAAATTCTTTTTACTGCAGTTAAATGAGATTCTTTTGGACATGCTTGAAATCTAGTACACACACAAACAAAATGCATAATATCAGGTATACTTGCAGTTAAGTATAACAGTGAACCTATCATACCTCTGTACATAGATTGATTAATTTCCAAACCTGATTCATCCTTATCTAAATAGCATGAAGTTCCCATGGGTGTTAGCTTCCTTTGAAGTGTCCATTCCAAATTTCTTGAGAATCTCATTGCAGTATTTGGTTTGAGAGACAAAAATGTCATCTTTAAGTTGTTTGATTTGAAGTCCAAGGAAGAACGTTAATTCTCCCATCATTGACATTTCAAATTCTCCCTGCATTATCTTGGCAAATTCTACACACAAGGAATTATCAGTTGATCCAAAAATGATATCATTAACATATACTTGAACTAATAAGATATGTTCTTTTACTTTCTTAATAAACAAAGTAGAATCAATTTTTCCTCTAGAAAAATCATTTGAAGTTAGAAAACTACTTAATCTTTCATACCAAGACCTAGGAGCTTGTTTTAAACCATTTAAAGCTTTCTTCAATTTAAAAATATGATTGGGATATTTAAACTCTTCAAATCCAGGGGGTTGTTCCACATAAACTTCTTCTTTGATAACCCATTCAAAAATTCACTTTTAACATCCATTTGATATAATTTAAATTTCACCAATGAGGCATAAGCAAGAAGTAGGCGTATAGCTCTAACCTGGCAATAGGAGCATAAGTTTCATCATAATCTATACCTTCCTCCTGACTTGATTCCTTTCAAATTGATTAAGTTTTTCTTGCATTGCTATGCACCATTAGTCATCTTTAAGAGCTTCTTCAACACTTTTGGGTTCTATCTGTGAAACAAAAGCTACAGACATACAAAAATTGGTCATATTTCTAGTTCTTACCCCTTTTGAGATATCACCAATAATATTGTCCATTGAAAGTCCTCTTGGTGATTTCCATTCTTTTGCTAATTCAGTTGGTTGAGAAGGTTCATTCTCATTCAAATACAATTCTTCAAGAGCCTCTCTTATGTACTCATCATCACCTGCAAGTTCTTTATTTGACTCAAGAGGATTTCCCCCAAGGTCTACAATTTCATCAAAAGTAACATGTACAGATTCTTCAACATTTAAAGTTCTTCTATTGAACACTTTATAAGCTTTGCTAGTTAGTGAGTAACATAAGAAAATGCCCTCATTGGCTTTTGAGTCAAATTTTCCTAAGTTGTACTTTCCATTATTTAACACAAAACATTTACATCCAAATATTTTCAAATGAGCAACATTAGGCTTTCTACCATTTAACAATTCATAAGGAGTTGATTTTATAATTGGCCTAATAAGCATCCTATTCAAAACATAACATGCAGTACTTACAGCGTCAGCCCAAAAATATTTAGGAACATTTGATTCATTTAACATTGTTCTAGAAAGTTCCTCTAGTGACCTATTTTTCCTTTCTACTACACCATTTTGTTGGGGGGTCCTAGGTGCAGAAAAATTATGCAAAATTCCATTTTCTTCACAATAATTTTCAAACCATTCATTTTGAAACTCTCCACCATGGTCACTTCTTAATACCTTAATTCTTAAGTCTTTTTCATTTTGAATTTGCTTTGCAAACTTCCTAAAGACCTTAAAAGCTTCACTTTTCAATGTTAAGAAAAATGTCCAAGTATATCTAGAAAAATCATCAACAATTACAAGAGCATAATAATTTCCACGAAAACTTTTTATCCTAGAAGGACCAAATAAATCTAAATGTAATAGTTCTAAAGGTTTTGATGTGGAAATAACATTCTTTGATTTAAAGAATGATTTTACTTGTTTACCTTTTTGACATGCATCACATAATCTATCTTTTTCAAACTTTAACTTAGGCAAACCAACAACTAAGTCCTTTGATATCAATTTGTTTAATTGATGCATATTTCTATGAGTCGCTCTCTTATGCCATAACCATGTGTTCTCTTCCTTAGCAACTAAGCTTGTTATACTAGTATCATGTATACAATGCAAATCAATCAAATATATATTATTATGCCTAATGCCTTTCAATGCCACATTTTTGGAATCTACTAAATGAATGGTACAAAACTTACTTTCAAAGATTACCTTAAATCCTTTGTCACAAAGTTGACTTATACTTAGGAGATTATGCTTTAGCCCATCAATAAGAAGCACATCCTTTATCTCCAAAGTGTTTGCACTACCAATATTTCTAATTCCAAGTATCTTTCCTTTGTTGTTGTCCCCATAGGTTACATATCCTTGTTCTTTAGCTTTGAAACTTACAAATTTCGTTTTGTCTCCGGTCATATGTTTTGAGCATCCACTATCAAGATACAACATAGACTTCTTGGATTTGGAAGTTTCCTACAAAACAAAAACATAGTAAACTTAGGTCCCCATAACTTTTAGGTCCTTGGGGTTAGAGACAAACAAGTCATTTAACAATAGGAACCCAAACATATTTTCCTTTAGGAACACCAAAATGCTTAATTTTACATCTATTTGAGGTATGACCATGTTTCATACAATAAAAGCATCCTTTAGATGTAGTTTTTGAATATGATGCATTTCTAACTATTGAAGTTTTAGTTCCTTTTTCAACCCATACTCTTCTATTTTTAATTTTAGGCTTTTTTAAAGGAACATGATGGTTTTCTCTATTTTGAGCAATATCAACTTTATCCTTATTATTATCACTTATTTCCTTCTCAGCTTTATCAAGCAAATGATTAAGTATGTTCTTCTTCTTCATTTTCTGAGTCTTCTTTCTTCTTGTTCTTATTCTTGGAAATTTCAGTTTTGAAGGCTAGGTTCCTCTGACCTTCTTCATCGTTTAGCCTTCCAAGTTCAAGTTCATGCTCTCTCAACTTTCCAAAGAGTGTTGCCATAGACATTGTTGCTAGATTTTGTGACTCTGTGATGGCCGTCACCTTAGGTTGCCATTTCCTATCCAAAGATTTCAAGATTTTTCCATTTAATTTATCAACATAAAAAATTTTACCTAACCCTGTGAGATGATTCACTATGTGCGTTAAACGCTTTTGAACGTCAAAGATTGTTTCCCCTTGTTGCATCCGGAACATCTCATATTCTTGGATCAAAGAATTCTTACGTGCTCTTTTTACATCGTCGGTACCTTTGTGGGTTACTCTTAACATTTCCCACATTTCTTGAGAACTTTTACAAACAGAGATCCTGTAAAACTCATCAAGGGTTAATGCAGATGAAATAATATTTCTAGCCCTAACATCATATTGGGTTTTTCTATTTTCTTCAGTCATCCATCTAGAAAATGGTTTTGATACTTCTACTCCGATTTCAGAAATTTTAGGAATAAAACGACCGTTTAAAATTGCATCCCAAAGACCTCTATTAACAAACTCTAAAAATATTTGCATTCTAACTTTCCAAAAGGGATAATTTTGCCCCGCAAAAAGTGGGGGTCTATTGATAGAAGCACCCTCGGTAAACGTTTGATTTTGTCCGGCCATTTTCGAAAAATTGAATGACTATCAAAGCAAGCTCTGATACCACTTGTTAGAATCGCGCAGCGGAATGTTTGCGTATCCGGACAAAAACCAAGAGGAGGGGGGTGAATTAGTTTCTTAACAAAAATTAGGGTTTTAAAAATTTTCCCAAATTTCACTGATTAAATTACTGTGTAAAGTAAATAGAGCAAGGATAGAGTCTTACACAAATGATTTATACTGGTTCGGATCAAAAGACCCTACGTTCAGTTGTTAATCACCAAAACAGAGGATTAATGCTGTCACTATAATCACGGTTATACAATAAGATTACAAATAAGAAGATAAGATAAAGAATACACCTCTCTTGAGTCACACAAGAGATAAAGAATACACGGCTATCTTAGACTTTAATATTACAGACTCAAAATCATCAAAACAGAGTTATTACATAACATTACAAGTCTTCAAATCTTTAAGTCCTTTATTCTTGAATCATCATCAAAATCTACAGGCTTCATATCCATGTATGTTCAACATTCATATCCTTGTATGTTTCAACAAGCCTCACCACTCCTTCTTCTTCTGTGAAGCCAGCTAGGCAATCCTAGAGGTAGGAAAGGAAGTTCATTCCCATTCCAACCTCTTATGGGAGTTTACTGCCTAAGCTAGTGGAGGCCAATCTTTTGGCACACATCCCTCCAAGAAAGGTGGACTCTCCTTACCCTGAGTGGTATAAGCCTAACGAGAAATGCGCTTACCACTCAGGCGCTCCTGGGCACTTAGTGGAAAACAGTCGGGCCTTAAAATACAAGGTCCAAGAGTTAATAGATGTCGGGTGGGTCACCTTTGACACTCCTGCCCCCAGCATAGAAGTCAGGCCTCTATCACAACCAAAGGGTTAGGGTTGGATAGGGATGGCCAGCTTTTAGGGTTCCTTTTCTTTAAGCTTTCTTTGTATTTCTTGCGGTCCCAGCCCGTGGCCGTGAAACCATTGATTAAAAGGGAATTTTGTACATATTCCTTTCTTTTTAATACATGAGGCATTTTCCATCCATATTCATTTTTATTCTTTTCCCTCTTCTATTTATTATTCTTTCTAAATAACCGAATAATAAAATCTATACCTAAAACAGAACCTTAAAAAAAATCATGTCTGTGATTGATGATTCTCTATGGGATTCGAAAGCCAAAGGCAAATGGGTCGAATCCAACGATGAGCAGGGGACCATTACCCTGGACATGCAGAGACTACTGGAAAGAGAAGCTCGCTTCATACAACCCCATCAAGAAGAAACAGAGACCGTGAATTTGGGACAAGGAGATGATAAAAAGGAAGTAAATATCAACACCCAAATTGATAGTGACATTAGGGAAGGGTTGATACACTTATTAAAGGAATACGTTGAAGTATTCGCTTGGTCTTACCATGACATGCCTAGACTAGACACAAGCATAGTGGAGTATAAACTACCTTTGAAAGAGGGTTTCCGGCCAATAAAGAAAAAACTTAGAAGGATGAAACCCGACTGGTCCTTGAAGATTAAGGAGGAAGTACAGAAACAATTGGACGCTAACTTCTTGATTGTGTCCAAATACCCTGAATAACTGGAAAATATCATGCCAGTCATGAAAAAGAATGGAAAAATCAGAGTGTGTGTAGATTACAGAGATCCAAATCGAGCATGTCCAAAAGATGATTTTCCCCTACCACACATCGATATGTTGGTGGATCACACTGCCACAAACACACTTTATTTCTTTATGGACAAATATGCAGGGTATAACCATGTAGACCCCAAATCTTGCCTGACCTAAAAATAAAGAGCAAAAGACCTCCAATTTGAAGATGGGCAAGGCCTGAAAGGTCCCTAGGATAGACAAATAGGCCCCATATTAGAGTAGGAAGGTTTTTTGTACAGAAAAAAAATAAAGAATTCCACCTGGAAGACCGAGACCGCCGTCTCGCCATCAACAAAGGGCGAGACCGCTGTCTTGTTTGGCGAGATGGTCATCTCGCCACTCGCCAATGGAGAGACCACCTTCTCGTTTGGCGAGATGGCCATCTCGCCACTTGCAAATGGCGAAACCATCGTCTCGTTTGGTGAGACGGCCTTCTCGCCATTTATCAAGGGCGAGACAACCGTCCCATTTGGCTAGACGGCCGTCTCGACCTTGTCAGGCGAGACAGCCGTCTCGACCTGACAGGCGCAAATCCGTATAAAAGGAGGGCGCGTTCCCCTCCTTTTCACACAATTCTTTAACTTTCCCTTCTGTAATTTGTCTAAATTCTTCCCCTAGGATCCCTCCGAAACATTTACGGAGTTTCTTAGCATTCTTAGAGGGTATTCTGTAGCATTGCGAGGAGGAGCGACCAACGTTGTAGAGTGAAGGATTGCCAAAAAGTATCCTACTTCAAGAATATTAATTATGAAAGTGTGCTTCGAAGGTTTCCACACTTTTTCTCTTTATTTTACCGCTTTTTATTTACATTTATCCGTGCATTAGCTGTTAGGGCCATGTAGTCGATATCTTAAATTTTGCAAATAAATAAAGGGTAAAAGCATCATTTTAAAGGTCTATTTATGAAATAAACAGCCCATCATAGGGAACCCGAAAGGGGCGTCGTAGGGAAGCTAATACCTTCCCTACACGTAACTAACTCCCTTACCCAACTCTGGTTATAATGGTCAAAGTTGGTTTTTCAAAACCAACGCCTTCTTTTTCTCCTTTTCCAATGTTTCTGGATAAAACATTGGTGGCGACTCCAGAACCCATTTTCAAAAACCTCGCCTTTAGGTCCAACCCAGTTATCGAATAACCTAAAGGCGTTGTAACATCACTTTAAAACGCGAGTCGAAGTCAAAAACCATCGCGTCACTACGATTGCCTCTTTTGACGGCAGCGACAAATGGCGACTTCATTGGGGAAGCCTAGAGAGTTGATTCCATTTAGTGATGGGCCAGTTTAATAAATAAACTTAAAAATTTCTCTTTTACCCTACTTTGTTTTATAACATGTTTTATTTGTTTGGCTTTAATAACTGTTGTTTGTTTATTTTACGCATTTGTTTGAAATACAAACTATACACAAACCTTTGCACACAACAGTTCCCCCTATACCCGAGGGCAAGTGAGAAATCCATAAGGAGTGGGTGGCAGGTATGATTTTTCGTAGTGAGGGCTATGAACCCACCGGTATGATCGGAAACCACCACTCAAGGTGATAACCTTCCTCTTTTGGCACAAAGACTGACTATGGCATTAGTGCCATGCATGGTCGGAAGGCTGGAGAGTGGGGACCCTATAATGGGGGCACCTTTGGGGCCTGGCCTTGGTGGGAAAAAATATAACTACCCTGAATATGCACTCTTTTGCATGAGACCCCTACCTCGTAATTAAAACATCATCCTACTTGTTCGCGGATGAGTGAATTGTGTGTGCATTTGTTTGTTGCATTTGATTGCATATCATAACCAAATAACAGATAAAAAAATAGAAAAACCACAAAAAATATTTTCGCAATAAACACCCTTATCTCGAACAGTCTACCTTTTAGCTAGCCTGGTTCCAGGTTCTTTGTAAGCTAAGTAACCATGCAGTCTGATAGAAGAGATAAGGGACATTAAAATTATTCTTTCGCAATAAACCATTTATCTCGGACAGTCCACCTTTTAGCTAGCCTAGTTTCAGGTTCTTTGTAAGCTAAGTAGCCACGCAATCCGACAAAAGAGATAAAAGACTATAAAATAAATAAAAACCAAGTCAAATAAAAACCAATAAAATAAAAATGGGATCTTGTTCACAAACATCAAATTCATAAAACATCCATATAGGTAGTTTATTTTCTTTTTGAAAAAAATACAAAAAAATAAACATTATCATGCATCATGTAGAAATAAAACATGATAATGTTTAGGAAAAATAACATTTGCATGCATGCCTGCATTAAGCATCATATTCATAGCATGCATTTTTGTTTTCTAGAAAAATGGAGGGGGCTAGTAGACAGTTCAAGAAAGTAGATATTCCCCAATACCATGCCGAGAAGTTAGAACGACTTTGTGCGTTGATGCCATCAGAGGTCCGCTCCAACTTCGAAAAATCCTACGGACGGATTCTCGACCTACTAAAGATCTGTGTCGACCCTATTTTCATTAGGATTCTAGTTCATTTTGGGAACTCTAGTCTGCACTATTTCGAATTCCCGCAGTTCGATATGGTGTCCACTTTGGAGGAGTATGAGATTATGTTAAAATGGCCCAAGTCAGCTGGGGTCCACATTCGCCATAAGGCATATACTCCTGCAGCACAAGTCACTGCCATCATCCGATTGTCATCTCGGCTGACTACCCTGATAGCTAAAGGGAATGTCCAGGGTTGGAAAGTCTCAATGTTAGAAGACCATCTATCCTCTTTGGCTGAAAAGGTAGAATGGTCTGCTTTCAACAAAACCCTAACTTTAATCGTATTTGGAACGATACTATTTCCCTTCCACCTCGACACAGTGGATCAAGCTGTCATGGACGCTTTCTACGCCTGGGACATGAACTCGAAGAGTCCCTTTCCTGCACTCCTTGCCGACACCTTTCTTTCGGTGGAATTCTGTCACCATAAGCAAGGGAGAACACTTAGATGCTGCTCTTCACTACTATTTGTGTGGGGTATCACACATTTCTATGCCTCTAGTCACATGGGGATGTTCCCCGACCCTTTGAGAAGCTTATCCAAAATCCCTCTCCACCGACGCCTGACCATGGAGTTGAAGGTCGAGTTGGAACAATGGGACGTCAACCGTTTATCTTGGACATGTCCTTAGTTCCGACCCGGTCCAATCCTCATCAAATGTGGGGATTATCCGAGCGTACCGTTAATAGGTCTTAGGGGTTGCATAGCCTATTCTCCAAAAGTGGCTATGAGACAACTCATGAGGACCCAAACCGCAATATCACGGGAAGAGCTCAGAGGACTGTGTTTCTTCGGAGACCCATGCACTGTTGCTAATTCACTTGTTGTACGAAGAGCATGGGAGAAACCAATCTTCATGGGAGATAGAGAGCTGGGAAAAGCTCGAGTAGCTGTCTCCAATGACTATGAGGAGTGGAGAAGAAATAGAGGGATGTCACAACCATCTGCCCCACCTGCTGCGCTTTCAAACAGTGGATATCTTCAAACCTGAGTCGATGCCTTGACCCAAAGGATAAAATCATGGGAGCCCATATGAGGGTCCTTGAGGAAAGAGAGCAAGAATCTATCCTCACCATAGACAGTCTACAGAGGCAATGCAAGAAGAAGGATCACGAGATAGAGCGCCTCAAGGATTAGTGTGCTGATTCCAGTGAGCATGTTATCCGAGCATCCAAAACTGCCAGAATCAACTTGGATAACCAACTACAAGAAATAACTGCCAAATTAGCATGCCTTGAGGCCGAATGTGCAAAACAGGCTCAGATGATCAAGGAGTTGCTACAAGACCTCGCAAGGACTCGGTCTGAAATACGTCAAGAGCGGGAGGCTACCCAGAGGCTTAACAGAAGCCTTACTGAGCTACGCTGGAAAGAGAGAGATGGATTAGCTCAGTATGGCCAGGTACTACAAGAAAGAGACCGAGCCCTTGCGAAGCTGAATGAGTTCCAAGCATTGGTCGTCCACCAGGAGGTGAAGATCAAAGAGGCTCAAAAGTAAAGCGAAGATATGAGCCAGGCGGTCCAAAAACAGACCGAAGCACTCGCTCATCATGTCCGGGAAGCCGAAAGAGAATTACATAGAGATCAGGACTCACCTGTGGGTTTCTTTAGGCTTTTCCATTTCTGTCAAAACGTGCTTCGTAGCATGGAGTAGGGGAATGTATACTTTCTATAAATAAATTTTCTTTATTTAACAATTGTCTACTTGCATGCATTTCATCCATTTGCATATTTGACTTCCCCTCCTTTACTTTTAATAAATAAGATAAAAAAGGAAGGATTAACTAATTCGTCTTCCAATCAGAAGGATGGAGAGAAAGCCGCTCATAATCAAGCTCTCCCCAACAGTCGATTCACCACAAGAGGATAATAAGCCTCGACTGTTAGTTATCAGGGTCAATAAAGAAGAAGGGGCAAGGACGCCTATGCGATTATTTGTGCCTCGTCCTTTCCCCTATGAATCAAATAAAGTTGTACCATGGAGATATGGGGAATCTTCACCAAAGGAGGACATCTCCAACATAGTCGGCATTAGGGGCATGACCAAAAGTGGAAGGATATACTCCCCCAAGGAGTTACAAGAAGACGCCCCCAAGAATAATGGAAGAAATAAACAGACCAAAGAAAGAGAAAATAAAGAATCCAAGGAGGAGACCGATGAATTACTCCAGTTCATAAGGCAAAACAAGTATTCCATTATTGACCAACTCAATCATACACCTGCAAAAATAACTCTATTATCTCTAATGATGATTTCGGAACCGCATAGAAACGCCCTGATAAAGGTTTTGAGCGAAGCGTATGTCCCTCATACTATATCCCAGGAGAAAGTTGAGAGGATCGTCGGTCACATTACGGCTAGCGATCACCTCACCTTCACAGATGAAAAGCTCCCCCTAGAGGGACTAGGCCATAACAAAGCCTTGCATATTTTTATCAAATGCAAGGAGTATCTCATCGTTAAAGTTCTTGTGGATAACGGGTCATCCTTAAACGTGATGCCCAAGTGCACACTTGACAAGGTGATTATTCAAGGAACCCGCCTGCGCCCAAGTAGCACCATCGTTCGAGCCTTCGACGAATCTAAACGAGAAGTAGTGGGGGAAATTAACCTGCCAATCCAAGTCGGACCCACTATCTTCAACGTCGATTTTCCTGTAATGGACATTACTCCAGCGTATAGTTGTCTCCTTGGCAGACCTTGGATTCATGACGCCAAGGCAGTACCTTCAACGCTCCTCCAGAAATTAAAGTTTATAGTGGATGACAAAGTGGTCACGGTCCAAACAGAAGATGATATCTTGATCAGTGGACGGTCTACCCAACCTTATGTGGATGCAGCTGAAGATGCCCTTGAAACATCTTTTCAAATGCTTGAAATTTCCAATGTAGAGAGACTTCCCAGTAATACAAAGGTAGCCCGCATGATGATGAAGCATGGTTACCATCCTGGCCAAGGACTGGGGGTAGACTCCCAAGGAATGAGGGAGCCCCCAAAATTCAGAGATAACCCTTTAAAGTATGGCCTAGGATATGATCCTACAAAGGGCCGAACTGAAAAGAGAAAAGGAAAGTCTCCCCTCTGCACACTCAAGAAGATGTTTCGAAGTGGAGGGACACAAGCGTCACGAGAAACCCTAGTCATTAGGAGTTGTTTTTCCTTTCTTAGGGGATTTAAACCCAGTAACTATTAGAGATTATCCCCCGGGGCTAGCCCGACCCCCGGCATCTTTTGGGCACATATTCCCTTACTAATTAATAAAGAACACATTTCTTACCATTCGCTTCTTTTCTTGCTATTTTATGTCTAGACCTCATAATAACCATGTTTAAGCAAACGAAAAAATGAAGAAGAAGAAAAGTGCATCCAAATAATCAAAACACGCCATCGCCATAATAATCGAGCTAATTGATTAGAAGCATAGAATAAGGTTTTACCTCAACATAAATAAAACCGTGTTTCACCAATATTGTGTAAAAAAGAAATCAAAAGAAGCCCATAGAATCCGAAGGCCAAAAAAGAAAGGGCAAACTACCCGGTAGGAAACGCACTAAGGGGGCTACGCATAAATTAGGGTCAACCCGCTAGGAAACCCGAACAAAAATAAAGGGTAGCCTAGGCAAAAATTAGGGTACAAAATAAGGTCTGCTAGGATTCCCAAAACAAGAAAAAAAGGAACCTAGACAAAAGATAGGACCAAAACACAGTATCCTAGTCCGAAAACCCGAAGGGCGGTCTGGGGAAATCAATCAACCATAGAAAGCGATGGAAATAGGCTAAGACGCGAACCCTCAAAGAAAAACGTTTGTTTAAACATCAGCTTAAACACTCGGACCAACCTTAGCCAGCCATTCTTACAAAACCCCTTCTAAATAAAAATTAACTGTCTAAAACACAAGCCATTGAATTAATTATCCTCTTACTTCTCTTCTCTTGACCCTTACTATATTATTCTAACAATTAGTCCGAGAATATGGAGGCATATAATCAACAAGAAGATTGAAATCCCTAGAGTAAGGAAAAAGTGCGCCGACATGGAAAAGTGTGCTCCTCGAACCAAAAGTTATTTTTCGGTCATGTTAAGTCTGGAACGGCGCAAACAAGTACAACAGAAAAATGAACATCAGAAGGATCCCGTCTTCTAAAGACACCAGTTAATCCTTCTGAAAAATCAATGAAATAACATTGTAGGACATCAAACATGAAAACATTCCATGCATAAATGTTTTTGAACAAGGTCCTATATTTTTTCCAACAAAAAAAAAACTTGAAAAAAAAGCAGCACTGCCGTCTCGCCCATTGAGACCGCCGTCTTGCCTTTCATCGTAGGCGAGACCGCCGTCTCCCCTTTCGTTAAAAGCAAGACGGCCTTCTCGTATGGTGAGACATCCGTCTCACATTTCTAGACGGCCGTCTCGCGCCTTGAAAAATCAAGACTGACGTCCCGAAATCCTAGACAATGGTCTCGACCAAAATCAATTTTCTATAGAAAGGGGGATTGGGGTTCAGTTTTAAGCACTCCATTCCTACATCCTCATACATATTCTTCTACATTCTTGAGTGCTTTTGTCAAAATGCAAATAGGTGATTCATCTAGATCCTGAAAGACAGGACGGGGTTCCGGTCCGAGCACATATGGCTAGGCTCGAGCACATTAGGGGTTATTCCTGACACCCCATGCTGAGGTTAGAGTTCGGCATCCTGGCCGAGTTCAGCTGGGAGGATGACGTGCGGGGCTATATTGAAAATATTGGGTGGGACTTCCTCCTCCAGCCTCCCCCTACCCGCATGTACACGCAGGTTGTAATGGAGTTTCTTGCCTCCATTACGATTATTGAGATGCCCACAATGTTCCCGGGTGTCCCTCCAGTAAAGATGGTCTCGTACTATATGAACGGGACCTACCGGACAACAATGTTGGATTAGAGAAATGGGGGTGACACGACGGAGAGAACATCCCCTCTAACCTCTGACCCAAGTACATCAGGGGTCCATGCTCGTCAGCATGGGGATGCTCATCAGGCACGGGTCCCAGATGGCCCTTCACCCTGCGCTCGCTATGACCGTGGATATCCAAAATCTAGAGGCGACACAGGAGATCCCGATGCCCACGAGGTTAGAGCATCAGCAATAGCAACAACAACAATACGGGGACGACTTTGCTGGCATGATGTCCACCAGCAGTTGGACCATATGTCCCTAAGGTAGGACGTCGTCGAAACGCGGCTGAAAGCCTTCAGCCAGACACAGGAGGGGATGAGACAAGACCTGGCCATGATCAGGCAAGATCAACTCAACTCAATCCGGAGCCATGAGGAATTTCAAAGGCATATGTTTCGGCAGTTCCCCCCTCTCGGGTCATCTCCAGGCTCAAGTCCGCCACCGTCTTAGGGATATCATTAAAATAATCATTGTACAGATTTTACCATAATATGAATAAATTCTTTTAGTAAATTTGTTTGCCTTTACTCTCTTTCCGAAAAGTCAGCATAACAAAAGAGACTAAAAAGTAAAAAGACATACACTTAATCTGAAAAAGCCAAAATCCAAATCGCAAGAAAAAAGATAAACTGCGAAAAAAGGCAGGATTAAATCCGAAACATTAGCTAGGGAAAACTGGCAAGACGACCATATTAAACAAGAATCCCCAGCAATCAACAAGTTGGATGACTATCGGAAGAGCCGAAAATCAAAGAATCCCCGACCCACGGGAGGACTTTATCAGAAAAATCAAAAACATTCATCAAAACAAGAGAGCATTTCTCACAAAGAACCGACGCATAAGCTAGAGAAGCAAGCCGCCACCACCACCAGTCCTACGAAGTGGACTGCACCAGCCAGATGGGGGGTTCATACCCATCAACCGGCGCATGAGCTAGAGCAGTAAGCCGCCACCACCACCAGTCCTACGAAGTGGACTGCACCAGCCAGATAGGGGGTTCATACCCATCAACTTGTGCATGAGCTAGAGCAGTAAGTTACAGCCGGTCCTACGAAGTGGACCATACCAGCCTGATGAGGGGTTTATACTCATCCAGTCCTACAATGGTGGCCTGCAAACGCTACCAACCGGATGGGGGTTCATAC
>OY731402.1:35117625-35131566 GCA_963425845.1 Sphenostylis stenocarpa | reverse complement strand
GCATTGGCTCTGATTATTTACTGCAGATTGAGTTAAGTGCCTTTGCAACTACAAACAACTTCAGCTACTCTCTTAAATGTAATGGTTATCCAATAAAAGCTGAAAGACTGTGATTGGAAATCAAATGTGAAGAAATGTAGGTAATCGAGTGTTACAGTAACCGTTCTCTCTCTCTCTCTCTCTGTCTTTTCCATCTCTGACACGCGGAGCAGAACTGAGGTAATTTACTAAAAGACAAAATTGACTATTCAGAGTAGATGAAGGGTCCAGTTTCTCTCATTCCTTTTAGTATGCAATAGTTGATTCGAAAATCTTGTACTTCTGCTTGGAAAAATATTCTCTCTTCTCTGTATTTGGTTCATCTCTCAAACAACATGTTCAAGCGCACCAAATCTGGAAGGAGGAAGTTCAGCAAAGGAGAATCCTCAGCTGCAGTCCAAGAAACATGAAGAGGAGGGCGCATTGAAACCTGGTTCAATGGGAATCAAGAAAAGATGGGGTTATTCATTCACGAAATGAGCAGAAAACATATTAATATTCCCAAGGTTCTAAAATTCTCGTGGTTGGACGCTGAAGGGTTCAAAGGGGTTCGAAAGCTGTTGCAACACCAGAAACTTCAGAAGTTTCTTGAGCTCAATGGTAGAATCTATCCTAACCTTATCAAAGTTTTCTTTACTAATCTGTCATTTGGAGGTTCTACACTCAAAACTCAAGTTAAAGCAGTGGAAATTGAGATTACTCCCACTGTCTGGAAAAATGTTGCTAGACTCAAGGATGAAGGAGTAAAATGAAAGTAATGAAGATCTTATTTACTTTGGCAAAGATCTTGTTGATTTGATGAAGTCAAAAAATGAAGTCAAAGGCAACTCTGTGGCAGTCAAAGGTCACTTAAGATAAAAGAGAAGAGGATTAGTTTATGTGCAGCTCTGCTTAGGTATAACCATTTTATCTTTCTGCTGCATGTGGTTTCTTCACTTAAAAAGATTATGCAATTGCTCTAAAAAATGTTTTAACCGTTAAAAACAAAACATTTTGACAAAAGGATTTTTAATCAACTATTTTAACTGATAGTATATGTGGTTTATCAACTAAAATGTTCTTCATACTTCTGTAACAGGTTTTCAACTGATATATCTTCAAAATAACCGATTGTTTTCATTAAAAGAAGTGTTGAAAACTTTCTGTCAGTATTTTAACTAATACAATTTCGAAATAACCGATTGAAATCACTTAAAAAGATCAGGGAAGTGTTTTTTCAGTATTTTAGTCGATATAACTTCGAAATAACCGATTAAAACCACTTGGTATATCAAATGACCGATCAGAATGGCTTTATGACTGATTAGAACCAGATATGATCGATCAGAATGGATTTATGACCGATCAGAACCAGATATGATCGATCAGATTTGAGTTATGACCGATCAGAATTATTTTAATCGATTAAAACATGTTTCAATCGATTAAAACAACTTGGAAAATTTGTACTAAACGTTTCAATCGATTAAAACGTATTTTTATCAGTTAAAATCATTTGAAAAAGTTTATAAAAATGTTTTGCAGTATTTTAATCGATTGAAAGTCGAAACAATCGATTAAAACAAATTAGAAGATTTTTTGAAAAGAGTTTTAATTGATATAAACGTTGTCATATCAGTTAAAACAAAAACTGGAAAATAATCAAGAATGTTTTAATGGATTAAAAGAAGTTTTAACAGATTAAAACAAGCCTTTTAACAAATTAAAAGATTATTTTAACAGATCAATTAAACCAGTAGTTTTGAAAAATGTTCTATATAAATAGATTGCTTGAACTTTTTTAAACATATCTTTTACATAACTTTTACACAACTTTTAGCAATCAACAGGCAATCAAAAGTGCTACTTTCAAGAAAGAATCACGCTTGTTTTTGTGAAGTTCATCAAAGTTCTTTCTTGAGGCAAAATTGCATTTCTTTGGAGAAGAAACACTTATTGCAGAATTGCATAAAACTGGTTTGAGCGTTTTAGTTTCTTCTGTTTGTTTCTTTACATTCTTTTCTGTATTGTTGGTGCCTGGAATTGTGGGCACTGGTTTCTCTGCAGCTGGAATTTGGTTGTAGAGGTTGTAAAGAACTGGAATTTGGTTCTTGGTGAAAGGTTAGGTGCAGGAACTGGAATTGTGGTTCTTGTGTTAGATTAAGTGTAAGGTTAAGGTTGTAATCTGTAAAACATTCAATCTAGTGGAACCCAGCTAGAAGTTGGCTGGAGACTGGACGTAACCCTGAGATTGGGTGAACCAGTATAAACCCTGGTGATATCTTTCTAAACCTTTCTCTTCTTTAACTTTGTGACTGCATTTATTTTTGATTGCTTGCTGTGTATGATTCAAGAATTGATCAGATTTCTTAATCTTTAAAATTGATAATCTGTTAATTGCGAAAATCTTTCAAAGATCAATTCACCCCCCTCTTGATCTCAGCCTCTTTTTCTAACATAAAAGTCACTAAAGGATATACCTCTGATGTAGAAGAATTCAACAAAGTCCAATATTTTCGTTCTTGTTTAAGAAATAAGCGTGACTCTGTGAGTTCCTTCAACACTGAAAAGCTTAACCTTGAAGAAAGAATTCTTGCATTCATAGTGGCTTAGCATCTTACTCCCAGGGGGAGCAATCATGCAGTACTGAATGAAGGAGACTTGGTACTGATGTATTGTATCCACCACAGAATCAGAGTAAACTGGGTATTTGTCATCAAGGACCATATGATCAAAGCAAAAAGGCTAAGTGATTTTAGGTATCCCTATGCAATCTTAATTTCTAAATTTCTAACTCATTTTGGTGTTGACTTAGAAGGAGAATTGGCTGAAATCGTTCGCCCCACAAATGAGATTAACAACTCCATCCTTCATAAAATGGGATTCATTAAGATTGATGGTGATTCGATTTCAAAAGAAGAAGCTGGGAGAGAAGAAGTAGAAGAAGAAGAAGAAGAAGACGGTGAGAATACTGCTGCTCCAAGTGTTGTTGAAGCAAGACAAACAGACCCTATGGAAGATGATATGGATCAACAGTCTTCATTGGAAATGATTCCTTATGTGGCACAACCTGACCGTGGCACGCCTCTTTCACATTTCGAACGGACTATGCTGCATCAAATGAATGAAATTCAAACAAATCAGAGGAGACACATGGAGATGACATATGCTCTGCAAGCTCACCAGCATCGGCTTTATGAAGACTCCATTGCCAGATTTCAGCACATTGATAATCAACTGGAGGATATCTTCAACAGAATTGGAGCCCTCCAATTCAATCAGGGTCCCTGGGATGGTGATGAGTGAAATTTCTTTTTAAAAGCTTTCTTTCACTTGTGTTTTTTGTTTGTTTTAATTTTGGGTACCTAAATCGTACTTATGGCTTGTAATTGAACACTTTTTGATGAAGTCAAATAGGGGGAGAAGTATTTGCTTATAACTGACACTACACACACATCACAAAATCATATGTCTCTGTTATGTTATTGATCCTTTTATTCAGGTGCAGTGGTTATTTGTCTCCATCAAATAGGGGGAGATTGAAGCACTTGTTGGATTTGATGAAGACATATAGAGTTTATTTTGTGGGTGTGTAGGTAGATAGGTTATAGGCTTAGAATTTAATCTCTTGATAATTTCAGTAGATCTTGTGATAAGCGCCTATAAATGTTGCATTTCATAGAATTTATCTTACTACATGAAAAACCAATCTTTAAGCCTTGAAAGGAAAAACTGAGTTTTTTTAATCTGTTAAAAAGCAGTTTCAATCTGTTAAAATCACTTAAAACCAACGCCTTTTTACCCCTTTTTTTATGTTTCCAGTAAAAACATCGGTGGCGACTCCATAAGAACCCCTTCAAATTAGTTCTTGGGTTAGCCCAGTTATCGGACAATCGAAGAACACCTTTTCGAAAACCTTGCCTCTAGGTTCATCCCGGTTATCGGACAATCTAAAAGCATTGTAATATCACCCATAAAAATGTGAAAATTAAAAAAGTCGGAACCATCACATCGCTCAGACCGCCTCTTTTTTACGGCGGCGACAGGACTTCCATACGGACTTCCACCGGGGCCACCCTGTTCTCCCTCGTATACGGCATGGAGGATGTATTGCCAGTAGAAGTTGAAATACCCTCCCTAAGAGTCATTATGGAAGCAAAGCTAACCGAAGCAGAATGGGTCCAAAATCGGTACGACCAGTTTAACCTGATCGAAGAAAAATGGTTGGATGCCATATGTCATGGGCAGGCCTATCAAAAGAACATCAAGAAGGCCTACGATAAGAAGATCAATCCTTGCATTTTTCAAGAAGGTGATTTAGTAATAAAGAAACTGCTTCCCGCGCAGAAAGACAAACTTGGAAAATGGGCAACAAACTACGAAGGTCCCTTTGTGGTCAAACAAGCTTTCTCAAGAGGAGCCCTTATCCTCACTAGCATGGACGGAGAAGAGCTTTGGCACCAGGTCAACTCAGACGCGGTGAAAAAGTACTATAGTTGAAGACATTGCTCATGACCCGTCAGGACAGAAACTCGCAAAGAGCATCCTGGGCAAAATATAGGCTCCATATTCCTCGCTAGGACACGTCCTAGGCAAAAGTTAGAGGTTTAAAAAAAAACAACAAAAACAAAAACCAAAGATCAATGATTAGCATAGCCGAAAACCGCAAGGCAACTAAGGTAATGTCACTCCAGAAGCAAGCAGGCTTTGCATAGTCTTCACCCCGGGCTTGAGCATCTCAACTGAAGTGATCGGGAAAAACAGAGAGACAAATGTTAGGGACATGATTGTTATAGCTCATACAATGTAGCCAACCTTAGCCAGCAATGCTTCTAAATCCCCTTATAAATCCTCTGTAAAAATGAACCATTTGTTTATATCAATAAAATTGTCTTTTACTTCTTTTCTCTTGACCAAATTATGAAAATGCCTCTGTATTAATAAAGCATGAGCATGCATAAAGAACCAATATAAGAAAGCATAAGAAGGGAAAAGAAAAGATAAAGAAGAATGATGCCTGCTAGGAGATTCTTAGGCAAAAATTAGGGCAGCCTACTAAATCAAAAACCCGCAAAGGGCGGTTTAGGAAAAATTCAAGGTACTCATAAAAAGGAAAAGGCCCGCTAAGATGTCCTAGGAAAAAATTAAGGCAACCCACTAGATCGAAAAACCCAAAAGGGCGGTCTAGGCAAAAGATAGGGCTTAATAAAAATGAATAAAAAGAAGAGTCCATCAGAGTAATTGTCGCCGCCGTCAAAAAGTGGCGGTCGAAGCGACGCGATGGTTCTGACTTTTCCATTTTTCGCGTTTTTATAGGTGAGGTTACAACGTCTTTAGGTTGTTCGATAACCAGGCTGAACCTAAGGGCGAGGTTTTCAAAAGGGTGTTCTTAGATCGTCCGATAACCGGGCTGACCTAAGAACAAATTTGAAAGGGTTCTTATGGAGTCGCCATCGATATTTTTACCGAAAACATCGAAAAAGGAGGAAAAAGGCGTTGGTTTTTGAAAACCAACTTTGGTCGTTAAAACCAGAGTTGGGTAAGGGAGTTAGTTACATGTAAGACAAGTATTAGTTCCCTTACGATGCCCCTTTTGGGTTCCCTATGACAGGCCAGTTATTTTATAAATAAACTTTTGAAAGACGCTTTTGAAGCACTTGTTGGATTTGATGAAGACATATAGAGTTTATTTTGTGGGTGTGTAGGTAGATAGGTTATAGGTTTAGAATTTAATCTCTTGATAATTTCAGTAGATCTTGTGATAAGTGCCTATAAATGTTGCATTTCATAAAATTATCTTACTGCATAAAAAAACCAATCTTTAAGCCTTAAAAGAACAAACTGAGTTTTTTTAATCTGTTAAAAAGCAGTTTCAATCTGTTAAAATCACTTAAAATAGGAAATGTATATATACAACCAAAATTTTAATTGATTAAATAGTAGAATCAATAGGTTAAAATGTTCTTAATGGTTTTCCCATATTAAGGGGTTCACAGTATTAATCTGTTGAATTGAGAAATCAATAGATTAAAATGTTCTAGTCATTTTTCATTTCAAAAGTATCTCAGAATTTTAATCTGTTGAAATCAAGTTCAATTTGTTGAAACAGAGAGATGTCATTTTTCATTTTAAAGTATCTCAGAATATCAATCTATTGAAATAAATTTTAATCTATTGAAACAGAGAGATATCATTTTTCATTTTAAGGTATCTAAGAATTTCAATCTGTTGAAATATATTTTAATCTATTGAAACAGAGAGCTACCATTTTTCTTCTAACTGTTTCAATCCATTGAAAGCTCGAATTAATCGATTGAATGAGTTTTAAATGAAATCAATCGATTGAAACATCATTTTAAATCGATTGAATCTACCAGTCCCTCTCTTTTACTCTATAAATACATTTTTTATTTCTCTTTCAAATATACAATTTGGAAATCAATTGAAAGTAATCTTGGAGCTCTCATATTCGTGTTTTTATCTGAGCATTCATAAACATTTCATATCATAAGGCATTTTGATCAAGATTGTTGAAAGATCTTCAAGAGAGAAAGTTCCGAGTTAGAAAAATTGCTTCTGGACTTCTATATTGTAAAAGCTGCAGTCCAGGTTTATTCTTTTCATATACTTGTACGAATTCTAATTGTGTAGATTGGGTTTGAATCTGCACTAGTTACAGTAACTGGGTTTGGTTGTTGGGTGGTATTTCAAGAGTCTATCTTGTGGTGTTGTAAGGTAGTTCTTGGGGTAGATTGGTGTATATCTACTGGTTTGTATTTTCACTTGGTATTAGTGGAATTTGGCAGATTTGTCAAGAACTGGATGTAGCTCTTGGGAAGAGTGAACCAGTATAAACTCTTGTGTTGTATTTCTGTTTTTATCTCTTTTCATTTCTTGTTTATATTCTTGCTTTAATTAAAACCAAATCTGCCTAATAAAAGATTAGATAAGTATTAATCATTCTTCCACAAAGAAAGAGTGTTTTTCGAAAAAGATTTCTAAAGTTCAATTCACCCTCCCTCTTGAACTCAACCATTAATTCTTACAGCTTTTACCCTTTTATTTGCGGAATTAAAATGATGACTACATGGCCCTAGTATCTATTACACAATTTAATATAAGTAAAAAAGGCAGTAAAAGACGGTCGTCTCGAATTGCATCAATGGTGAGACGGCGGTCCCGAAAAGCGAGACGGCGGTCTTGACTCCTGAAGGCAAAAATGCTTATTTTTATACAAAAAATCCTCCCTACTCTAATATGGGGCCTAATAGTCTCTCCTAATGGCTTTTTAGGCTTCGTCCATCTTCAAATAGGAGGTCTTTTGCTCTTATTTTGAGGTCAGGCAAGATTTGGGGTCTACAGCTGCCCCCCCCTTACCTGACTAGTCGACTGTTGGCCTGTCGTGCCAAGCAGATCGACTGGAAGGTAAAGGAGTTGACCCTCTTTCCCGGTTACCCTTCGGATGTTGCGCCTTGCGGCGACTGATCTTCTGGGGAAAAGTGTATTGTGCGCCTCCAGGATGCTCCTTCTGATGGTAGCCGATCCCTTTGGTTGACACGTAGTAGAACCTTAGGATACTTCTTCTGACGGTAGCCGATCCTTCGGTTGATACGTGGTAGAACCTCAGGATACTCCTTCTGACGGTAGTCGATCCTTCGGTTGATGGGTATAAACCCCCCATCAGGCTGGTAGTTGCAACTTACTAATCCGGCTCACGTGCAGATCAGGCGCACTTCGTGCACAAGTTGATGGGTATGAACCCCCCATCAGGCTGGTACATTCCACTGCGTAGGACTGGTGGTGGTGACGGCTTACTGCTCAGTCGCTCATGCGCCGGTGTTGAGATGCATTCTCTTGTCTTCGTTTTTTCGACTTTTCTGGAGTGGTCGCCCGGTGTCGGGGATTACTTTGGTGGTCATCCAGCTTGTTGGTTGCTGGGTAGTCTTGTTTATTTGTCGCTCGACTTTCGTTGGTCATAAAAAAACTCTTGGTTGATGTATGTTTTCGGTAGAGTCGATGAGGTCTTATTGGGATACCTTTGGGTGTTTTCTGTTTTCGAATGCAAGCACAAAGCTAATTTTCTCACATGAATTCTTTTTGGTTTTTATTTGTCTGAAGTATTTTTGTTTGTTTTGATTTTGACAAAGTTACTTTTGTGCGACTATTTGTGCGTGGATGCTCTAAATGCAATCTATTTTTAGTTGGGGCACCTAGAAAGCGACTGGTATTTTCTTTGCTGTTTTCCCGTGATTATTCTTATGAAATTTTTGTTTATATTTTAGCTCTATCTTTTGCCTAGACCGCCCTTTGCGGGTTTTCGATCTAGCGGGCTTGCTTTAATTTTTGCCTAGGATATCTCAACGGGCTTTTTCCTTTTTATGAAGGCCTTAACTTTTGCCTAGACCGCCCTTTGCAAGTTTTCGATCTAGCAGGTTGCCCTATTTTTGCCTGAGAATGTCCTAGTAGGTGCTGTTTATTTTGATTTTTTTTCTTTTTCTTTCTTATGCTTTCTTGTATCGCTTTTTTATGCATGCTCATGTTTTGTTAATACAGAGGCATTCTCACAAGTAGGTCAAATGAAGAGAAGACAATTTTTATTGATATAATCAAATGGTTCGTTTTTACAGGAGGATTTACAAAGGAATTTATAAGCAGGGCTGGCCAAGGTTTGCTAAACTGTATAGGATATAACAATCATGCCCGTGATCTCTGTTTATCTGTTTTTCCTGGTTACTTCAGTTGAGATGCTCGAGCTCGGAGTGAAGATCATGCGAAGTCTGCTTGCTTCTGGGAAGGTATTACCTTAGTCGCCTTGCAGTTTTCGGCTAAGGTAATCATTGCTCCTTTTTTTTTTTTTTGAAACCTTTAATTTTTGCCTGGGACGTATCCTAGCGAGGAATATGGACCCTATCTTTTGCCCAGGACGCTCTTTACGAGTTTTCATCCTGACGGGTCATGAGCAATGTCTTCAAGCATAGTATTTCTTTACCGCATGTGAGTTGACTGGATGTCGAAGCCCTTCTCCGTCCATGTTTGTGAGGATAAGGGCTCCTCTTGAGAAGGCTCGCTTGACCACAAAGGGTCCTTCATAGTTTGCTGTCCATTTTCCAATTTTATCTTTCTGGGCTGGAAGCAATTTCTTTATTACCAGATCCCCTTATCGGAAGGTGCGGGGATTGATTTTCTTGTCGTAGGATTTCTTGATCTTCTTTTGATAAATTTGCTCTCGACATATGACGTCCAACCGTTTTTCTTCGATTAGGTTCAGCTGATCGTACCGGCTTTGGACCCATTCGGCTTCTATCAATTTCGCTTCCATAACAACTCGTAGGGAGGGTATTTCAACTTCTATTGGCAGTACGACCTCCATGCCATATACGAGGGAAAACGAAGTGGCTCCCATGGAGGTTCGTACAGAAGTTTGGTATTCGTGCAAGGCGAAGGGTAACATTTCGTGCCAATCTTTGTATGTTATTACCATTTTCTCAATGATTTTCTTGATGTTTTTATTGGCTGCCTCTACTGCACCGTTCATCTTGGGTCGGTATGGAGAGTGTCGCCGCCGTCAAAAAGAGAGGCGGTCGGAGCGACGCGATGGTTTCGACCCTTTTGATTTTCACGTTTTTTATGTGTGGTTACAACGCCTTTAGGTTGTCCGATAATCGGGCTAACCTAGGGGCGAGGTTTTCGAAAGGTCGTCCTTGGGTTGTCTGATAACCGGGCTAACCCAATGACTAATTTTGAAGGGTTCTGTGGAGTCGCCACCGATGTTTTTACTGGAAACATCGAAAATGGAGTTTAAAAGGCGTTGGTTTTCGAAAAACCAACTTTGGTCATTAGAACCAGAGTTGGGTAAGGGAGTTAGTTACACGTAAAGGAAGTGTTAGTTCCTTTACGACGCCCCTTTCGGGTTCCTTATGACAGGCCAGCTATTTTGTTAATAAATAAACCGGAAAAACACGCTTTTGCCCTTTTATTTTGCGGAATTTAAAACTATGACTACATGGCCCTAATCTATTACATAATTTAAAACTAAAGCAGTAAAAGTGGAGAGGAGAGTTTAAACCTCCGAAGCAAGCTTTCTTTTTATTTCTTTTAAAAAAGAGGGTGCTTTGTGGCAGCCCTTCACTCTACACAGCGCTGGAAACTTTTCTAGACGCTGAAAAATGCTCACAAAGGCACTCAAAAACTCCGAAAATGCGTCGGAGGGATTCTAGAGAGAGATTTTAGAGAGAAGGGAGAGCTAAAGCTATGTGGTGTGTGGAAATGAGGGGGGGGGGAGCCCCTATTTATAGGTTTTCGCGCCTGACAGTGGCGAGACTGCCGTTCTTGTCTGACAGGGTCGAGACCGCCGTCTCGCCAAACGAGACCGCCGTCTCGTCCTTCGCAGGTGGCGAGACTGCCGTCTGGGAAAGCGAGACCGCCGTCTCACCATTCACAGGTGGCGAGACCGCCGTCTCGTTTGGCGAGACGACCGTCTCGCCATTTGCATGAGGCGAGACGGCGGTCTCATCTCAAAAAGGCGAGAAACCTTATTTTTGTGCCGAAAATCCTTCCTATCCTAGTATGGGGCCTAATAGTCTCTCCTAGTGGCTTTTTAGGCTTCATCCATCTTCGAATAGGAGGTCTTCTACTCTTTATTTGGAGGCCGGGCAAGATTTGGGGTCTACAGCTGCCCCCCCTTTACCCGACCAGTCGACGACCGACCTGTTGTGCCCAAGTGATCAACTGGAGGGTAAAGGAGTTGACCCTCTTGCCCAATTGCCCGTCAGATGCTCCGTCTTTGCGGCGGACGATCCTCTGGGGAAATGTTGTGCGCTTCCAGGATGCTTCTTCTGGCGATAACTGATCCCTTCGGCTGATGAGTACGAACCCCCATCTGGTTTGACGAGTATGAACCCTCACCCGGTAAGCCCCCCTTCTGTAAGGCTTGATGAGTACACACCCCCATCTGGTGTTTGACGAGTATGAACCCTCGCCCGGTAAGGCCCATTCTATAAGGCCTGATGAGTATACACCCCCATCTGGTGTTTGTGCCTCCGGATGCTCCTTCTTGCGGTAGCTGATCCTTTGGCTGTGGTGGCGGCTTACTGCTCTAGCTCATGCATCGACGTGAAACCTTGGGATGCTCCTTCGACGCGGTAGCTGACCCCTTGGTTGACGAGTACGAACCCTCGTCTGGTTTGGTGCCTCTGGATGCCCCTTCTTGCAGTAGCTGATCCTTTGGCTATGGTGGCGGCTTACTGCTCTAGCTCATGCGCCGACGTGAAACCTTGGGATGCTCCTTCGACGTGGTAGCTGACCCCTTGGTTGACGAGTACGAACCCTCATCTGGTTTGGTGCCTCTGGATGCCCCTTCTTGCGGTAGCTGATCCTTTGGCTATGGTGGTGGCTTACTACTCTAGCTCATGCGCCGATTGGGCACTCCTTGGGGAGTGATTTCTGTGTTGGTAGATGTACTTGGACCTCTTTGAACGGTCATCCGGATTGTGCCGGGGATTTTGTGTTTCATCCAGCTTTGTTGGTTGCTGGGGATTCTTTTGTTCGACTCTTGCTGACTAGTCGGATGAGTCTTTTTTGTTCGTCTTTGATTTGGTAGTCAAAGTTTTGTTGGTTGAGGTGATGGCTTGTCTTAATCCTGCCTTTTTCTCGCGGTTTTATCTCTTTTTTCTCGCGATTTAGGATTTTGGCTTTTCTTATTGAGCGTATGCCTTTTTCCTTTTTAAGCTTTTTTTGTTTTACGCTAGCTTTTGCAAAGGGTGGCAAAGAGATGCGTGAAATAAAATTTTATTTATAGGGAAATTTTATTACAACCACTTTTTATTTAGGCAAGTACCATCCCTAAGGGCTATCATCTGGAGATGATCCGCGGGCAAATTGCTGGTAGAGGTGATACCGGAAGTCCGCTTGCTCTCGGACTTCGTCGCGGTACTCTTGCTGGAATGTTGTCCATTCCTGCCGCATCACCTGTTGATGCTGATACATCTCCTCTTGCCGAGTGTGGTAGGCTTCTTGCCGCACCGTCATTTGGTCGAGCTGTCGGCGCAGATCGTTCATGTTGCGGTTCATACCGGCGAAATCGTCCGTGTACGGTGGTGGTTGTTGTTGTTGTTGCTGCTGCTGCTAGAATTCAGGAGGTGTGGGGATATCCTGCATCGCCACAAGCCCTTGGAGATCTAGTGCGAAATCCAGTGTGGGATGGAGGGCCAACTGGGTCCCTCGACGTATCAGCATTCCCATGCTGACTAGAACTGACCCGTTGATGGACTCAGGTCGCAAGTTGGAGGCCAGCTCTTCCCGGCCAGGGCACCCCCACCTTTCTGCTAGGGGAGTGATGAGAGGAGCCACGAGAACGGCCCCCGCTGATCTGTTCCCAAAGTCCTTGAGGGCTCTCAGGAAGAAGTAGCCGGGGTTGCAGCGACACTTCTGGCTCATGCAGTAAAGTACGAAGAGGTCAGGGAGGGATACCTTACCCTGACTCTCTTTCCTTCCATGGATGGTTCCTGCCAGCAGCTTGTGGCAGATGCGAAGTGCTGGGGGAAGCACAGAGGCCCTCATCAGCGTGGGCAGCGTGGTGGCTCCTATGTGAAAGAATTAATGGTTGAGTTCAAGAGGGGGGGTGAATTGAACTCTAGAAAACTTTTTCGCAAAACTTACTTTCTCTTGGAAGAATGAATTACCTTTATTTAATTCTTGTGAAGGTAGGTTTGATTTTAATCACAACAAGTAAATAGACAAGAAATAAAAGAGATGAAAGAAGAAATTCAACACAACAATTTATACTGGTTCACTCTTTACCAGAGCTACATCCAGTTCTTGACAAATCTGTCAAGTTCCACTAATTCCAGTGAAAAATACAACCAGTAGATATTCACCAATCTACCCCAAGAACTATCTTACAAACCCACAAGATAGACTCTTGAAACCTCCCAGTAACCAAATCCAGTTACTGTAACCAGTGTAGATCAAAAACCAATCTACACAACCACACTTTACACAAGAGTATGAAAAGAAAAAACCTGGACTGAAGCTTTATCAGTACAATTGTCCAGAAGCAATTCTAACTCAGTACTTTCTCTCTTTGATTAACAATAATCTTTTCAACAGATTGAAAAACTTAGTTTGTTCTTTTAATGCTTAAATGTTAGTTTTTCATGCAGAAAAATGATTTCACTGAGATGCATCATTTTAAGGCGCTTATCCCAAGATCTATTGGCCTATCAAGAGATTAAGTTCTAAACTTCTAACCTATTCATCTACACACCCACAAACTAAACTATATCAACTCAAATATGTCTTCATCAAATCCACCAAGTGCTTCACTATGAGCTCATGCCACATTTTGGCGGCAGTGAGGTTGGTGGGCCGGGAGCAGATGGCCTCACGGTATCCCTGGGTCAATGTGTCCTCGGGCCGGACGAACCCGATGGCCATGTTGAACTCGTCGAGGGTGGTGGCCTGGTATCTTCCACCCATGAAATAGGTCACCATTTTAGTGGGCTTCAGGCCCAGGACCGTGGAGGGGACCTCGGAGTAGGAGACAGAGGCCAAGAATTCCAGTACCGCTTGTGGGTACACATGTGTAGGTGGTGGCTGCAGCAGAAAGCCCCACCCGATGCTGTCTATGTGGGCTCGGACGTCGTCCTCCCACCCAAATTCATCCAGGATGTTGAAGTCAAGTCTCAGCATCAGGTGCCACGGATAGGTCCGGATGTTGTCGAGGCGGGCCTGGTGCTGTGGCGACAACTGAGAGGGATCCTAGGGTGGCGGTGTCGCAGAACTGCTGGCACCGGCAGTGCTCCTTCTCTTTCTGGAGGCGCTTCTACCAAACATATTGACTAGGGGGGTGCTTGGGAGTGCAAAAACTGAGAAATGGAGGTTTTGGAGGCAAGGAGAGTTGTGAAGAACCCCCCAAGGCGCCCC
>OY731402.1:34872583-35117525 GCA_963425845.1 Sphenostylis stenocarpa | reverse complement strand
TCGCCCTTTTTATTCCGCGGAATTTAAAAGTATGACTACATGGCCCTATTATCTATTACATAATTTAAGATAAAGACAGGTAAAGGTGAAGGGAGAGAATTTGAACCTCCGAAGTGCGCTTTATATTAATTCTCAAAAAAAATAGGGTGCTTTACGGCAGCCCTTCACTCTACAAGGCGTCGGAAAACCTCTCAAACGCCGAAAAATCACTCTTGAAAGCACTCAGAAACTCCGGAAATGCGTCGGAGGGATTCTAGAGAGAAGTTTTAGAGAGAAGGGAGAGCTATGCAGCTGTGGTGTGTGGAAATGAGGGGGAGAGCCCCTATTTATAGGTTTTCGCGGCTGTCGAGGTGGCGAGACCGCCGTTCTCGCTCGACAGGGTCGAGACCGCCGTCTCGTTCAACGAGACCGCCGTCTCGTCCTGTCAAAACAACGAGACCGCCGTCTCGTTTTTCGTAGGTGACGAGACCGCCGTCTCGTTAAGCGAGACTGCGGTCTCGACTCCTACGCGAGGCGAAACGGCGGTCTGGGTTGCCCAGAACGCGGTCTCGTCCCTTCAAAGCGAGAAAACTTATTTTTTGGTACAGAAACTCCCTCCTACCCTAGTATGGGGCCTAATAGTCTCTCCTAATGGCTTGTTAGGCTTGTCCATCTTCAAATAGGAGGTCTTCTGGTCTTTATTTGGAGGCCGGGCAAGATTTGGGGTCTACAAGGGTAATCGCGTAATTTCTCGTAATCTTTACTCAAATGAATTAATCCGTCATAGGGAACCCGAAAGGGGCGTTGTGGGGTGCTAACACCTTCCCCACACGTAACTAACTCCCTTACCTAACTCTGGTTATAATGGCCAAGTTTGGTTTTTAATAAAATCAACGCCTTTTTATCCTTTTCCAATGTTTATGGTCAAAACATTGGTGGCGACTCCAAAAGAACCCTTTTCGAAAACCTTGCTTTTATTAGAGGATAGTTCAGTTGTTGAGCACCTCGGAAGCAATGAACACACTTTAAACAAAAAACGCGAGTCTAAACCATCTTTTCGCGACCGCTGGCATAAACGTTCGAGATGTCCTTGGACGTCGGAACGGACGGCGGCGACATTTCCCGATTGGACACCTCAACCTGACCACTAGTTTGAGGGTGATAAGGTGTAGCTACCTTATGTTTCACTCCATATTTTTTTAGGAGGGTCTGAAAAGCTTTCTCAATAAAATGAGACCCTCCATCACTTATGATACATTTCGGGACCCCAAACCTCGAAAATATTATTTTCTTGAAAAGCTTAATAACAGTCTTAGCATCAGAATGGGGTGAAACAATGGCTTCGACCCATTTAGACACATAGTCACCTGCTACTAATATGAATTGATTTCCAAAGGAAGAGGGAAAGGGTCCCATAAAATCAACACCTCACACATCAAACAATTCAACCTCTAATATGCTATTTAATGGCATTTCATGTCTCTTACCAATGTTACCTGCTCTTTGGCAAGCATCGCAAGTCAAGACATACTTGCGCACATCCTTAAAAAGGTGTGGCCAGTAGAACCCAACTTGCAATACTTTTGAGGCTGTCTTGGAGGTGCTCATATGACCTCCACAAGAACGAGAGTGGCAATGGTCTAGGATGGCGTGGACCTCATCTTCCGGAACACACCTCCTAATCAAAGCGTCTGCACAATGTTTAAATAGGAGGGGTTCATCCCAATAAAAGTGCTTGACATCTGCATAAAACTTTTTCTTCTGCTGAAAGCCAAGATCAGGAGGTAAAATACCACATGCAAGAAAGTTTAGAAAATCAGCATACCACGGGGCAAGTTGGGTACTAAGATTCAATAATTGTTCATTTGGAAAAGATTCATTGATGGGAATGTCACCCATCTCTACTTTTTCGGATGATAACCTAGATAGGTGGTCAGCGACCAAGTTCTCGGTACCTTTCTTGTCCTTAATCTCTAAATCAAATTCTTGCAATATCAAAATCCACCTAATTAGTCTAGGTTTTGCTTCTTTTTTATGCAATAGATACTTAATGGCAGAGTGGTCAGTGAAAACAGTAACATGTGAACCTACCAAATAAGATCTAAATTTATAGAAAGCAAATACAATGGCTAACAAATCTTTTTCAGTTGTGGCATAGTTTACCTGTGCATCATCCAATGTTCGGCTGGCATAGTGGATCACATGTAGCTTCTTATCCTTCCGCTGCCCAAGCACAGCACCTACTGCGTGATCACTAGCATCACACATCAATTCGAATGGGAGTTCCCAGTCGGGGGGTTGTACAATAGGAGCAGAGACCAAGGCTTGCTTAATCCTGCAAAAAGCTTCCCTCAAAGAAGCCGGTAAAGGCTTTAATTCCACATTGGGGCTCACCACTTTACCACACATGACTTCAGTATCATGTTTTAGTGGGGTATTTTCTTCAAAGCAATTAGATGTTCCTGCAGGCTTAATCACAAAAATAGATTCAAGTGGGTCATTAGGAAGAGTTTCTTCCTTCACCACTTGGTCAACAAAATCCACACTACAACAAACATCATCATTGAAAGGTTTTTTAAAAATATCCTTCAAGCTAAAATCCACCTTTTGGTCTCCAATAGTCAGAGAGAATATACAATTCTTAACATCTATTACCGCGCCCGCGGTTGCCAAAAATGGCCTGCCTAGGATAATGGGGATCAGGGAGTCCTCATCCATTTCCAAAACAACAAAATCGGCAGGTATGAAAAATTTTCCTACCTTGATAGGAACATCCTCTAAAATGCCTATAGGATATTTAATAGACCTATCAGCTAGTTGTAAAGACATCCTAGTAGGCTTCAACTCACCTAATCCTAATTTCTCAAAAATAGACAATGGCATTAAGCTAACACTAGCTCCTAGATCACACAATGCTCTATCTATAGCCATGTCACCAATCATACAGGGAATAGAGAAACTACCTGGATCCTGAAGCTTGGGTGGTAGCTTCCTTTGGATCAGTGCACTGCACTCCTCAGTAAGTGCTACAGTACCATCTTCCTCCAGTTTTCTCTTATTTGACAAAATATCCTTCAGAAACTTCGTGTAGGTGGTGTAGACCCCTAATCTTTCCCGGCCTCATAATAAAGATCAGAAGACCTTCTATTCGAAGATGGATGAAGCCTAAGAAGCCACTAGGAGAGATTATTAGGCCCCATACTAGGATAAGAGGGATTTTTGGTCCAAAAATAAGGATTTTTGCCTTTTAAGGTCGAGACCGTCGTCTCGGATTCGAGACCGCCGTCTCGCCTTGCACGAATGGCGAGACCGTCGTCTCGTTTGGCGAGACGGCCATCTCGCCATTCTTGCAAGGCAAGACCGCCGTCTCGATTGGCGAGACTGCCGTCTCGACCTTGTCAGACAAGACGGCCCGTCTCGACCTGACAGGCGCGAATCCCTATCAATAGGGCCCCCATTCCCTTCATTTCCAACAGTTCTTCCTCCTTCTCTCTAGAAATCACTTCAAATTCTCTCTCTAGAACCCCTCCGAAGCATTTTCGGAGTTTCTGAGCTTTTCTAAGAGTGTTTTTGAGCGTTTCGAGAGGTTTCCGACGCTGTATAGAGTGAAGGGCTGCCGCAAAATACCCTATTTTTAGGAAGAATTAATAGAAAAGCTTGCTTGGGAGGTTTATATTCTCTCTCTCTCTACTTTTACCGCTTTAATTTTAAATTGTGCAATAGAGATTAGGGCCATGTAGTCATAACTTTAAATTCCGCAAAATAAAGGGTATAAGCGTATTTTTCACAAGTTTATTTATTTGTCCAAAGTAGGTAGCCTATCATAGGGAACCCGAAAGGGGCGTCGTAAAGGAACTAACACTTCCTTTACGCGTAACTAACTCCCTTACCCAACTCTGGTTATAATGACCAAAGTTGGTTTTTCGAAAACCAACGCCTTTTTAAACTCCTATTCCGATGTTTCCGGTAAAAGCATCGGTGGAGACTCCAAAGAACCCTTCAAAACTAGATCTTGGATTAGCCCGGTTATCAGACAATCCAAGAGCGCCCTTTCGAAAACCTCGCCCCTAGGTTCAGCCCGGTTATCGGACAACCTAAAGGTGTTGTAACCACCAATAAAAACGCGAAAATTGGAAAGTCGGAAACCATCGCGTCGCTCCGACCGCCCTCGTTTTGATGGCGACTCCACTGGGGAAGCCTAGAGAGTTGATCCCATTTAGTGATGGGCTAGCCTAAAGTAAATAAACCAAGAAAATAACGCTTTTACCCTACCTTGTATTATAACATGTTTTATTGTTTGGCTTTAATAACTGTTCTTTGTTTATATTTATGCAATTGTTTGAAATACAAACTGTACACAAACCCTTGCACACAACAGTTCCCCCTATACCCGGGGGCAAGTGAGAAATCCATAGGGAGTGGGTGGCAGGTACGGTTCGCTGTAGTGATGGCCTTGTGCCCACCAGTGTGATCGGAAACCACCACTCAAGGTGATAACCTTCCTCTTTTGGCACAAAGACTGACTATGGCCTTAGTGCTAAGCATGGTCGGAAGGCTGGAGAGTGGGGACCCTATAATGGGGGCACCTTGGGGGCCTTAGCCTTGGTGAGAATAGTTAGAACCACCCTTCGCTAATGCACTTTTCTGCAGGAAAACCATACCTCGTGATTAAAACGACTTCTCGCCTGTTCGTGGATGTTCGAATTGTGTGTGCATATGTTTGTTGCATTTGTCTGTTGCATATCATAACCAAACAACAGAAAAATCACAAAAAATATTTTTCGCAATAAACACCCCTATCTCGGATAGTCTGCCTTTTAGCTAGCCTGGTTTCAGGTTCTTTGTAAGCTAAGTAGCCACGCAGTCCGACAGAAGAGATAGGGGACGTTAACCAATTCTTTCGCATAAAGCCACTTTTTATCTCAGACAGTCTGCCTTTTAGCTAGCCTGGTTTCAGGTTCTTTGTAAGCTAAGTAGCCACGCAGTCCGACAGAAGAGATAAAAGGCTTTAAAAAAAATAAAATAAAAATAAAATCAGATAAAAAGTAAAAATCCCAATTCTAAAACAATAAATGGGACCTGGTACAAAATATTACCCCCATATAAGTAGTTTATTTCTTCAAAAACAAATATATGCATCATACAAAACATGATAAATAAAATAAACACTCACATTCATTCAATAAGCATCATTTTCATAAAACATGCATTTTGGTTTTAGAAAATGGAGGGGACTAGTAGGCAATTGAAGAAGGTGGATATTCCCCAATACCATACTGAAAAATTGGAACGGCTAAGCGCGACAATGCCACCAGAGGTCCACTCCGACTTTGAGAAATCCTATGGACGGATTCTCGACCTGCTGAAGATCTGTGTTGATCAAGTCTTCATCAGGGTATTAGTTCACTTCTGGAACTCCAGTCTACGTTGCTTCGAATTTCCGCAGTTTGATATGGTGCCCACCTTAGAGGAGTACGAGATCATGCTAAAATGGCCCAAATCTGCCGGAGTCCATATCCGCCACGGGGCATATACTCCTGCAGCAGAAGTCGCTGCCATCATTCAACTGCCATTCCAGCAGACTACCCTGATAGGAAAAGGGAATGTCCAGGGTTGGAAGGTCTCAATGTTAGAAGACCACCTGTCCGATTTGGCTGAAAGGACAAAATGGGTCGCTTTCAACAAAACCCTGGCCCTAATAATATTTGGAACAATAATATTTCCCTTCCACCTCAACACAGTGGATCAAGCCATCATGGACGCCTTCTTGGCCTGGGACGTGCACTCAAAAAGTCTCGTGTCTACAATTCTTGCCGACACCTTGCTCTCAGTGGATTTCTGCCACCAGAAGCAAGGAAAAACACTTCGCTGCTGCTCTTCACTACTATTTTTGTGGGGCATTACACACTTTTACGCCTCTAGTCACATGGGGATGTTCCCCGATCCTTTGAGGAGTTTCTCCAAAATCCCTCTCCAACGACGCCTAACTTCAGAGTGGAGGGACGAGTTGGAACGACTAGATGCCAACATTATATCCTGGGTTTGCCCATGGTTCCGACCCGGTCCAGTCCTCATCAGATGTGGAGACTATCCGAACGTACCCTTGATAGGACTAAGGGGTTGCATAGCCTACTCACCTAGAGTAGCTATGAGGCAACTCATCAGAACCCAAACTACCATTTCTCGAGGGGAACTCGGAGGACTGTGTTTCTTTGGAGACCCATGCACAATCGCCAACTCACCAGCCGTGAGAAAAGCATGGGAGAGACCAGTCTATATGGGAGATAGAGAGCTAGGAAAAGCTCGAGTGGCTACCTCCAGTGACTATGAGGCGTGGAGAAGAAGAAGAGGGATGTCTCAACCATCCACCTCACTCATTACGAGTGCCAATAGTGAAGAGTTGTAGGCTCAAGTCGACGCCTTGACCCAGAGGATAGAAATCATGGGAGCCCAAATGAGGGCCCTTGAAGAGAGAGAGCAAGAATCTATCCTCACCATTGATGGTCTGTAGAGGCAATGCAAGAAAAAGGATCATGAAATAGAGCGCCTCAAGGACCAGTGCGCTGACTCTAACGAGCAAGCTATCCGAGCATCCAAAACTACCAGAACTAGCTCGGATAGCCAACTTCAAGAGATAACTGCCAAGTCAGCACGCCTTGAGGCCGAATCAGCAAAACAGGCTCAGACAATCAAGGAATTATTGCAAGAACTCACCAAGACTCGGTCGGAAATACGCCAAGAGCGGGAGGCCAATCGGAGGCTCAACAAAAGTCTCACTGAGCTACGCTGTAAGGAAAGAGACGGGCTAGCTCAGTACGGTCAAGTGATACAAGATAAGGACCGAGCCCTTGCAAAACTCGATGAACTACAAGCCTTGGTCGTCCATCAAGAGGCGAAGATCAAAGAGGCTCAAAAGTACAGTGAAGATATGAGCCAGGCAGTCCAGAAGCAAAGCGAAGCACTCGCTTGTCACGTCCGGGAAGCCGAAAGAGAATTGCATAGAGATCAAGACCCGCGCTGTGGGTTTCTTTAGGCTTTTCCGTTTTTGCCAAAAGTTGCTTCGTAGTATGGAATAGGGGAATGTACACCTTCTAACGGATAAATGAAATTTTTCTTTTATTCAACAATTGTCTACTTGCATGCATATCATTCATCTGCATATTTAATTTCCCCTCCTTCACGCTTAATAAATAAGATAATAAAAAGGAAGGATTAAACTAACACGTCTTCCAAATCAGAAGAATGGAGAGAAAGTCACTCCTAATCAAGCTCTCCCCAACGGTCGATTCATCACAAGAGGAAAATAAGCCTCCACCGTTGGTCCTCAGGAATAAGGAAGAAGGGGCAAGGACACCAGTGCGACTTTTTATGCCACGTCCTTTCCCCTACAAATCAAATAAAGTTGTACCGTGGAGATATGGGGAATCTTCACCAATAAAAGAGGATATCACGAATATAGCCGGTATTGGGGGCATGACAAGAAGTGGAAGAGTATATTCCCCCAAGGACTCGCAAGAAGAAGTCCCCAAAAATAAAGGAAAAAATAAAAAGGCCGAAGAGGAAAAAGAAAATAAGGAATCCAAGGAGGAGACAGAGGAATTACTCCAATTTATAAGGCAAAGCGAGTATTCCATTATAGACCAGCTCAACCGCACACCTGCGAAGATAACACTGTTATCTTTAATAATGAGCTCGGAACCGCACAGAAACGCCCTGTTGAAGGTCTTGAGCGAGGCGCATGTACCTCACACCATATCCCAAGAAAAAGTTGAGAGGATCGTCGGTCACATCATCGCAAGCGATCACCTCACCTTCATAGAGGAAGAACTCCCCCTCAAGGGATCAAACCATAACAAGCCCTTGCACATCTCGATTAAGTGCAAGGAATACCTCATCGCCAAAGTTCTTGTGGATAACGGGTCATCCTTGAACGTGATGCCCAAGTGCACACTAGACAAGTTGACTATCCAAGGAACCCGTCTGCGCCCAAGCAGCACTATCGTTCGAGCCTTCGACGGATCAAAGCGAGAAGTAGTGGGGGAAGTTAATTTGCCAATCCAGGTTGGACCCACTATCTTCAACGTTGATTTCCATGTAATGGACATTACTCCAGCATACAGTTGTCTCCTCGGCAGGCCTTGGATTCATGACGCTAAGGCAGTACCTTCGACGCTCCACCAGAAAGTCAAATTCATAGTGGACGACAAATTGGTCACGGTCCAAGCAGAAGACGATATCCTGATCAGTGGACCGTCCACCCAACCTTATGTGGATGCGGCTGAAGAGGCCCTTGAAACGTCTTTTCAAGCGCTAGAAATTGCCAATATAGAAAGACTTCCCAAAAAATACAAAGGTAGCCTGCATGATGATGAAGCATGGCTACCATCCTGGCCAAGGATTGGGGGCAGATTCCCAAGGCATGAGGGAACCCCCGGAATTCAAAGACAATCCTTTCAAACACGGCCTAGGATACAACCCTACTAAGGGTCGAGCAGAAAAAGGAAAAGGGAAGTCTCCCCTCCGCACACTCAAGCAAAATTTCCAAAGTGGAGGGGTGTAAGCGTCAAGAGCTACTCTAGTCATTAGGAAATATTTTTCTTTATTTAAGGGATGTAAACCCCATGATTGTTAGAAATTATCCCCCGGGGCTAGCCCAACCCCCGGGCATTTTAGGGCACATATTCCCTTATTAATTAATAAAGAATACTTCTTACAATCTGCTTCTTTTCTTGCTATTTCCGACTAGACCTAACAAAAAACCCTGTCTAAGTAAACGGAAAAAGAAAAAGAAGAATAAGATGCGCAACCAAAAATTCACCATGGCCATTACAGTCAAGCCAGTTGATTAGAAGTACCAAATAAGACTTCGCCTCGCCATAAAGAAAAGTCATGCTTCGCCAATATTGTGAACAAAAAATAAATACAAAAAAAGGGGAAGAAAAAAAATAGAAGCCAAAGGCCAAGAAATACCCAGTAGGAAACCCACCAAGGGGGCTATGCAAAAGATAGGGTCAACCCGGTAGGAAACCCAAACAAAAATAAAGGGTAACCTAGGCAACAGTTAGGGTTACAAAATAAGGTCCGCTAGGATTCCTCAAAAATCCAAAAAGAGAGAACCTAGGCAAAAGTTAGGGCCAAAGCACAATATCCTAGTTCGAAAACCCGAAGGGCGATCTAGGGAAATCAATTAGCCATAAGAAAAGCAATGGAAATAAAGCTAAGGCGCAAGTACAAAAGAAGGGAAAAACGTTTGCTTAGACAGAAAGCTTAAACACCCAAGCCTAACCCTAGCTAACCATGCTTACATAGACTCTTTCAAAATAAAAACAACATTCTAAAACACAAGCCATTGAATTTACCTCTTTACTTCTTTTGTGTTGACCCTCACAACAATATTCTAATAATTAATTTAGGAATATGGAGGCGTATAGTCAACAAGAGGATTGAAATCCCTAGAGTGGATAAAGAGGGACACTACATGGCAAAGAGTGCTCTACAAAAGAAAAAAGAAAAGGAAAAGGAAAAACAAGCTACCCTTCGATCATAAGAAATCCGGCAAGGTACAGCCAAACACAAGAGTACAGATCAGAGGACATTCGACGCTACAAGACACGTCAGTAAAATCCTTCTGAAAATTAATTGAAATAGGCATTATAGGACATCAAACATGAAAACATTGCATGCATAAAAATGTTTTTGAACTAGGTCCTATTTGCTTTATACAAAAAAAAAAAACCTCTAAAATTTGAGACGGTCATCCAGAATTCCCAGACCATCGTCTCAGTCTCCCAGCAAAACAAGATCGTCGTCTCGACCATCGAGACCACCGTCTCGACATAGCTGAAAACGAGACCGCTGTCTCGCTTGGCGAGACGGCCGTCTCGTTTAAGACCAAAGTCGAGACCGCCGTCTCGACTTCCCAAACGGCCGTCTCAACCTGCACAAATTCGAGACCGCCGTCTCGACTTCTCAGACGGCGGTCCCGAACCTGGTTTTTTCCCTATATATAGAGGGGGCGTCCTGAAGGTTCCTCACAACTTCTCTGCACCCCAGAACCTCGAACTCTCAGATCTCTCACTTCAGAGCACTTTCTAGCCAAAATGTTCGGTAGAAGCCAATTCAGGAAGAGAAGAGGCACTGCCAGCGCTAGCAGTTCCTCGGCACCAGCTCCCCAAGATCCTACTCAGCTCTCGCCACAACACCTAACCCGCCTCGAGCACATCAGGCTTGACTTCAGCATCCTCGCCGAGTTCGGGTGGGAGGACGATGTCCGGGCCCACATAGACAGCATTGGGTGGGGTTTTCTGCTGCAACCTCCACCTACCCACATGTACCCTCAAGAGGTACTGGAGTTCTTGGCCTCCATCTCCTACGCCGAGGCTCCCTCCATGGTCCCGGGCCTGCCACCAACCAAGATGGTGAGCTACTTCATGGGTGGGACATACCAGACTACCACGCTCGACGAATTCAATGTGAGCATTGGGTTCGTCCGGCCCGAGGATGTGCTAACTCGGGAGTACCGGGAGGCCATCTGCAGCCGCCCCACCAACCTCACTGCCGGCGAAATGTGGGAGGAGCTCACCAGGTCGCCCACGCTGCCCACGCTGATGAAGGGGTCAGCACTCCCCCCAGCCCTCCGTATTTGCCACAAACTGCTGGCTGGGACTGTCCACGGGAGGAAGGAGAGTCAGGGTAAGGTAACCCTCCTAGACCTCTTCGTGCTTTACAGCATGAGCCAGGGGCAACGCTACAACCCTGGCTACTTCTTCTTGAGGGCCCTTAAGGACTTCGGGAGCAGACCAGTGGGAGCCGTCCTCATGGCTCCTCTTATCACTCCCCTGGCAGAGAAATGGGGGTGCGCTGGCCGGGAAGAGTTGGCCTCCAGTCTACGATACGAATCCATCAACGGGTCGATTCTGGTCAGCATGGGGATGCTGATACGCCGCGGGACTCGGTTGGCCCTTCATCCCTCACTGTATTTCGCGCTAGACCTCCAGGACATCGTGGCGATGCACGATCTCCCAACGCCTCCCGATTTCCAACAGCCACATCAACACCAACAACCACCCCAATACACAAACGAATTTGTTGGCATAAACCGCAACATCCACGATCTGCGCCAACAATTCGATCAAATGTCTGAGCGGCAAGAAGCCTTCGACACCCGGCTGGAGACGTTGTACCAATATCAGCAGGGAATGCGGCAGGAATGGACAACAGAATTCAACAACCAAAAGTCAAACAACAAACAATGATTGCCCAGCCAGCCAGCAGGAGTCGGGTGATCACCACCAAAAGATCAAAAACAAAGAATCCCCAGCAACAAGGCTGGAAGAACACCAACAAAATCCCCGGCATAGACCGGACGACCAAATACAAACAAAGACAAAGAGAACACATCTCAACACCGGTTCATGAGCCACCTGAGCAGTAAGCCGCCGCCACCACCAGTCCTACGCAATGGACTGTACAAGCCTGATAGGGGGTTCATACCTATCAACCTATGCACGCAGTGCACCTGATCGGCGCATGAGCCACCTGAGCAGTAAGACGCCACCACCACCAGTCCTACACAAAGGACTGTACCAGCCTGATGGGGGGTTCATACCCATCCAGTCCAACACACAGCGGACTGCAACTACCAACCTGATGGGGGATTCATACCCATCCAGTCCAAACACACAACGGACTGCAACTACCAGCCTGATGAGGGGTTTATACCCATCAACCGAAGGATCGGCTACCGTCAGAAGGAGTATCCTGAGGTTCTACCACATGTCAACCAAAGGAATCGGCTACCGTCAGAAGGAGTATCTTGGGGGTGCACGACATAAATTTTCCCATCAACCGCCGCAAGACGGAACATCTGAAGGATAACCGGGCAAGAGGGTCAACTCCTTTACCTTCCAGTCGTCCTTCTTGGCACAACAAGCCAACAACCGACTGGTCAGTAAAGGGGGGGGGGCAGCTGTAGACCCCTAATCTTGCCCGGCCTCATAATAAAGATCAGAAGACGTTCTATTCGAAGATGGATGAAGCCTAAGAAGCCACTAGGAGAGGCTATTAGGCCCCATACTAGGATAGGAGGGACTTTGGGTCCAAAAATAAGGATTTTCGCCTTTTAAGGTCGAGACCGCCGTCTCGGATTTGAGACCGCCCTCTCGCCTTGCGCGAATGGCGAGACCACCATCTCGTTTGGCGAGACGACCGTCTCGCCATTCCTGCAAGGCGAGGCCGCCATCTCGATTGGCGAGACCGCCGTCTCGACCTTGTCAGACGAGACGGCCCGTCTCGACCTGACACGCGCGAATCCCTATAAATAGGGTCCCCATTCCCTTCATTTTCAACAGTTCTTCCTCCTTCTCTCTAGAAATCACTTCAAATTCTCTCTCCATAACCCCTCCGAAGCATTTCCAGAGTTTTTGAGCGTTTCTAAGAGTGTTTTTGAGCGTTTCGAGAGGTTTCCGACGCTGTATAGAGTGAAGGGCTGCCGCAAAGTACCCTTTTTTAGGAAGAATTAATAGAAAAGCTTGCTTCAGAGGTTTATATTCTCTCTCTCTCTACTTTTACCGCTTTAATTTTAAATTGTGCAATAGAGATTAGGGCCATGTAGTCATAACTTTAAATTCCGCAAAATAAAGGGTAAAAGCGTATTTTTCACAGGTTTATTTATTTGTCCAAAGTAGCTAGCCTATCATAGGGAACCCGAAAGGGGCGTCGTAAAGGAACTAACAATTCCTTTACGCGTAACTAACTCCCTTACCCAACTCTGGTTCTAATGACCAAAGTTGGTTTTTCGAAAACCAATGCCTTTTTAAACTCCTTTTCTGATGTTTCCGGTAAAAACATCGGTGGCAACTCCAAAGAACACTTCAAAACTATCTCTTGGATTAGCCCGGTTATCGAACAATTCAAGAGCGCCCTTTCGAAAACCTCGCCCCTAGGTTCAGCCCGGTTATCGGACAACCTAAAGGCGTTGTAACCACGAATAAAAACGCGAAAATTGGAAAGTCGGAAACCATCGCGTCGCTCCGACCGCCCTCATTTTGACGACAGTGACAGGTGGGCATTTGCTGCAAAGCATCTGTGAAGGGAATATTGATATACAATTTTTTTAAAACCTCAAGAAACTTACCAAACTGTTTGTCCAACTCAACCTTAGCCAAATGTTGAGGAAATGGAATTGAAGGTTGATATGGCTTAACCTCCTCCTTTTTCCCATACGGTTTCTCCTTAATCAGCGGATGAGATTGAGACTCATCCAATTTCTTCTCCTCCTTATCTTCCTCTTTTGACATGCCAACCGGACCATCATATTGAGTTCCACTCCTAAGAGTGATAGCTAGGGTGTGATTGGATGGTCCCGCCTCGGGCTTTCCAGGAATGTCCCTGGTATTCTCATGGAGTTGGAGGCTTGTTGGGCAATCTGAGTTTCCAAGATCTTGTTGTGGGTGGCCAATGGATCCATCTTAGTAGTTAAATTCTTTATGGCCTCAGAGAATTCATCATTTTGCTTGAGTTGAGTAGCTACAAACGTTTCCATCATGGACTCCAATTTGGATTTATGTGGAATGTAGGGTCCTTGTGGTTGTCTATAACTACTTTGATTGCCTTGGAAAGAAAGTGGTCTGTTTTGCAAACCAGGTGGTCCTTGTGGTTGTCTAAAATTATTTCCATAGTTCCAACCATAATTTCCAATTGCATCTACCTGATGCATCTCTTGCTCGACACTCTAGGTTACTCCAAGCTGACAACCTGAAATATTGTGACCTAAAACACCACATAACTCACAGACAACATTAGTATTACCTGCTCCTAGTTTATCAAATTTAACAGACAAAGCCTCTACCTTTGTAGTAAGTAAAGAGACAGCATCTAGAGAATACCTACCTGGAGTTTTTGTCGATAAACTCCTTTCTGAAGACCACTGGTAGGTGTTTTGGGAAACTTCTTCAATGAGATTATAGCCTTCCTCCATGTTTTTGCTCATGAAGGCACCTCCAGCTGCAGCGTCTAGTGTCACTTTCTGGTTTGGGGATAGCCCATTATAGAAAATGTGCACGGTCAACCAGCGCTCAATTCCATGGTGTGGGCATTCCCGAAGCATTTCTTTATACCTCTCCCAAGCATCATATAAAGTTTCATCATCTTTCTGGATGAAAGTGATGATTTATTTCCTTAACTGGTCTATCTTGCTGCGTGGGTAGTACTTGTTAAGGAAAGCGGGAGACATCTGCTCCCATGTTGAAATTGACCCTTCAGGAAGTGAATACAACCAAGCTCTAGCTTTATCCCTTAAAGAGAACGGGAAAAGCCTTAATCGGATTGCATCACTTGAAACTCCATTTACTTTAACTGTATCGCAGTACTCAAGGAAAATTTGCAGATGCAAATTTGGGTCTTCAGAAGACAGTCCACCAAACTGGTTTTGTTGAACCATCGAGAGCAAGGATGGCTTCAACTCAAAGTTGTTCGCTTCAATGGTAGGCCGTGTGATGCTAGGCTTCCTACCCATTGAATTTGTTGTTGCAAAATCACGTAGTGCTCTGTTTTCTGGACTAGCCATATGGTTGTGGTTTGTCAAAACAGATGCTTGTTGTTTGCTTTGCTCTAGTTTTCTGCGAAGAGCTCTAATCTTACGGAGAGTCCGTTCAATTTCAGGGTCAAAGATGTCCTCAAATTTAACACTCCTTCACATAAAAGAAACCTGCAAAATCAATAGAAACACAAGACCAAAGTGTAATTCTGCAAAAAAATATTAAAATTAAACTAGAAAAATAATGCAGAAAATTTAAAAGGTCTAATCTAACTAAATCATCGCTTAGCCAATATTGGGAAAAACACAATCCCCGGCAACGGCGCCAAAAACTTGATAGTCGTTCCGCAAGCGTACAGAGTATCGCGTAATAAAATGTTATCGTTCCCACAGAGATTATGCCCAAGTATCGGTACACAGTTATTCAATTATCTAAACAAATCGTTTCAAATAGAATATATTGCAAAATGAATAGAAAACCAAAAACTATTGACAAGAGACTCAAGGTGAAAACTTTCTTAGGAGTCGGTAGGTTTATATGTTACGTATTCAATTTAAATCAATTTGTTTCCCATTATTTAACTTCTATTTCTAAGGTGAATTTTCCTTAATTGATTAATGTATTCCTCTCGAAACCCCACTAACGTACCTAATTACCGAAGAACAACGTTCAATTCGTTAAGTAGATCCTTTACACTTTATGAAAATCCAATTACCCCTCAAAGAGTTTTGTCTACTTTCGTAACCCAAATCCCTAGGTTCAATTCCATGCTTTTCTAATGATATATCGATCTCTCAATCATCCACATCATTTAAATTCATCTAACCTTATCTCTAAGCCATTAGAAGCTTTAGGTTCTCATGGAAATGAATAGAAAACAGAAATTCAATAACAGAGAAATTCAAAGAATTTAAAATTGATACATAAACATATTCCCCCCAATCCCAAGAATGAGATTTAGTGTGCCATAGAAATGATGATTACAATCCACAATACAATAAATCAAAACCTAACATAAGAGAAAAGTAGAAATGAAATAGGAAGTTAGAGAATAGAAGAGAAGTTCTCACTATCTCCACTGTAGCTTCTTCAATTTCCCTCTTGATAGAAGAAATCGTTCTCCCTCTTTTGTTTTGGTTTTCTTCAATTTTCTTTTTGGGAAAAACGCCTCTCATCTTCATGTGCCTCTTTGTTCTCCGTAACTTCTTTTTTATATCTTTTATGCTCAAAAACCGCTCCTCTAATTCAGGGAAAATACAAAACATGCAGAATCCACTGGCAGTGGGAAAAACCCATGGCCAGTGGATCGTGACAGGGGCCCAATACTCATTTTCCAGTGAAGTCCATGGCTAGTGGGAAAAACCCACGGCCAGTGGATCTTGATAGGGGCCCAATACTCATTTTCTAGTGAAGTCCACGGCCAGTGGGAAAAACCCATGGCCAGTGGATTTGTTTTACACCACAGTGCCATTTTCCAATGAAGTCCACTGCCAGTGGGAAAAACCCACTGCTAGTGGATTTCACTTAACTTCACTCAAAATGCTCTTTAACAATGTTTTAAGGCCTTGAAGTGTTCTTTTCTCTTTTCTTTTACAATGAAATCCAAGGTTTTATTTTTGTGCTTTTAGTGGCTTGAATTCCTTTCCATCCAATGCTTCATCAAATGCTTCTCGTTTCCAAGTTTATAAACCTATAACAAAGCTATTCCTGCAAAACTGAGACACCCTAATAACATGTGTGTAATGAAGGAAAACAATTGGAATTAAGGGGAATTCTACCACAAATAAACTAGAAAACTCAAATAAAGCACCATTAAAAATGATGCAAACTAAACACTTATCAACTGTCAAGAGGAAGGTATTGATTATGATGAAACTTATGCTCTTGTTGCCAGGTTACAGGATGTACGCCTACTTCTTGCTTATGCCTCATTGATGAAATTTAAACTTTATCAAATGGATGTTAAAAGTGCATTTATGAATGGGTTTATCAAAGAGGAAGTATATGTGGAACAACCCCCTAGATTTGAAGATTTTAAATATCCTAATCATATTTTTAAATTGAAGAAAGCTTTATATGGTTTGAAACAAGCTCCTAGGTCTTAGTATGAAAGATTAAGTAGTTTTCTAATTTCAAATGACTTTTCTAGAGGAAAAATTGATTCCACCCTGTTTATTAAGAAGTTTAAGGAACATATTCTGTTAGTTCAAGTATATGTTGATGATATTATTTTTTGATCAACTGATAATTCTCTATGTGAAGGATTTGCTAAGATAATGCAGGGTGAATTTGAAATGTCAATGATGAGAGAATTAACATTCTTCCTTGGACTTCAAATTAAACAACTTAAAGATGGCATTTTTGTGGAACATCATATGTTAGATTGATAGAAAGAGTACTAGTGGATGTTAGGATCATCTTTAGTATCTTGGCATTCTAAGAAACAAGCATGTGTTGCTTTGTCCACAACTAAAGCTGAATATATTGCAGCTGGTAATTGCTGTGCACAAATCCTATGGATGAAGCAACAACTAGAAGATTATAATATTTTTCTAGATGATATTCCTTTGATGTGTGATAATACAAGTGAAATCAATCTTACTAAGAATCTAGTAATGCACACTACTACAGAAAACACATACTACGACACAATTCAACGTCGGTTTTTATGAAGACCGACGTTGTACAAGACGCGGTGGCAAACTTGTAATTAAGAAACAATATTTAACGTCAGTCATAAGAAAACCGACGTAAAAATGGATAAATCACGTCATTTAGATAATAGACGACGTTAAATGTTTACATTTAACGTCGGTTATGTATAACCGACGTTGAAATCACTAGTGCAAAAAAGGCTTTTTATGTCAGTTAAAATGAGTTTTTTACGTCAGTTAAAGAGTCGACATAGATACAGGGGTCATAAAAAGTATGACTTTTTACGTCGGTTGTGATGAACCGTCATAGAAAGTATGACTTTTTATGTCGGTTGTAATGAACTGACATAGAAAGTAATGGGCTTTTTACGAAAATTGTCACTGGTAGGATTCGAACCCAGTACATTAGAGTCTAGAATTAGACCAACCACTATACTAGTACGATTTTTATTTATTTATTCATATAATATTTTTATTATACTTTATAATATATTATTTTATTATCTATTTAAGAGATTTGTCTATGCCAAGATTCGAACCCGAGTACCTTAGAGTTGGAAACCGATACTCCAACCACTAAACTACTACGAATTTCTGATACATAACTTACAAATAAATTATATTTATATACAAAATATATAAATACAAATATATTTATATATTTTGATATATAAATAATTATATACTTATATATTTAATTTTTTTGATTTAATATACACTTTCTATGTCGGTTAAATTTCAACTGACATAGAACGTACTTTTTATGTCGGTTAAAATTTAACCGACATAAAAAGTACTTTCTATGTCGGTTAAAATTTAACCGACATAAAAAGTGAATTTGCCCACATACCATGTCGGTTATATAACAACCGACATAAAAAGTTCATAATATTATTACAAAAATGCCACCGCCCTATATACTATGACGGGTGGATTACAACCGTGATAAAATGTCGTCATAGAATCATATTTTTCCACTAGTGAATCCCAAAATCAACGTCGGTTCCATGATTTACCCGACGTCGAAAGCATTATCCACGTAAGGTTTTTTAATAACCGACGTCGAATGTCCTAACATACCTAATCGAGAGCGCGCAGTTGTTCTTCTGCTTCTTCTTCGTGCTCTGCTACCTCAATCCTCATCTGCGTGTTGTATCAGCCCACCCTTTAGTGCCCTGCATCTTCGTTCTTAGCTACCTCAGTTCTCTGCTTCTTCTTGGTTCCTTGTTTGACGTGGTGTCGTTGCCCCCTCGCCGCCCCCTCGCCGCGCTCTTACACGTCGTTGCACCGCCGTTGTTGCCGTGTGCGTGGTACCCCTCGTTTCCCTAAGGAAACCCCTTCTCATCAGGTTAGATTAAGTGGTATGGATGATTTACAGCATGCATTTAACATAAACATGGATTATTTAGAGCATTTCCTGCATATGAACAGTGGAAAGATGATGGATGCTTTTGTATGGTTTGATTTGATCTACGTTTTGGAAGTTTGTTTTCGGTTTCAAACTGATATATACTCTTTTATGTAGATGTACACGTTTGACTGTGACTGGATTTTGGCCTATCTTTTTTTTTGTATTGTTTTGCTAAACCTTTTCTAATAAACCTTCAATATCTAGGCAAGCCCTTTTGTATAGTTAGATGGATCGAACTTGGGTCAATGCAAGTCGCATGTTAGAAGAGTATGAGAATGGAGTTGATTCCTTTTCGAAATTTGCCGAAAAAAATGCTCCCAAAATGAATGGAAAAATCTATTGCCCATGCGTTAATTGTGTAAATGGTAGAGTACAAGAGATGGACACCATATGGACATGGCACGGTGAAGTGGTTGATATTCCAACAGTATCACAAACTTTTGAGGATGATGTAACCTGTGAAGATCGAATAGAGGACATGCTTTGTGATGTGGGTCAAGAGAGCATTCTTGAAGCGCATGCATCTATATATACAACTTTCACACGGTTGTCATCTGTGTTAAAATTGGTCAATCTAAAAGCAAAATTTGGTTGGAGTGATACAAGTTTTAATGAATTACTCCAACTTTTGAAGGAGATGCTCCCAGACAATAACACCTTGCCGGACCGTATGTATGAAGCAAAGAAGATACTTTGTCCGATGGGTTTAGAATATAGGAAGATAGATGCTTGCCCTAATGATTGTGTGTTATACAGGAAAGAATTCTCATCTTTAGACTAATGTCCAACATGTGGTGTATCACGTTACAAAGCGAAGGATGGTGATGATTGTAGTCAGGAGAGTGATAAAAAATGTCCTCCTGCAAAAGCTTTAAGGTATCTTCCAATAATTCCAAGATTTAGGCGGTTGTACGCTCACGAAGATGCTGGAAATTTAATTTGGCATTCAAAGAGAAAAACATGTCATGGGCAAATGCGACATCCATCTGACTCTCCCCAATGGAAGAATTTTGACCGTCTATTTCCAAGTTTTGGTAGTGATGCAAGAAACCTTAGACTTGGATTAGCAACAGATGGGATGAACCCTTTTGGAAATTTAAGTAGTAACCATAGTTCATGGCCCGTTTTATTGATGATTTACAATCTTCCACCATGGTTATGCATGAAGCGCAAATATGTCATGTTGTGTATGATGATTGTAGGTCCAAGACAGCCAGGAAATGACATAGATGTGTATTTGAGTCCTTTGATAGAAGACTTAACACTATTATGGGAGGAAGGAGTAGATGCATTTGATGGGTATCAGCAACAGAAGTTCAAGTTGCATGCAATGTTATTTTGTACCATTAATGACTTCCCTGCCTATGGAAACTTGAGTGGGTATAGTGTGAAGGGGCATTATGCTTGTCCTATTTGTGAAGAAGAGACCAGTTATCTACAATTGAAACATGGAAAGAAGACAGTTTATAACAGACACAGAAAATTTCTCCTGCATGACCATCCATACCGTAGACTGAAGAAAGCTTTTAATGGCATACAGGAGGATGAAATTGCCAGAGAACCATTGACTGGTTTACAAGTTTACGATCGAGTGAAGAACATAAGCATTACATTTGGAAAGACCCAAAAAAGGTCTTCTGACAAGAACATGTGGAAGAAGAGATCAATTTTCTTTGATCTTCCATATTGGAGCCATTTAGAAGTACGACATTGTATTGATGTTATGCATGTGGAGAAGAATGTATGTGATAGTCTCATTGGCACATTGTTAAACATTCAAGGAAAGTCAAAGGATGGGATCAAAGCATGTCAAGACCTTTGTGAGATGGGAATACGTCCTGAATTATATCCAAGGCCTAAAGACAATAGAACATATCTACCACCAGCATGTCACACCTTGTCAAAGAAGGAGAAACGTAGTTTATGTCATTGTCTTGAAAGTATTAAAGTGCCACAAGGATACTCTTCAAATATTAAGAGTCTTGTATCCATGAAAGATCTGAAGTTAATAGGATTAAAGTCCCATGATTGTCACGTTTTGATGCAATAGTTGTTACCCGTGGCTATACGTAACATATTGCCTAAGAATGTTAGACATGCCATTATGCGACTATGTTTTTTCTTCAATTCTATTTGTTCCAAGGTTATCGATGAAAAATCAATAGATGAGTTGGAAAATGAGGCTACGGTTGTGCTATGTCAATTGGAGATGTATTTTCCTCCATCATTCTTTGATATAATGATTCACTTAATAGTTCATGTTGTGAGGGAGATACGAATTTGTGGGCCGGTTTATTTGAGGTGGATGTACCCAATTGAGCGATACATGAAGATCTTCAAAGGGTATTCTAAATATCCATACAGACCTGAAGCTTCAATTGTTGAGCGGTATATTGCAGAAGAAGCCATAGAATTTTGTATAGATTACTTGGCAAGAGTCGTACCTGTGGGTGTACCTAGAAATCGTCATGATGATAGGCTAAATGGTAAGGGAACTCGTGGTATTAGAATTCAAACAAAAGATCATGTAGAGTTGAGCACCGCCCACTTGTATATTTTGAACAATACAGAAGAGGTTATTCCTTACATAGATGCACATAAAGCAATGTTAAAGGACCTAAACCCCAAAATGGGTGAAAGGTGGTTGATGAAAGAGCATAACAACAACTTTATCAATTGGTTTCAAAGCAAAATATTTTCAAGTGACAATGCCTCTAATACACTGAAATGGCTAGCACATGGTCCTAGATACAATGTTATAACTTGGCAAGGGTATGACATTAACAAATACTCATTCTATACGAAGGCACAAGATGACAAAAGTACGGTCCAGAATAGTGGAGTATCTATTGAGGCAACATCTATGCACTTTTCTAGTGCAAAGGACAAAAACCCCATCATGGCATCAATTAGTTACTTTGGAGTCATTGAGGAGATTTGGGAGGTCGACTATACTAAATTCAAAGTGCCTTTATTTAAATGTAAATGGGTTGATAGCAATATTGGTGTCCAAAGAGACCAAATGGGATTTACTTTGATTGATATAAACAAGATTGGTCATAAGGAAGAACCCTTCATAATGGTATACCAGGCAAAACAAGTGTTTTATGTCACTGATCCATCAAATGGTAGGTGGTCAGTTGTCCTCAAAGGAAAAATGATTGATGTCACAAATGAGAATGGAGAAGATTTAGATGATTTTATTAACATTCAAAATTCACCACGGTTGCCTATTGCTATATCCCAATTGGAAGAGGACTTTGTTCATGCTACTCGCAATGACCATGATGAAGGCATATGGGAAAATATTAATACAATCTAAGTTATGTTTCTATTTATTTATTTTTTTAACATGTAATTGAGGAGACTTTGCATGTGTATTGATATAATTCTATGTTTTTTTCATTACAGGTAAATGGCATGTCCTCCACCATCTCCTCCACCATCTCCACCACCATCTCTTCAGGCATATGGAAAGACATTTTCCAGTAAGAGGAGTCGACAATCTACACGGTTGAAAGGCTTGACCGTTAGACACATATCTGGCCAGAAGTTATCTGTGTCTGTTGATCCTAGGACTGGCAAGGTGTCAGGTCCCTTTAGTACCCAATTTAATAGCTACTTGGGTACACTAGCTAGAGAGAAGGTATTTATTCTATTTCAAAGTGAATTTCATTTCAAATATATTGTTGATACTTATGTTGTTTATGTTGTGTAGATATCTATTCTCCATCCTACTTGGGATCATGTGGAGGAAACTGTGAAGAACTTGTTATGGCAAGATCTTCTTATAAGTATGTGTATTTAGTTGTTTATATTATTTATACATTATTATCAATTGGTTAACTAAAACTTGTTTGCTACTGTAGGAACACTTTGATATAGTCAATTCTGAGGATGTGAGGAGGAAGATAATGACAGCCATAGCAAAAATGTGGAGATAGTTCAAGTCCACATTGACCACTAAATGGGTGTATGCTGAGGAAAAAGTTAGGAAGGGATTAACCCCTTGCCAAAGATATGGCATAGATGAGGACACTTGGAAGAAGTTTGTACATAGTAGGACTGGTTCAGAGTGGGAGGTAATGTTAATTGCTTAATTGACTTGAACATTTTATAATGAGTTGTGTATCTAATATTGTGTTCAATTATGTTGTAGGAAAGAAGGCAAAAAGCAAAAGACATTCAAAGCAAGAATGTCGCCCCCCACCTTCTGTCTCGTGGTGGGTACGACCTATTGACTAAGAAGATGATGGAGGAGAAGATTAGACTTCGACAGTCGGAGTTAGCCTCTTCTGGTTTAAGCGAAGAGCAGATTCCTCCACCATCTCCTCCAAAACGTCACCAGAAGTGGAAGAGGGATCATACAAAGCCTTCTAGTGACATGACATCGCAGGAAGCCCGAGAAATTGTTGCTCGAATTGTAAGTAAAAGAAGTTAATTTACTTTGAATTAGTTATATGTAACATGTTCATTAATAAAATTAACTTTTATAATGTAGGATGCCTTGGAGGAGCAATGGACACAGGGAACTTTCATCCCTTCTGGTCGTCAGGATATCTTGACCACTGCTATTGGACGACCAGAACATCCAGGTCGTGTTCGAGCTGTTGGCCAAGGTGTGGGTATCCGACGGATTTTGGACCACCATCACAGGATATCCGCACCTCCACATCCCCGAGCCAAGAAGGTATTGCTGCCTTCGAGATGGCTCTCACAGAGAAATTGACACCAGCCATCAAGGCAAAATTGGAGGAAGAGTTGACTCCTGCCATCAGTGCACAACTTGAGGAGACCATCACTGCACGTGTGCAGGAGCAGTTCCTGCGTATGACCTCCATGGGTACTTCATTTGCTGATGTTCGTCCTCTATTAGGTGCATTTTCAACCACAAATTGGTACTTGACTTGTGTTTCTAAAATCTTAGTCCTTATTGGAATTTACTGTATTTGTAGGTCCAAGAGTTAGCACAAAGGGCAGTTGTGTTGAAGCCACTATCGAGGTCACACCTGAGGTGGCATCTTTTCATCCTGAATCCACAAAGGATGATCGATATGGCTTGTGGGTTGAGGTAGATGAAGGTCTAAGACTAGTGGCCCATGGATCAGTTCATGAAGGGGCTTCAACCATCCATAATGTGCCTTTGGATCCTAACTTGGTCAAAGTAGTGGTTGAAAAGGTGGTTCACGCTGAGGCTAGTGTCCCTATCCCCACTGAAGAGGTGCAAACAGTGGGCCAAGCCCTTCAGACCTTCATTACTTGGCCCCGACATTTAGTTAGGTCAATCATGGCAAAGGTATGTATATGTATGGTTATAATACATCTAACACATAAATAAATTGATTTATTGTTTATGATTATATTTTATAAAATATGTAGGATGTTCAGCAGCCAATAAACTTGGGTAAAGCTATTACAACTCCTTCTGGATCTAAGGAGAAGACACCAGTTGTGGGGACTTCTCCAAATCCAATTTTTTATCTCTTGTCTCTTTCCCCACAATTGTATATGCAGTCATTCCAAGTTCTATGGGATTCTACATTATTTGGGATGGCTTCTAGCAATATCCCCCTATACATTTCCCACACTGATGCCCTGGAGATTGGGATGGGCAATCAATGTCTAAATATAGCTATTTTACAATTTTGGACATTGTAAGTTCATATCTTTCATGACTCTTTTCATTTTAGTAAATACATAAGGTATAAGTTCACTTAAATTGGCATATTTTAGGATGATGCATGAAATGATAGTGGAGCAGGGCATTGGTCATGTGTATGGATTCTTCGAGCCTCAATCCATACAAAAGTCTGGGAATAAGTGTGATCAAATTCTCAGTTACATGCAGAATTGGATGACTGATTCTAAAAGAGATATTTACCTTGGAGCATACCATCATTCATAAGTTATCCCAGCCTCTTCTGGTTTTACACAAGTTTTTTTAATAGATTCTAATCATGTGTATATATAGAAACCACTGGCAGCTATTAGTTTTTTGTCCAAAGCAGAATCTTGTGTGTTGGTTCTGCTCATTGGGAAGAAAACCTGACATGGAGCTAAAAAATATTGTAAACGAGTAAGTATTTCTTATATTATGTCTAAACATCTTGATTATTCTATCTCTAAGCCCCTTCTTTTCACTATATAGTGCTTTAAAGGTTTGTAGTACATTAGATGGAAAACACACAAGTAAAAGCACAGCTCCAAATTGGAATTTTATCAAAGTAAGTAGCCTTTATATATATTATACTATCTATTTTATGTTCAAATTTAATAGTTATTTTTAACATATTTAGTCATTTTTAGTGTAACAAACAAAATGGAGGATACGAGTGCAGTTACTATGTAATGTATTGGATGTGGCTCATCATTTTTGGTAGCATTCATGATAGTTGGAATGAGGTAAGTTGACATTTCCTATTATATTCAATTCCTTTATTTTTATTGCTTAGGGTTTACCATTCTATTATTGTGAACTTCTTACATGCATTTAAAGATATAGAACCTTTGCCTATGGAAACTATAGACATGGTTAGAAACAAATGGGCAGAAAAGTTTGTCCAAGTAGTTCGGGATAGGATTGATTGACAATTTTTTGTGTCTTTTGTACATAATTTGGCTGATTTTGACATATATGTCTATCATTTTATATATAGTAATATATAGTGATTAGCTGAAATATATATACTGTCAATGGCTGAGATTATAGCAGGTCGTATACTGTTGGTGGCACTAAAAACAGAGCATTATTTTAAAAAAAAGGGGATATTCTACGTCGGTTAATGCAATAACTGACGTTGTAACGAATATACAACGTCGGTTATTGCATTAACCGACGTAGTATTTACCTCTCAACGTCGGTCATAGAACTAACCGATGTTGTATATATAACATTCAACGTCGGTTAGTTAAATAACAGACATAGAAATTACTCATTTCTATGACGGATATTGGTTTAACCGACGTAGATATTTAAAGGATTCTACGTCGGGTTTTCTGAACCGACGTAGAATCCTTTGACATTCAACGACGTCATTAGAACCGACGTTGAAAGCCTTCTACACCCGACGTTGAATGATCATTTTGTAGTAGTGGCACTCTAGAACTAAACATATAGAGATTAGACATCATTTCTTAAGAGATCATATTAGTAAGGGAAATTGTAAAATTGAATATGTTGATACAAAGCATCAATTAGCAGATATTTTTACCAAACCTCTTCCCAAAGATAGATTCTATGATCTTAGAAGAGACTTAGGAATATTAGAGATAATCTAAACTCTTCTTAACTAATCAATATTTACTTTTTGTACTGTAATAATCGATTATATAGGGAATTAATCGATTATCCTGTGTCTATAACATTGAAAATTTGTTAATCTCTCTAAAATAATTGATTATCTTGGATAATAATTGATTGTTGAAGTTTAAACAAGTGAAATATGTTAAATCTTTCTGTAATAATTGATTATTTGGGGTAATAATCGATTATCTGGCTCAAAATTGCTGAAAACCAGTATTTTGCCACTGGAATAATCGATTATCCAGCCTGATAATCGATTATCTCTATACTTGAAGAAATAATCGATTATCAGAGGCTGATAATCGATTATCCTGCGACGTTGTAAGTTTACTAGCTATTTGTAACGCCTATTTTGGCTCCAATTCTCCTGCAACTAGCTGTTTATGACCGTTAGGATGTTTCTCTATATATAGGAAGGCTCCAATTCACATCTACACACCTCCAAACCTTGAATCAAAGCATTCTACAATCATTCAAGCTCTCTTGTCTTCTCAAAAACTTGTTCATCTTCCTCTCTTTCCAATCTAAATGGCTTCATCATGTCGTAGTAAGATCCCAACAAGGAGAAGATCTGCTCCTGCTTTTCATCCTCATCCCAATTCAATTGAAGGGTGGATGTCCAACGATGAAGGAAGATAGGAATTCCTGACTTTCTGGAAAGAAATGGGCATTATCACTCCCAAATATATTATTGGTGATCAATTCATCAATAGGGGTTTCAACTTCCCAAATCTCCTTGAGCAACAAGGTGTCCTTCCATTCATAGAAATGCAAGGTACTTACTACCCAGATTTAGTTAGGGTCTTCTATTCACGCTTTAAATATAGAGATCATATCGCCACTTCAAGAGTCAAGGGTGTGACCATCATCCTTGATGATGATATATGGGAAAATGTTGCTCATTTTCCTTTAAGGGAGGATGCTACCAATGTTCTTGCGGATTTAGAAGATTTTAATAGAATTATGGCTTACTGCTCCTTTCTCCGCAACCCTCTATGGAAATTGGCCGCCAACTTTTGGCCAGGCCTTTAAAGAAAGAATTGTTGCATCTTCTTGTCTGGATTTTATGTCCTCGGGCAACCAACCATGCCCAATGTTCTTCTGCTGACCTTCGCATTATTCATGCCATCATGAATAATGAGTCCATTGATTGGCCAAGCTTAGTTACTTTAACAATGCTCAAGGCGAAGCATCACCCAACATTCAAGTTTCCATACACTCTCCTAATATCCAGAATTCTTGAATACAAGGGCATAAATGTTGAAGGAGAACAATGGGCCTGGACCCTAAATTCAAACAGAATGCTAGATAACACGCTCACTCAGCTACAGATGGTGAACATAAACGGAATTTACGTTCATAAAGATGATGCTCCTCACATGGCCAACATGGTTCAAGATTCTGATGATGAGAACATGCCTGCTACTGAAATGCTTGCTGAAAACATTCATACTGTTGGGACGTCATCTGCTCATCCTGCATCCCGCCCGTCTATGGAAGATATGTTGTTTGATATGAATCAAAGAATGCAAGAGTTCTTTTCTATCTCTCAAGAACGACATCAGGAAATTATTCGACGAATTTTGGATGTAGATGATAGGGTATGTAATTTAGAGGACAAATTTGATGCCCAATTTAACAGTGATGAAAGTGAAGAGTTTTAATCTCTTCAACATATTTCTTGTTTGTAATTAATTTGCTTTATGAAATTAAAGTTTTATTTTTGCATTGATTGAGGAGGAGCTATTTTCTATATTATGAACTTATTGAGGGGAAGATTTCATTTTTTATCATAATCAAAATAGGGGGAGAAATTATTTAAAGCCTCTTATGTTTATTAATTTTAAATGTTGTCTGGTATGTTTAATGTTTTTGTTAGCTATGACAGATAAACTAGGTTATTACAAAGGGCTTTAAAGGAAATTTTGATCATCATCAAAAAGGGGAGATTGTTGAACATACAAGGATATGAATGTTGAACATACAAGGATATGAAGCTTGTAGATTTTGATGATGATTCAAGAATAAAGGACTTAGAGATTTGAAGATGTGTAATCTTATGTAATAACTTTGTTTTTATGTTTTTGAGTCTGTAATATTAGAGTCCAAGATAGTCAGCACATAGACCATCCTTTCAAAGCTCTAAAAACTCATTTTTATCAAAATTACACTGTGATAATCGATTATCACCCTGGATAATCGATTATTACAGCAAGAAAACCATTTTCAGGAAATCCTCTCTGTGATAATCGATTATTACTCAGGATAATCGATTATCACAGGCTGATAATCGATTATTTGGCCAAATAATCGATTATCCTGGCCTAGTTTTGTTCCCCTGCAAATATGGCTCTGGAATAATCGATTATCACTGTAGATAATCGATTATTTGCGTCTGTTATGTGTTTTGAAATTCAAATTTGGACCAAGTTTCGAAAACCCTATTCCCAATTCATCTGTTTTCGAAAATTTCCAATTCCCAGACCCTATTCTCTCTACTTAAGGTTCTCTAAGGCTCTCTGCAAATTGAACAAACCTTTTTCATACAAAAGTTAAGAGTTGTGACTGCTAGAGAACTTTTGTAGGGAAGAAAAAGGGGATTTTGAAAACCTAGTGTGGGCTAAAAGCGATAAGAATCACTGAGTGGGTTTCTTGGTGGATTGTGTGTTGTGCCGTCTCTAGGAAAAGCTGTTCTTGATCCTTTGTGGATTCAAAGGAGGTGTTCATCTCTTGTGTGACTCAAAAGAGGTGTTTTCTTTACCTTATCTTTTCATTTGTAATTTGTTTATAAACTGATTATAGTGACAACGTTAATCCTCTATTTGAGTGATTAGCAACTGGACGTAAGGTCTTTTGATCCGAACCAGTATAAATCAACTGTGTAATCTTCTATCCCTTATCTATTTACTTTACACAACATTTTAATTGGTGAAATTTGGAAAAAAATTTAAAACCCTAATTTTTGTTTAAGAAACCAATTCACCCCCCTCTTGGGTTTTGTCCGTAAACGCAAACATTTTGATGTGCGATTCTAACAAGATACGCCTTAAGATAATGGCTTTAGTACCATCCTTATAGCTTTACGCTTCACGGAGCACCATACCCACTTCGGTATAATAGTTCCTTCCCCATCACGGTTTTGGCAAGTATAACGAAGGTCACTATATTCCTTAGTACACTTGTCTCTTCCTTGTGGATGGTTACAAATATGCTCGGGGCCTCTTTCACCATTGTCTTAGGGATATCTAATACCCCCTAGAATGAATATGCTTATGCATGCACTAAAAAGGTGGCAGATGTTCAAAGTGATATAACTTTTGACTGAGACGTCAGATTTGGGCGCACATCATATCAAAACGAAGAGAAAAATGTGAAGAATAGGCCCATTTGGCCCAACAATTTTCCCAAAAAATGCTCCTAAGACCCATTTTTTAGGGATTTATTAAAATGATGCATATGCATACTTTCCTTATGCATTTATTTTCTCTCTTAGTTTTTCCACTAATGAAATGATGCGATATGAATGATTTGACTTTGTCAAAATTCATTTTATAAATGTTTTGATTTTGTTATTATTATTATTTATTATTTTTTTTACCCTTTTATCTCTTCTGTCGGACTGCGTGACTACTTAGCTTACAAAGAACCTGAAACCAGGCTAGCTAAAAGACACACTGTTCGAGATAAAAATGGTTATTGCGAAAGAATGGTTTTAGCATCCCTTATCTCTTCTGTCGAATGCGTGGCTACTTAGCTTACAAAGAACCTTAAACCAAGGCTAGCTAAAAGGCAGACTGTCCGAGATAAGGGTGTTTATTGTGAAAAGATTTTTGAGATTTTGTTTTATATTATTTTTGTTGTTGTTGTATGATTATGTTATGCAACAATGAAATGCAACAAATGAATGCGCAAACAATTCACTCATCCACGAACAGAGTGACGTTGTTTAACTACGAGGTAGGGGTTTCCTGCAGAAAAGTGCATTGGCAAAGTTAGGTTCTAACTGTTCTCACCAAGGCCAGGCCCCCAAGGTGCCCCCATTATAGGGACCCTTCAATCTCCTAGTCTTCGAACCACGCACGAATGTCCGTGTCGATATTCTTAGACCAGAAGAAGAAGGTTATCACCTTGAGTGGTGGTTTCTGACAACGACCTGCTGGCACTAAGGCCATTACCATGGTCAGGCGTACCTGCCACCCACTCCCTATGTGTATTCTCTCTTTCCCCCGGGTATAGAGGGATTGTTGTGTGCAAGGTTTCGTGTATAGTTTATTTCAGACAATTGCAGAAAATAACCATACAACAATTATTAAAGCTAAGCAGTAAAACATGTTATAAAGCAAGAAAGGGTAAAAGCGTATTTTCTAGTTTTTATTTCTTAAGCTAATCCATCACTAAATGGGATCAACTCTCTAGCTTCCCAGTGTAGTCGCCACCTGTCACCACCGTCAAGAGAGGCGGTCGGAGCGACGCGATGGTTTTGGATTGACTCGCGTTTTTTGAAAGAAGTAGTTCAATGCCTTTAGTGTTTTAACCTTAAACACCCAAAAAGGAAAAAAAGAAGAAGAAGGCAATGGTTTTAGAAAAAACCAACTTTGGTCATTACAACCAAAGTCGGGTAAGGGAGTTAGTTACGTGTGGGGAAGGTGTTAGCACCCCACAACGCCCCTTTCGGGTTCCCTATGATGGACTAGCTTAGAAAATAAACACTTAAAGAAACTATGCTTTTACCCTTATTATTCTATCTACTTGCAAAATTTAAATATCTACATGGCCTTATTATCTAATGCACACAAAGAAAGCAATAAAAAGAGAGATAGAATAGAGAAGAAACCTCCGAAGCAAGCTTTATATTAACTCTTCGATACTTGAGGATGTTTTTTGGCAGTCCCCGCACTCTACAGGCACGCTCCTCCAGCAAAAGAAAGAAAAGTCAATCTACCGAGGGTCAGACGTCTCAATAGGAGACTTCCTTAACCGATTTCAACTTTAAAAGGAAATCGAAAAGCTCACTTGAACTCTAGAATAATGTTCAGAGTCAGTCTAAAGTGCCAAAAGGCTTCCTAGAGAGTGCTAGGAGTGAAAAGGTGTGAAATTTTGAGGAATGGAGGCTCCTATTTATAGGGAACCGGGCCAGGAAAAAGTGGATGGCCGTCCATTTAGTGTGGACGGCCATCCATGGCCAAAAGTTGCCATGCACGACCGTCCAAGCTAAGTGGACGGTTGTCCATAGCCATAAAGTTGGCATGGACAGCCGTCTGCTTGTCCTAGATGGCCATCTGTTGTCTCTGGAGGATTTTCTGATTTTTATTGCCTCTAAAAACCCTTCCTATTTTAAATGGAACCTAGAAAAAGCTACTAGGGACTTAATAAAGTCTTGACCATCTTTGAAATGGGTTATCTACGACTTTATTGGAGAGTCGGACAAGATTTGGGGTCTATAGTGTCCAAATACCCCGAATGGCTAGCAAACATAGTGCCCGTCATCAAGAAAAGTGGTAAAATCAGAGTATGTGTGGACTATAGGGACCTAAATCGAGCGAGTCCAAAGGACGACTTCCCCCTACCACACATTGACACATTAGTGGATCACTACAAGAAAATCGCGTATTACCGACAAATTTTTATCGACGAATTTGTAGCCATCGAAAAATAATTATTACCGACGGAAATTACCGACGGATATAAAATGTTTGTAGAATTTGATCTTACCGACGGATATATCCATCGATAAAATAATAATTAGTTACCAACGGATATATCCATCGATAAATCCGTCAGTAATTTATAGATGAATTTATCGATGGATATATCCGTCGGTAAATTCATCGATAAATTAACAATTAATCACCGACGAATATATCTGTCTGTAAATTCATCTGTAAATTAACAATTATTTACCGACGGATATTTCCGTCGGTAAACTAACAATTAGTTACCGACGGATATATCCGTCGGTAAAATTATATAATAATTACTTAGTATATTTCAATAATTTAATTATTCACTTAATTAAAAAATAAAATATTTTTTATTTAATAATTTAATTTAATCATAATTAGATTAATTTATAATAATTTATTAAATTAAATAATTTTAAAAAATAAATATTTAATTATATATAAATATATATAAAAATATTTAATTATATATAAATATATAAAAATATTTAATTATATATAAATATATAAAAATATTTAATTATATATAAATATATAAAAATATTTAATTATGTATATAAAAATATAAATATATAAATATATAAAAGTATAAATGTATAAATATATAAATATATTTGTATATAAATATAATTTATTTGTAAATTATCATCAAAAAATTCTAGTAGCTTAGTGGTTGGAGTATCGACCTCCAACTCTAAGGTACTCGAGTTCAATCTCGTCAATGACAATTCTCTTAATCGGATAATAATTCAAAGCTATAAAAATATAATAGGGGTAAAAAATTAATAATAAATACTAAAAATATAAAGGGAAGGGGTTCTATAAAAAAATAAGTTATAAATAAGTAAAATGTTTAATAAATAATAAAAATATTACCGACATTTATCGATGAGACTCACTTGCACAACTAACATCCATTGTTTGTCGGTAATTTGTCGGTAATTTCGGTAATTTCGTAAGACATTTATCGACAGACTACTAAATCCGTTGGTAATATTTACTGACAATCGGTAATATCCATTTACCGACAAATTTTTGTTATTACTGACGGATTTTGACCGTCGGTAATATTAAAATTTCTTGTAGTGGATCACACCGCTACAAAACACACTTCATTCCTTCATGGACGGATATGCAAGGTATAATCAAATAAAGTTGGTCATTGAAGATAGGGAAAAAACCTCCTTCATCACACCGTGGGGTACCTTTTGCTACAGGGTAATGCCTTTTGGGATAAAAAATGTAGGGGCTACCTATTAGAGGGCTATGGTCACATTATTCCACGACATGATCCACAAAAGTATACGTGGATGACATGATTGCCAAGTCCAGAAACGAGGTGGACCATATTCAATATCTTAAGAAGTTGTTTGATCGAATTCGAAAGTATCAGCTTAAATTGAACCTAGCAAAATGTACTTTTAGAGGACAATTACGAAAACTCCTAGGGTTCATCGTCAGCTAAAAGGGAATCATGGTAGACCGTGACAAAACAAAGGCAATTCTGGAAATGCCCCCACCAAGAACAGAAAAGGAGGTCAGAGGATTTTTGGGCCGAATCAACTATATCGCCAGATTCACTGCACAACTAACAGACAAGTGTATACCCATCTTCAAGCTGTTGCGTAAAAATCAGCTAACGGTGTGGAATGAAGAATGTCAACAAGCATTCGATAAGATCAAGATATGGTTGACCAATCCACCAATATTGGTGCCACCAGTTGAAGGAAAACCTCTGATTTTATATTTATCAGTACTCGAAGAATCCATGGGATGTGTGCTTGGTCAACAAGATGAAACAGGGAAAAAGGAGTGAGCCATATATTATCTCAGTAAAAAGTTCCTAGACTATGAGACCCGCTATACACCATTCGAAAAACACATGTTGTGCATTGGTGTGGGCAACTCAACGTCTTAGACAGTATATGGCTTGACATACGACATGGTTGGTCTCCAAAATTGATCCAATCAAATACCCCTTCGAAAAACCCATCTTGACCGGAAGAATAGCTAGGTGTCAAGTGATCCTCTTAGAATTTGATATCATTCATGTCACCCGGAAAGCTATTAAAGGTGGTCCCCTAGCGGACTATCTAGCACATGGATTGACGAACGAGTACCAAAGAAGATGAACATATCATGTACATTGAACACGAAGAGACCAAAGAAGATGCATGGACTTTGTTGTTTGATGGAGCCTCAAACATGCTAGGGCACGGGATCGGAGCCATCTTGATATCCCCAGAAAAGAAATATATCTCGGTAATGGCCGGGTTAAACTTTGACTTTACAAATAATATGGCCGAATACGAAGCTTGTGCATTGGTAATCCAAACATCTCTAGATCATGGGGTGACCAAAATCAGAGTTTTCAGTGATTCATCCCTTGTCATCTATCAACTCAAGGACGAATGGGAAACCCAAAATTCCAAATTATTCCTATATCTAGAGCATATTAGCGACTTGATTTCGAGGTTGGAAAACGTCACTTTCAAGTATATCCCTCGGGAAGATCAAGAGCAAAAGATGCCAACTATTCAAATCAAGTTGCATGACAAACAAGCTTTTTGCATGACAGTAAATGGCAAGCAAGACAAAAACCCCTGGTGTCGCCGCCGTCAAAACGAGGGCGGTCGGAGCGACGCGATGGTTTTCGACTTCCTTGATTTTCGCATTTTTATTGGTGGTTACAACGCCTTTAGGTTGTCCGATAACCGGGCTGAATCTAGGGGTGAGGTTTTCGAAAGGGTGCTCTTGGATTGTCCGATAACCGGGCTAATCCAAGAGCTAGTTTTTGAGGGTTCTCTGGAGTCGCCAGCGATGTTTTTACCGGAAACATCAGAAAAGGAGTTTAAAAGGCGTTGGTTTTCGAAAAACCAACTTTGGTCATTAGAACCAGAGTTGGGTAAGGGAGTTAGTTACGCATAAAGGATGTGTTAGTTCCTTTACGACGCCCCTTTCGGGTTCCCTATGATAGGCCAACTATTCTGTTGATAAATAAACCGGAAAAATACGCTTTTGCCCTTTTATTTTGCGGAATTTAAATATTACGACTACATGGCCCTAATGTCTATTGCATAATTTAAATAAAGCAGTAAAAGGTAGAGAAAGAGAGTAGAGACCTCCGAAGCAAGCTTTCTATTTAATTTTTGTAAATAGGGTGCTTTGCAGCAGCCCTTCACTCTACACGGCGTCGGAAAACCTCTCGAAACGCTTTAAAAACACTCTAAAGACACTCAGAAGCTCTGAAAATGCGTCGGAGGGATTCTAGAGAGAGAAACTATTGATGTGACTAGAGAGAGAGTGAGAAAGTTGTGTGAAATGAGGGGAAGGGAGGCCTTATTTATAGGGATTCGCGTCTGTCAGGTCGAGACAGTCGTCTCGTCTAACAAGGTCAAGACGGCCATCTCGACATTCCAGACGGCCGTCTCGACATTCTAGACGGCCGTCTCGCCTTGCAGGAATGGCGAGATGGCGGTCTCGCCTTTCGCGGGTGGCGAGACGGCGGTCTCGCCACTTGCGCTAGGTGAGACGGCGGTCTCAATTTTGAGACGGTGGTCTCGACCCTAAAAGGCGAAAATCTTTATTTTTGTGCCAAAAATCTCTCCTATCCTAGTATGGGGCCTAATAGTCTCTCCTAGTGGCTTCTTAGGCTTCGTCCATCTTCGAAAAGGAGGTCTTCTGATCTTTATTGTGAGACTGGGCAAGATTTGGGGTCTACAGCTGCCCCCCCTTTACTCGACCAGTCGACTGCTGGCCTTTTGTGCCAAGGAGATCGACTGGAGGGTAAAGGAGTTGACCCTCTTCCCGGTTGTCCTTCAGATGTTCCGTCTTGCGGCGGTTGATCTTCTGGGGAAAACTTTGTGTTCGTGCACTTCCGGGATACTCCTTCTGACGGTAGCTGATCCCTTTGGTGGACACATGGTAGAACCTCAGGATACTCCTTCTAACGGTAGCCGATCCCTCGGTTGATGGGTATAAACCCCCCATCAGGCTGGTAGTTGCAGTCCGCTGTGTGTCGAACTGGATGGGTATGAACCCCCCATCAGGCTAGTAGTTGCGACTTACTGATCCAGCTCGAGCGCAGATCAGACGCACCGCGTGCGCAGGTTGATAGGTATGAACCCCCTATCATGCTGGTACAGTCCACTGTGTAGGACTGGTGGTAGTAGCGGCTTACTATTCAGGTGGCCCATGCGCCGGTTGTTGAGATGTACTTTTTGTTGATTTTTCTTTGGAGATATGGTTGTCCGGTCTGTGCCGGGGATTTGGTGGGTGCTCATCCAGCTTGCTTGTTTGCTGGGGATTCTTTTGATTTTGATCTTTTGTGGTAATCATCCGACTCTTTCTGGCTAGTCGGGCAATTTTGTTTGTTGAGGTGATGGTTTTAATCTTACCTTTTTCTCGCAGTTTTATCTCTTTTTTCTCGCGATGTAGGATTTTAGCTTTTTTTCTTGAGCGTTCGTCTTTTTACTCTTAGTTCTTTTTTGTTACGCTGACTTTTGGAAAGAATGGCAAAGAATGCATGAAATAAATTTTATTCATAAGGAAAATTTTATTACAACCACCTATTCTTACAAGTACTGTCCCTAAGGGCTATCATCTGGAGACGATCCAGGGTGGGGGAATTGCTGGTATACATGTTACCGGATTTCTGCTTGTTCCCGGGCTTCATCATCGTACCTTTGCAGGAATGTTGTCCATTCCTGTCGCATCCCCTGCTGATACTGGTAGATCGTCTCCAGCCGAGTGTCGAAGGCTTCTTGCCTTAGGGACATCTGCTCTTGCCGCACAGACATTTGATCAATTTGCTGGCGCAGATCGTTGATGTTGCGGTTCAGGCCAACAAAGTTGTCTGTGTACTGCGAGGGGTGTTGCTGAGCCTGTTGGAAATCGGGAGGTGTCGGAAGATCGTGCATTGCCACGATGTCCTGGAGGTCCAGCGTGAAGTCCAGGGAGGGATGAAGGACCAACTAGGTCCCTCGGCGCATCAGCCTCCCCATGCTGACCAGGATCGATCCGTTGATGGACTCGGATCGAAGGCTGGGGGCCAGTTCTTCTCGGCCGGCGCATCCCCATTTTTCTGCCAGGGGAGTGATAAGAGGAGCCACGAGGATGACTCCCACTGGTCTGCTCCGAAGTCCTTAAGGGTCCTCAGGAAGAACTAGCCAGGGTTGCAACGCCGCCTCTGGCTCATGCAATAAAGTACAAAGAGGTCTGGGAGGGTTACCTTACCCTGACTCTCCTTCCTCCCATGGACAGTCCCAGCTAGCAGCTTGTGGCAAATGCGGAGGGCTAGAGGGAGCGCAGAACCCTTCATTAGCGTGGGTAGCGTAGGCGGCCTGGTGAGTTCCTACCACATCTCGGCGGTGGTGAGGCTGGCGGGGTGGCTGCAGATGGCCTCCCGGTATCCCCGGGTGAGCACGTCCTCGGGCCGGACGAATCCAATGCTCACATTGAATTCGTCAAGGGTGGTAGTCCGGTATTCCCCACCCATAAAGTAATTCACCATCTTGGTGGGTGGCAGGCCCGGGACCATGGAGGGAGCCTCAGCGTAGGAGACGGAGGCCAAGAACTCCAGTACCGCTTGAGGGTACACGTGGGTAGGTGGGGGCTGCAGCAAGAATCCCCACCCAATACTGTCTATGTGGGCCCAGACATCGTCCTCCCACCCGAACTCGGCGAGGATGCCGAAGTCCAGTCTGAACATGGGGTGCCAAGAATAATCCCGGATGTGCTCAAGGCGGGCCCGGTGCTGCGGCGACAGCTGAGTGGGGTCTTGAGGGGCTGGTGCCGAAGAACTGCTGGCACCGGCAGTGCCTCTTCTCTTCCTGGAGGGGTTTCCATGGAACATATTGACCCGGAAGTGTTTGGAAGTGGTAGATCTGAGAGTTGGAGGTTCCAGAGTGCAGGAGAGTTGTGAGGAAACCCCCCCCCCCCTCGCACCCCTATATATAGGGGAAAAATTCGGGTCGAGACCGCCGTCTGGGAAGTCGAGACGGCGGTCTCGAATTTGCACAGGTCGAGACGGCCGTCTGGGGTTCTCGAGACGGCGGTCTCAACTTTGGGTTCAAACGAGACGGCCGTCTCGCCAAGCGAGACGGTGGTCTCGATTTTGCCTAAGTCGAGACGGCGGTCTCGATCTGCTGGTAGACCGAGACGGCGGTCTGGAAATCCCAGACGGCCATCTCAAATTTTCGGTTTTTTTTTTTTAATAAGAAAATAGGACCTGGTTCAAAAACATTTTATGCATGCAATGTTTTTATGTTTGATGTCCTATAATGCCTACTTTAGTTAATTTTTCAAAAGGATTTAACCGACGTGTCTTGTTGCGACGAATGCCCTCTGATTTGCCGTGCTTACTCTTGGTTGTACCATGGCGGACTTCTTGTGACCGAAGGATAATTTCTTTCTTTCTTTTCTTCTTCTTTTTTTGTGTAGAGCACTCTTTGCCATGTAGTGTCTCTTTTTCTCCACTCTAGGAGTTTCAATCCTCTTGTTGACTGTACGCCTCCATATTCCCAAATTAATTATTAGAATATTGTTGTGAGGGTTAAGAGAAAAGAAGTAAAGAGGTAAAAATCAATGGTTTGTGTTTTAGAAGGTTGATTTTTATTTAGAAAGTGGTTTTTGTAAGCATGGCTGGCTTAGGGTTGGGCTTAGGTGTTTAGGCTTCGTCTAAGCAAACATTTTTCCCCCTTTTTTGTATTTGCGCCTTTTAGTTTTATTTCCATTTCTTTTAATGGCTAGCTAATTTCCCTAGATTGCCCTTCGGGTTTTTGAACTAGGATACTGTGTTTTGGCCCTAACTTTTGTCTAGGTTCCTTCTTTTGGTATCTTTAGGGAATCCTAGCGGACCTTATTTTGTTACCCTACCTTTTGCCTAGGCTACCCTTTATTGTTGTTCAGGTATCCTACCGGGTTGACCCTATCTTTTGCATAGCCCCCTTTGTGGGTTTCCTACCGGGTATTCTGCCCTTCTTCTTTTTGGCCTTTGGCTTCTATGGGCTTTTATTTTTTGTGTGTTTTTATTTTTATTCATAATATTGGTGAAGTATGACTTTCTTTATGGGTGAGGTAAAGTCTTATTTTTTGTGCTTCTAATCAGCTAGATTGATGGCAATAGCAATGGTAAATGTTGATTATTTGGATGCGCTTTTTATTCTTCCCTTTTTTTCGTTTACTTAGACAGTGGTTATTATGTGGTCTAGTCGAAATAGAGAGAAGAGAAGCAGATTGTAAGAAGTATTCTTTATTAATTAATAAGGGAATATGTGCCCTAAAATGCCCGGGGGTCGGGCTAGCCCCGGGGGACAATCTCTAACAATCATGGGGTTTACATCCCTTAAATGAAGAAAAAGATCTCCTAATGACTAGGGTAGCTCTTGACGCTTGCACCCCTCCACTTCGGAAAATTTGCTTGAGTGTGCGGAGGGGAGACTTCCCTTTTCTTCTTTTCGCTTGACCCTTGGTAGGGTTATATCCTAGGCCATACTTGAAAGGATTGTCTTTGAATTCTGGGGGTTCCCTCATGCCTTGGGAATCTGCCCCCAGTCCTTGGCCAGGATGGTAACCATGCTTCAACATCATGTGGGCTACCTTTGTGTTTTTGGGAAGTCGCTCTATACTGGCAATTTCGAGCGCTTGAAAAGATATTTTAAGGGACTCTTCAGCCGCATCCACATAAGGTTGGGTAGACGGTCCACTGATCAAAATGTCGTCTTCTGCTTGGACCGTGACCAATTTGTCATCCACTATGAACTTGACTTTTTGGTGGAGCGTTGAAGGTACTGCCTTAGCATCATGAATCCAAGGCCTGCCGAGGAGACAGCTATATGCTGGAGTAATATCCATTACATGGAAATCGATGTTGAAGATAGTGAGTCCAACTTGGATTGGCAAATTAACTTCTCCCACTACTTCACATTTTGATTCGTCGAAGGCTCGAACAATGGTGCTGCTTGGGCGCAGACGGGTTCCTTGGATAGTCAACTTGTCGAGTGTGCACTTGGGCATCAGGTTCAAGGATGACCCGTTATCCACAAGAACTTTGGCGATGAGGTACTCCTTGCATTTAACCGAGATATGCAAGGGCTTGTTGTGGTTTGACCCCTCGAGGGGGAGTTCTTCCTCTGTGAAGGTGAGGTGATCGCTTGCCGTGATGTGACCGACGATCCTCTCAACCTTTTCTTGGGATATGGTATGACGTACGTGCGCCTCGCTCAAGACCTTCAGCAGGGCATTTCTATGCGGTTCCGAGCTCATTATCAAAGATAACAATGTAATCTTTGCGGGTGTGCGATTGAGCTGGTCTATAATGGAATACTCACTTTGCCTTATGAACTGGAGTAATTCCTCTATCTCCTCCTTGGATTCTTTATCTTCTTTTTCTTCTTCGGTCTTCTTATTTTTTCCTTTATTTTTGAGGACCTCTTCTTGTGAGTCCTTGGGGGAGTAGACTCTTCCACTTCTGGTCATGCCCCCGATGCCGGCTATATTTGTTATTTCTTCTTTTAGTGGTGAAGATTCTCCATATCTCCACGGTACAACTTTATTCGATTTGTAGGGGAAAGGCCGTGGCATAAATAGTCGCACTGGTGTCCTTGCCCCCTCTTCCTTATTCTTGAGTACCAACGGTCGAGGCTTATTATCCTCTTGCGGTGAGTCGACCATTGGGGTAAGCTTTATTAGGAGTGGCTTTCTCTCCATTCTTCTGATTTGGAAGACATGTCAGTTAATCCTTCCTTTTTATTATCTTATTTATTAAGCGTGAAGGAGGGGAAATTAAATATGCAAATGAATGTCATGCATGCAAGTAGACAATTGTGGAATAAAGAGGAATTTCATTTATCCATTCAGAAGGTGTACATTCCCCTACTCCATACTACGAAGCAACTTTTGGCAAAAACGGAAAAGCCTAAAGAAACCCACAGGCGGGTCCTGATCTCTATGTAGTTCTCTTTCGGCTTCCCGGATGTGACGAGCAAGTGCTTCGCTTTGCTTTTGGACCGCCTGGCTCATATCTTTGCTGTATTTTTGAGCCTCTTTGATCTTCGCCTCTTGATGGATGACCAAGGCTTGCAGTTCGTCGAGTTTTGCGATGGCTCGGTCTTTCTCTTGTAGTACCTAGCCATACTGAGCTAGCCCGTCTCTTTCTTTGCAGCGTAGCTCAGCGATACTTTTGTTGAGTCTCCGGTTGGCCTCTCGCTCATGGCGTATGTCTGACCGAGTCTTGGTGAGTTCTTGCAATAATTCCTTGATCGTCTGAGCCTGTTTTGCTGATTCGGCCTCAAGGTGTGCAGACTTGGCGGTTATCTCCTGAATTTGACTATGCGAGCTAGTTTTGGCAGTTTTGGATGCTCGGATAGCTTCCTCGTTGGAGTCAGCACACTGATCCTTGAGGCGCTCTATTTCATGATCCTTTTTCTTGCACTGCCTTTGCAGACCATCTATGGTGAGGATAGATTCTTGCTCTCTTTCTTCAAGGGCCCTCATCTCGGGCTCCCATGATTTCTATCCTCCGGGTCAAGGCATCGACTTGAGCCTCAGCTCTTCACTATTGGCGCTTGTAGTGAGTGTGGTGGATGGTTGAGACATCCCTCTTCTTTTTCTCCACACCTTGTAGTCACTGGAGACAGTCACTCGAGCTTTTTCTAGCTCTCTATCTCCCATATAGAATGGTCTCTCCCATTCTCTTCTTACAACTAGTGAGTTGGCGATTGTGCATGGGTCTCCGAAGAAACACAGTCCTCCGAGTTTCCCTCGAGAAATGGTAGTTTGGGTCCTCATGAGCTGCATCATAGCTACTCTAGGTGAGTAGGCTATGCAACCCCTGAGTCCTATCAAGGGTACGTTCGGATAGTCTCCACATTTGATGAGAACTGGGCCAGGTCGGAACCAAGGGCAGACCCAGGATATACTGTTGGCATCCTTTGGTTCCAACTCGTCCCTCCATTCTGAAGTTAAGTGTCGTTGGAGAGGGATTTTGGAGAAGCTCCTTAAAGGATCAGGGAATATCCCCATGTGACTGGAGGCGTATAGGTGCGTAGCGCTCCACACGAATAGCAGTGAAGAGCAGCAGCGAAGTGTTTTTCCTTGCTTCTGGCGGCAAAATTCCACCGAGAGCAAGGTGTCGGCAAGAATGGCAGGCAAGGGACTCTTCGAGTTCACGTCCCAGGCGAAGAAGGCGTCCATGACGGCTTGATCCACTGTGTCGAGGTGGAAGGGAAACAAGATAGTTCCAAACATGATTAAAGCCAGGGTTTTGTTGAAGGCAACCCACTCTGTCCTTTCTGCCAAGTCGGACAGGTGGTCTTCTAACATTGAGACTTTCCAACCCTGGATGTTCCCTTTTCCTATCAGGGCAGTCTGCCGGAAGGGTAGTTGAATGATGGCAGCGACTTGTGCTGCAGGAGTATATGCCCCATGGTGGATATGGACCCCAGCTGATTTGGGCCATTTCAACATAATCTCATACTCCTCCAAGGTTGGCACCATATCGAACTGCGGAAATTCAAAGCATCGCAGACTGGAGTTCCAAAAATGAATTAATACCCTGAGGAACACTTGATCGACACAGATCTTTAGCAGATCGAGAATCAGTCCATAGGATTTTTCAAAGTCAGCGCGGACCTCCAGTGGCATTACCGTGCAAAGCCGTTCCAACTTCTCAGTATGATATTGGGGAATATCCACCTTCTTCAATTGTCTACTAGTCCCCTCCATTTTCTAAAACCAAAATTCATGTTTTATGAAAATGATGCTTATTTGAATGAATGTGAGTGTTTATTTTCTGTTTATCATGTTTTGTATGGTATTTACGTATTTTTTTTCGAAAAAAAATAAACTACCTATATGAATGATTTGGGATGTTTATGAATCAGGCCCCATTTATGGTTTTGAAAACGGATTTCTATTTAGTATTTTATTTTTACTTATTTGTTTATTTTATAGCCTTTTATCTCTTCTGTCGGAACTGCGTGGCTACTTAGCTTACAAAGAACCTGAAACTAGGCTAGCTAAAAGGCAGACTGTCCGAGATAAAATGTGGCTTTATGCGAAAAATTATTTAGCGTCCCTTATCTCTTCTGTCGGAACTGCGTGGCTACTTAGCTTACAACGAACCTAAAACCAGGCTAGCTAAAAGGCAGACTCACTAGTGGAAAAATAACATTCTATGACGAGTTTTTATCACGGTCGTAATCCACCCGTCATAGTATGTAGCGCGGTGGAAATATGTAACCGACATGGTAAGTGGAAAGTTCACTTTTTATGTTGGGTAAAACTTAACCGACATAGAAAGTTCACTTTGTATGTCGATTAAGTTTTACCCGACATAGAAAGTGAACTTTCTATGTCGGTTAAAATTTACCCGACATAGAAAGTGTATTTGATGACAGGTGTTAGGACAACTGACATAATATCTTCTATTTTACACCTATTTCGGCGTTCCATTTCATCACTTCACCCATAGCAGAGCTCCCCGTTTTCTCTATCTCTTCTACGAACGTGATCGCCTTTGTACGTTTCTCCCCACCCAGCTCTGCTCGTTACGGTGCATTCTAGAAACATTAACATCAACAGAGTTGGCTCATCACGAGGTAACATGTCAAATATGACTCTAACTATCCCAGGTTTTCCGCACCCTGATATTAATAACGAGCGCGAGGTCGAGGTCCTGTAGTTTGTTGAGGTTCCCGAGAGAAGTTGGAATGACGCCAACGAGGTTGCATTGGGTAAGCCAGAGAACCTCGAGGTTGGTAAGGTTCCCAAGCTTTGGAGGGATCCGACCCGGGAAGAAGGGGTTGTAAGACAGGTTGAGCATTTTCAAAGAGGATACATTGCCCAAGGAGGGGGGGATGGTGCCTTCTAGAAGATTGGAGACGAGGGAGAGGACTTGGAGGTTCTGGAAGGTTCCGAAGGAGTCCGGGATGGGGCTGGAGAAGTTGTTGCCGGTGAGGTCGAGGTAGCAGAGGTTGGGGAGGAGCGGGAGCGTGGCAGGGAGGAGATCGGTGAGGAGGTTCTAGGAGAGGTCGAGGTGGCGAAGATTGCGGCAGAGGGAGATGTCGAGAGGGAGCGTTTGGTTGATGGAGTTGTTTAAGAGGTTTATGGAAAGGAGGTTGGGGAGACGACAGAGAACGTTGGCGAGGAATGGGCCTCCGATGTTGGTGTCCGACAGGTCCAATGCTGTTACAGTGGTGTTCGAAGCGTCGCCGGCACAGGTCACTCCATACTAGTTGCAAGGGGTGGCATCCCTTGAGTTCCACGACGAAAGAGACGCGTCTGGGTCGTCGAGAGAGAGCTTGAATTTTCTTTCTACGTCGATTCTTAGAAACCGACGTAGAAAGTCTTACTTTCTTCGTCGGTTCTTAGGAACTGACGTAGAAAGGCTTACTTTCTATGACCCTTGTATCTATGTCGCCGCTTTAACCGATGTAGAAAGTAAATTCTTGTAGCTTTGGGATGCTCCTTCTTGTAGCCGACCCCTCGGTTGATGAGTATGAACCCCCATCCAATTTCTTGTAGCTTTGGGATGCTCCTTCTTGCGGTAGTCGACCCCTCAGATGACAAGTGGTAGAACCTCAGGATGCTCCTTCTTGTAGTAGCCGACCCCTCGGTTGATGAGTATAAACCCCCATCCGGTTGTTGCAGTCCACTATTGTAGGATTGGATGAGTATAAACCCCTCATCTGGCTGGTGCAGTCCACTATTGTAGGACTGGATGAGTATAAACCCCTCATCTGGCTGGTGTAGTCCACTATTGTACGACTAGATGAGTATAAACCCCTCATCTGGCTGGTTTAGTCCACTTCGTAGGACTGGCTGCGACTTACTGCTCTGGCTCATGCACAGGTTGATGGGTATGAACCCCCCATCTGGCTGGTGCAGTCCACTTTGTAGGACCAGTGGTAGTGGCAGCTTACTGCTCTAGCTCATGCGCCAGTTGATGGGTATGAACCCCCCATCTGGCTGGTGCAGTCCACTTTGTAAGACTGGTGGTGGTGGTGGTGGCTTACTGCTCTAGCTCATGCGCCAGTTGATGGGTATGAACCCCCCATCTGGCGGGTGCAGTCCACTTTGTAGGACCGATGGTGGTGGCGGCTTACTGCTCTAGCTCATGCGTCGGTTGATGGGTATGAACCCCCCATCTAGCGGGTGCAGTCCACTTTGTAGGACCGATGGTGGTGGCTTACTGCTCTAGCTCATGCGTTGGTTGATGGGTATGAACCCCCCCATCTGGCTAGTGCAGTCCACTTCATAGGGCTGATGGTGGTGACGGCTTACTGCTCTATCTCATGCGTCGGGATTCCATGGGGAATGATCTTGCTTTGGTAAATGTCTTTTATTTTTTTGGTAGAGTCTTCCAGTGCGCGGGGGATTCTTTAATTTCTGGCTTTTCCCGATAGCCATCCAACTTGTTGATTGCTGGGGATTCTTTGTTTTTGATCTTTTGGTCATCCAACTTTGCTGGTTGTTGGGAATTTTTGGTGAACGCTTTTGAGTACATGGTTGTTTTGGTGGTTTGCCTTTTCCTTTTTGTTAGGAAGATGGAGGCCGATGTTTTTTAGTCTCGCCTTTTCCCGCGGTTTATCTTTTTTCTCGCGATTTGGATTTTAGCTTTTTTATATTGCGTGTAAGCCTTTTTACTTTTCAGTTTCTTTTGGTACGCTGGATTTTTTGGAAAAAGAATAAAGGCAAACAAATTTATCAAAATATTTTATTTATATATGATAAAATTTGTACAATGATTATGCTGATACAAAGATATCCTTAAGACAGCGGTGGACTTGACTGTGAGCCTAGAGATGGGCTAGGAGGAGGGAACTGCCTAAACATATGCCTCTGGAACTCCTCCTGGCTCCGGATCATGTCAAGCTGACGCTGGGAGATCATGCGCAGGTCTTGCATCATCCCCTTTTGTCCCTGGCTGAAGGTCTCCATCCGCGTCTCAAAGACATCTTGCCTTAGGGACATCTGGTCCAGCTGCTGGTGGATGTCGTCCATGTGACAATGCATGCCAGGGAAATCATCCTCGTACTGCTGCTGTTGCTGCTCAAACTCTGGGGGCATCGGGATCTCCTGCGCCGCCTCCAAATCCTGCATACTTAAGGTCATGGCGAGCGCAAGGTGAAGGACCACCTGGGACCCTTGCCTAATAAGCATCTCCATGCTGACAAGCATGGATCCACTTATGTACTCAGGTCAGAGAGTGGAGGAAATGTCCTCCCCGCCAGGGCACCCCCATCTCTCGGCCAGCAAGGTGATGAAAGGACCCATGAGGATGGCTTCGACGGGGCAGCTCCCGAAGTCCTTGAGAGCTTTCACAAAGAAGTAGTCGGGGTTACACCGGCGTCCGAAAAGCATGTAGTGCAGTGTGAAAAGGTCGAGCTGGGTAATATTTGCCTAACTTTCCTTTCGCCCATGGATAGTCCCTGCCAGCAGCTTGTGGCAGATGCGTAGAGGAGGGCTGAGTGGCGACCCTTTCATCAAGGCCAGTAGAATCTGAGACCCGGTGAGATCCTCCCATATCTCACCAGTTGTGAGGGCAGCCGGCCACTCACAGATGGCCCCCTAATATTCCGGCATCAGGGTGTCTGCGGGTTGTATGAAGCCTATAGCGACATTGAACTCGTCCAACGTCGTCGTCCAATAGGTCCCGTTCATATAGTACGAGACCATCCTCACCGGAAGGACACCCGGGAACATCGTGGGCATCTTGATCATCGTAATGGAGGCGAGGAACTCCATTACGGCCTGTGTGTTGATGCGGGTCAGGGGGCTGGAGGAGGAAGTCCCACCCGATATTTTGAATGTAGCCCCGCACATTGTCCTCCCAACCGAACTCGGCCAGGATACCAAATTCTAGTCTCAGCATGGGGTGCCAGGAGTAACCCCTGATATGCTCTAGCCTGGCCTGATGTTGCGGTGTAAGCTGGGTAGGGTCTAGAGGAGCCGGGGCCCCGACCTCTCTTTGGGGCCTAGATGATTCGCCTCGTTGCATTTTGGCAAAGACACTCAAGAATGTCTGAGAATGTGTATGAAGATGCAGGAATGGAGTGCTTAGAACTAACCCAAAGGCCCCCTTTATATAGAAATTTTGATTTTGGTCGTGACCGCTGTCTAGGATTTTGGGACAGCGGCCTCACGTTTTCAAAGCTCGAGACTGTTATCTGGAATTTCGAGACGACAGTCTCGCCATTGGCAAATGGCGAGATGGCCTTCTCGCCAAGAGAGAAGGCGGTCTCGCTTTTTGTAAATGGCGAGATGGCGGTCTTGCTTTCAACGAAAGGTGAGACGGCGGTATCGTTAAGCGAGACGGCGGTCTCGCTTTTTGAAGGTTTTTTTTTGTAGGAAAATATAGGACCTTGTTCAAAAACATTTATGCATGCAATGTTTTCATGTTTTCTGTCCTATAACTCTATTTTGTTAATTTTTCAGAAGGATTAATTGGTGTGTCTTTGGAAGACGGGGGTCCTTCTAATGTTGTTTTTATTGTACTTGTTTGTACCGTTCCGGACTTAACGTGACCGAAGAATAACTGTTGGTTTGAGGAGCACACTTTGCCATGTCAGTGCACTTTTTCCTTACTCTAGGGATTTCAATCCTCTTGTTGATTATATGCCTCCATATTCCCAGACTAATTGTTAGAATATTATGGTAAGGGTCAAGACAAGAGAAGTAAGAGGATAATTTATTCAACGGCTTGTGTTTTAGACGGTTGATTTTTATTTACAAGGGGTTTTGTAAGAGTGGCTGGCAAAGGTTGGTCCGAGTGTTTAAGCTGATGTTTAAACAAACGTTTTTTCTTTGAGGGTTCGTGTCTTAGCCCATTTCTATCGCTTTCTATGGCTGATTGATTTCCCCAGATTGCCCTTTGGGTTTTCAGACTAGGATACTGTGTTTTGGTCATAACTTTTGTCTAGGTTCCTTTTTTTCTTGTTTTGGGAATCCTAGCGAACCTTATTTTGTAACCCTAACTTCTGCCTAAGCTACCTTTTATTGTTGTTCGGGTTTCCTAGCGGATTGACCCTAATTTCTGCATAGCCCCCTTTGTGGGTTTCCTACCGGGTATTTTGCCCTTTCTTTTTGGCCTTCGGCTTCTATGGGCTTTTTGATTTATGTTATTTTTACACAATATTGGCGAAACAAGACTTTATTATGATGAGGTAAAATCTTATTCTGTGTTTCTAATCAATCAGCTTGATTATTATTGCAATGACGTGTTTTGATCATTTTGACACGCTCCTCTTCTTCTTTTTTCTGTTTGCTTAAACATGGTTATTACGAGGTTTAGACATGATTAGCAAGAAAAGAAGCGAATGGTAAGAAATGTATTCTTTATTAATTAGTAAGGGAATATGTGCCCAAAAGATGCTCGGGGGTCGGGCTAGCCCCGGGGGATAATCTCTAACAATCACTGGGTTTACATCCCTTAAGAAAGGAAAAAGAACTCCTAATGACTAGGGTAGCTCTTGACGCTTGTATTCCTCCGCTTTGGAAAATCTGCTTGAGTGCGCGGAGGGGAGACTTCCCTTTTCTCTTTTCAGCTCGACCCTTTGTAGGGTCATATCCTAGGCCATACTTTAAAGGATTATCTTTGAATGCTGGGGGCTCCCTCATTCCTTGGGAGTCTGCCCCAAGTCCTTGGCCAGGATGATAACCATGCTTCATCATCATGCGGGCTACCTTCATATTACTAGGAAGTCTTTCTACATTGTCAATTTCAAGCGCTTCGAAAGATGTTTCAAGGGCCTCTTCAGCCACATCCACATAAGGTTGGGTAGACGGTCCACTGATCAGTATATCATCTTCTGCTTGGACCATGACCAGTTGTCATCCACTACAAACTTGACTTTCTGGTGGAGCGTTGAAGGTAGTGCCTTAGCATCATGAATCCAAGGTCTACCAAGGAGACAACTATATGCTTGAGTAATGTCCATCACATGGAAATCGACGTTGAAGATAGTGGGTCTGACTTGGATTAGCAGGTTGATTTCCCCCACTACTTCTTGTTTAGATCCGTCAAAGGCTCAAACGATAGTGCTACTTGGGTGCAAGCAGGTTCCTTGAATAGTTAACTTGTTAAGTGTGCATTTGGGCATCACGTTCAATGATGACTCGTTATCCACAAGAACTTTAGCGATGAGATACTCCTTGCATTTGATGGAAATATGCAAGGGCTTGTTGTGGCTCGACCCCTCTGAAGGGAGTTCTTCATCTGTGAAGGTGAGGTGATCGCTAGCCGTGATGTGACCAACGATCCTCTCAACTTTTCCTAGGATATAGTATGAGGTACGTGCACCTTGCTCAAGACCTTCATCACGGTGTGTTGTCGCCGTCAAAAGAGGCGGTCGGAGCGACGTGATGGTTTCTGACTTTGACTCGCATTTTAAAGTGATGTTACAACTCCTTTAGGTTGTCCGATAATCGGGCTGGACTTAAAGGCGAGGTTTTCGAAAATGGGTTTTGGAGTCGCCACCAATGTTTTATCCGGAAACATTGGAAAAGGAAAAAGGCATTGGTTTTGAAAACCAACTTTGGCCATTATAACGCATTTGGGTAAGGGAGTTAGTTACGTGTAGGGAAGGTATTAGCTTCCCTATGACGCCCCTTTCGGGTTCCCTACGATGGGCCGTTTATTTCGTAAATAAACCTTTAAAATGACGCTTTTACCCTTTATTTATTTGCGGAATTTAAAATATTGACTACATGGCCCTAACAGCTAATGCACGGATAAATGTAAAGAAAAAGAGGTAAAAGAAAGAGAGAAAGTATGGAAACCTTCGAAGCAAGCTTTCGTATTTAATATTCTTGAAGTAGGGTGCTTTTTGGAAATCCCTCACTCTACAACGTTGGTCGCTCTTCCTCACAATGGTACAGAATACCCTCTAAGAATGCTAAGAAACTCCAAAAATGCTTCAGAAGGATCCTAGGAGAAGAATTTGAAAATGAGACGACCGTCTCACCAAATGAGACGGCAGTCTCGCCAAATGAGACGGCGATCTCGGCCTTCTAGGTGGAATTTCTTATTTTTTTCAGTACAAAAAACCTCCCTACTCTAATATGGGGCCTATTAGTCTATCCTAGGGACCTTTTAGTCCTTTCCCATTTTCAAATTGGAGGTCTGCTGCTCTTTATTTTGAGGTCGGGCAAGATTTGGGGTCTATCGCTGCCCCCCCTTCACCTGACTAGCCGACTGTTGGCCCGTTAATCCAAAAAGATCAGTTGGAGGGTGAAGGAGTTAATCCTCTTGCCTGGCTGTCCTTCATATGCTCCCTCTTGTGGTAGCCGACCCTCAAGATGAAAAATGTGTGTGTGCACCTTCGGGATACTCCTTCATGCGGTAGCTGACCCCTTTGGTTGACACGTGGTAGAACCTCGGGATGAATTGGTTTCTTAACAAAAATTAGGTTTTCAAAATTTTCCCCAAATTTTACCGATTAAAAAGCTGTGTAAACGTAAATAAGATAGAGATAGAGTCTTACACAGGAGATTTATACTGGTTCGGATCAAAAGACCCTACGTCCAGTTGCTAATCACTCAAACAGAGGATTAACGCTCTCACTATAATCAAAGTTGTTACAAATAGATAACAATTGAAAATACAAAGTAAAGAAAACACCTCTCTTGAAACCCACAAGAGATGAAGAACAGCTTTCCCCAGAGACGGCACAACACACAATCCACTAAGAACTCCACTTAGTGATTCTTATCACTTCTAGCCCACACCAGGTTCCAAAAGCCCCTTTTTCCTCCAACAAACAGTTCTCTGGAACTCACAGCACTTAACTTTTGTTTGAAAAAGATTGTTCAATTTTCTGAGAGCCTTAGAGAACCTTAAGTAAAAAAATTAGGGTTTGGGAATTGGGATTTTCGGAACTAGAGAGTATTGGGATTAGGGTTTTCGAAAATAGGGTTGATTTGAATTTGAAAATCAAAATCTGACTGAAATAATCGATTAAATGAAGTGTTAATCGATTATTACATAGCCAAAATCAACAAAATCCCAAAACTCACTGTTTTAATCGATTAAAAGCCCTGTTAATCGATTAACAGGCCTGTTAATCGATTAACAGGTGTGTTAATCGATTATTACAGTGAACAGATACAGAAAATGGTTTTTCTCACTGTAATAATCAATTATTTGACCATTTAATCGATTAAAGCCGAGGCAAAAAGATAAATTTGAGTTTTGAAGCTTCTAAAGTGCAGACTATGTACCGACTATCTTAAACTCTAATATTACAGACTCAAACTAATTAAAACAGAGTTATTACACTATAAAACAAGTCTTCAACTCTTTAGGATGTTACAATTCTCCCCTACTAAATTAAATTTTGTCCTCAAAATTTGTAATTCATTTTATGTGAATTGTAGACCCCTAATTTTGCCCGGCCTCTCAAATAAAGATAAAGGAGATTACCCGTAACAAGATAAAGCTCGTCTAGCATTACAAATAAGAGCCAAGGAGACTTCCCATATGAAGATAAAGCTTCAATAGACACATATCGGCATCAACTGACGTCCAAAACAGGCAAGGAAAGCTTCCCGGAGTCCCGAAACGCGCGAAACTGGCCAGAACAGGTTGAGACGGCCGTCCTGGCTGGGACGGCCGTCCCAACCTCTTAAATCCAGTTGGGACGCGCGTCCCAAAGTTGGGACGGCCGTCCCAAACCCATTTTAAGTGGGACGGCCGTCCCGGCCTTCCTGGGGTCCCGCTCGTGTAAATTTGCCATTTGGGACGGCCATCCCATTCCGGACGGCCGTCCCAACCCGCACGGCCGTCCCAAAGTGCGCCAGCTGCGAAAAACTATAAATAGGAGGCTCATTTGCTACTTTTTCACACCACGTACACTCCGCAGAGCTCGAAACACTTTAGAGCACTTGTCTACTTCTCTCTCTCTCTCGAATGATCTTTCCGATTGCCTTAAATAGGTAACAATCGGTTAAGGAATTATATTCCGGCATTTGATTCTTCTTTAAATTTTTAGTAGAGTCGATCTTGTATTGGTGAGGAGAGACTCGTGTAGAGAGAGGGGTTGCCAAAACGCATCCTCACAGCTTCGAGGTTCTCAATATAAAGCTTGCTACTTGAGGTTCTTTTCAATTCCCTTCTCTTTTATTGTTTTATTTATTGTTTTATTGTTTTATTTAGCTTTATTATGTCATGTAGAATAGGATCATGTAGATAGCTATTTTAATATCTCTTTTATTGCTTTATTTAGCTTTATTCATCATTTTATACATGCAACATAGAATGAAATCATGTAGATAGCCATTTAATATTATGTAATAAAAATAGGGTAATCGCGTAATTTCTCGTAGTCTTTATTTAAATGAATTAATCTGTCATAGGGAACCCGAAAGGGGCGTTGTGGGGTGCTAACACCTTCCCCACACGTAACTAACTCCCTTACCCAACTCTGGTTATAATGGCCAAGTGCGGTTTTTCTTAAAATCAACATTTTTTCCTTTTCCAATGTTTATGGTCAAAACATTGGTGGCGACTCCATAAGAACCCCTTTTCGAAAACCTTTTAAAACAAAAACGCGAGTCTAAACCATCTTTTCGCGACCGCTCGCATAAACGCTTTCTAGACGTCCTCCTGGACGTCGAAAGGGATCGACGGCGACAGATGGCGACTCCACCGGGGAAGCTAGAGAGTTGATCCCATTTAGTGACAGATAAATTCAAACTAAGTAAAGATTTGAAATTACGCCTTTACCCTTCTGTATGTTTTTATTGTATGGCTTTAATAATCGCTGTATGATTATTTCTGCAATTGTTTGAAATATAAATTGCACACAAGAACCCTTGCACACAACAGATCCCTCTATACCCGGGGCAAGAGTGAATATCTATAGGGAGTGGGTGGCAGATACGATCGGTTAGTTGGCACACGGGCTACCGCCGTTGTCGGAAAACCACCAACTCAAGGTGATAACTCTCTTCTTTTGGTCTAAGGGTGTCGCCACGGAGTTCCGTGCATGACCCGAGGATTGAGAGATTGAGAGGTCCCTATAATGGGGGCACCTTGGGGACCTTTGGCCTGGTGAGAACAGCTTAGAACCACCTAAACCAAGCACGTTTCTGCAGGAAAATCCTACCTCGTGATTAAATAAGCGTGGCTCGCTCGTGGATGTATGAATTGTGTGTGCATAAGTTTGCTGCATTTGTATTGATGCATTAGCATAGGGTAATCATACAACAAACAAAAAAAGTAAAAAACCCTAAAAATCACAAAAAATGAAAAAACAAGTTAAAATCATAAAAATACTTTTGTTATAAAATAAAAAAAATTATTATTAATAAAAGTCTCATAATTCATATCACCTTTTCTTCATCAAAAATAAAAAGAGAAGAAAATAGGACTCCCTTCATCAAAATCCATAAACATTCATATAGGTAAGCTTTCTTTTCCAGAAAAACCCAGTATTATCATACATCATATTAAGAACAAAACATGATAATACTTAGAAAAACAAACACTTGCATACATACATTTACAAAAACCCATCCTCATATCATGCATTTTCATTTCTGCTAGACAATGGAGGGATCCAAGAATAGACAGTTAAAGAAAGTGGAGGTCCTTCTATGCCGTGTAGAGAAGTTAAGGCATTTGTGTACATATATGCCGCGGAGGTTTATGCTAACTTTGAGAAGTCTTATGGAAGAATTCTTGACCTCCCGAAAATCAGCATTGATCCAATATTTGTTAGAGCATTAATCCACTTCTGGAGTCCTCGATTTACACCGCTTCGAATTCTCGCAATTTGACTTGGTACCGACCTTAGAAGAATACGAACTCATGGTTAGATGGCCTCAATCAGTTGGGGTTTATGTCTCGCTCAAGAGAATATATGGCCGTGAGTAAGGTTGCTACTATCATACGATCGCCTCCTCATCAATCTACCCTAGAGGGAAAAGGGAATATCGGAGGTTGGAAAATGGCTATAATAGAAGACCACTTAGTCTCTCTAGCTGAAAAGAAGGACTGGTCTACCTTCAACAAGACTCTAGCATTAGCAATGTTCGAATCATATTATTCCCATTCAATGTGAACATCGTGGATCATGCTGCAATGGATGCATTCTTTACCTGGGAGGTATATTCACGAGTCCTATACCTCGCAATCCTTGCCGATACCCTACTTTCCGTAGAATTTTGCCGACGAGACAAGGAAAAACACTCAGATGTTGTACTTCACTACTATATGTATGGGGTGTTACTCACTTTTACGCCTCAAGCCACATGGGTGTATTTCCCGACCCTTTAAGAAGTTTCTCAAAAATCCCTCTTCAACATCGTCAAGCCTTAGAATGGAAAACTAAGTTAGAAAACTCGGAACATAGAGCATGTATCATGGGTTTGTCCTTGGTTCCGACCCAGTTATATTCTCATACGATGCGGAGACTACCTAAGTATACCACTTCTAGGTCTTAGAGGTTGTATAACATATTCTCCTAAAATAGCTATGAGGCAACTTATGAGAACTCGAACTGCGCCAACTCAAGAAGAGCTCGGAAGTCCGAGTCTATGCCACTATTCCCATAACTTTGAAGAAGTATTCGCTGTCCGAAAGCATGGGAAAGACCAGTATACCTGGGGGATAAAGAACTTGGAAAGGTTCAGAGTGTCTACGTCCCACGAATATGAAGAATGGAGGAAAAATAGAGGGATACCCCTACCATCTCGATGCATTCACTAAAGCGTTGGTCAACGAAGAGCTACAATTGCAAGTCAATGCCTTAAACAAAAAAGTTGAAGTCATGGAAACTCAGCTAAGGGCTTTTGAAGAAAAAGAGCAAGAATCAGCCCATTATAATAGATGGTCTAAAAAGGCAATGTAAAAAGAAGGACCATGAAATAGAGCTTCTCAAGAATGATTATGCCGACTACCAAAAAGAAGCTAAACAAACAATGAAAATTCCAAGGCTTGAGCAAGATAGTCTTTTCCAGGACATGAATGACGAAATAGCACGTTTTGAGAAGGTACTTGCAGAACAGGAAAAATGATCAAGTTGATACAGGATGACCTAATGGGAACTCCGGTCGAAGCACAAAAGTGGCGGAAACCGCTGAAAAATACAAAAAAGCCTGGATGAGCTACACGATAAAGAAAAAGAAGGATTAGCTCAGTATGGTCAATTGCTTCGTGAAAATGACCAAATAAGAGAAAGGTTTGACCAACAACACGCTTTGATCGTTCATCTAGAAGAAAAGATGAGGGAAGCTCGTCGACATAGCGAAAATATGAGTCAAGCGGTACATGAGCAAATCAAGATACTCTGAAACCATGTGAGAACAGCTCGAAGATGAATTACGTAAGAAAGCCTAATTTACCTATAGGATTCTTCAAGCTTTTTCGCTTTTGTCAGCATTTGCTTCAAAGCATTGTATAGAAGGATTTACACTTTCTAATAAAAGGACTTATTTTTCTCCTTAAATTGTCTATTGCATTCATAAGTCTGCATACATTCATATATCCCTCCTCATTTTAATAATAAAGATAATAAAAAGAAAGGATTAACTGATGTGCTTTCCACAAATCGAAAAATGGAAAAGAAGCCTTTCGTCATCAAAATCTCTACGACAATCGATAAACCCTGAAGATGATAATAAACAAGCACCGTTGGTTATTCCAATTGACAAAAGGGAGAAGGCAATAACACCTATACGTTTATTCGTGCCTCGTCCTTTCCCTTATAAATCAAATAAAGTCAGTACCTCGGAGATACTCGGAAGAATCGCCGAATCAACCAAGATATCTCCAACATAGCCGGTATTGGGGGCATGACAAGAAGCGGAAAAATATACGCCCCCAAGGAATTACAAGATAATATTCCTAAAGATAAAATGAAAAATAAAGCCGAAGAGGAAAAAGAATCCAAGGAAGAGACAAGATGAGTTACTCCAATACATAAGACAAAGTGAGTACTCCATCATCGATCAACTCAATCGTACTCCTGCAAAGATAACCTTGTTATCACTTATAATGAGTTCGGAACCACATCGAAACACACTTGTTAAAGGTTTTGAATGAATCATTCGTTCCACATACAATATCCCAAGACAAGTTTGAAGGAATTATTGGTAATATCACGAGCCAATAATCACCTTACCTTCACAAATGAAGAACTCCCTTTAGAAGGGTCTCGATCACAACAAGCCCTTGCATATTGTCGTTAAATGCAAAGAATATCTCATCTCCAAAGTTCTAGTGGATAATGGATCATCCTTAAATGTTATGCCTAAAAGTACACTCGACAAGATAACAATGGCAAGGAACCCACATGCGCCCGAGTAATACAATTGTTCGAGCCTTTGATGGATCAAGACGAGAAGTAGTAGGAGAAATCAATCTACCAATCCAAATCGGCCCTACTATCTTCAACATAGACTTCCACGTGATGGATATCACACCAAGGATACAGCTTGTCTCCTTGGTAGACCTTGGATTCATAGCGCTAAGGCAATACCTTCAACGCTCCACCAAAAAGTCAAGTTTGTGACAAATGATAAACTCGTCACAGTTCAAGCCGAAGAAGAATTTCTGATCAGCAAACCGTCTGTCCAACCATATGTGGATGCGGCTGAAGAGGCTCTCGAAACATCTTTTCAAGCGCTCGAGATTGCTAATATCGAAAGACTCCCTAGTAACATGAAGGTGGCCCATATGATGAAAAGAGATGGATATCGCCCAGGACAGGGGCTTGGAAAGAACTCTCAAGGAATAAGAGAGCCACCAGATTTCAAAGATAATCCGCTAAAGTATGGATTAGGGTATGACCCTACAAAAGATCAAACCATACGAACAATAGGGAGGTCTTACCCCTCGAAGATGATATTCCGAAAAAGAGGGATATTAGCACAAAGGGTAGCGTTAGTCATTAGGTGTCCTTCTTCCGATTCTAAGGGATGTAAATCTAGTGACTATTAGAGATCACTCCTCGGGGTTTGCCCGTCCCCCGAGCATCTCTAGGGCACACATTTCCCTGAAATTACAAAAGAGTGTTATTCTTACTATCTGCTTCTTTTCTTACTAAATGTATCTATACCCCATTTTAATAAACACAGTTTAGATAAAACGTTTTATTCCAAATGCGTCAGAATAATTAAAGCGCGTAAAGAAAAGCAAAAAATGATTGATTAACTAGAAATACAAATGAAATCTATCTTGACAAAATCAAAGTTTCGACAATGTTGTGCAAAAAAATATATATATATGCATAATAAAAAAGAAAAGCCCGTCAAGGTCAAAGGCCGAGACAAGAAGATAAAAGGGCAAAATACCCGCTGGAAACCCACAAAGGGGGCTGCACAAAAGTTAGGGTAAACCCTGCAGAGACCCGAACAATAATAAAGGGTAGCCTCGGGCAAAAGTTAGGGTTATCAAAAGTCCGCTAGGTATTCCTAAAAAATAAATATAAAAAGGAAACCTAGACAAAAAACAGACATAAGCACAACATCCTAGATCGAAAACCCGAAAGGGCGGCCTAGGGAAGTTAATCAATCGCAAAAAAAAAAAGCGCCATAAATCAGGAAACAATGACGCCACGTTATAAGAACAAAACGTTTTGTCTAAACTAGCCTAAACACCGACCAACCTTGGCTAGCCATTCTTACAAAAACCTCTATTATAAAAATATATCCCTCTAAAACACAAGCCTTTGATATAAATCCTTTTCTTTCTCTTCTCTTGACCATTTCATTAAAAAGCATTCAAGTAATGAAGGGGGATGTGGTAACATAGTGATCAATAGGAAGGTTGAAATCCCTAGGGAAAAGAAGAAAGGCATTGATATGGCAGCTTGCCCTACAAACAGAAGATCGTTCTTCGGCCATGGCAAAGGAAATTCCAAGACGGTAAATTATGTACAACCAAGCTTGTTAATCGAAGAAACATGGTGACTGAAAGAAACAAGCACCAAGAATGCACCCGGAGTTAAAGCACATCAGCTTAAAACTTTCGAAATATTAACTCGAAATAGATCATAGGATGCATATCATGAAACATTACATGCATTAAAACATCAATGAATGGAGTCCCATCTTCTTTTCCATCAAAAAACTCAAAAAACCAACTTAAGAAGCTTGGGACGGCCGTCCCAAAGTCCAGTACGGCCGTCCCAAGTGCCAATTTTCAGTTGGGACGCACGTCCCAGTGGGGGTTGGCCCATGCCCATTTTTGCCATTTGGGACGGCCGTCCCAAACCCGGACGGCCGTCCCAAACTCTCCCTCGTGGCCTATATAGATGGGGCGCGGGTTTGGCTTTGGTACCTCATTCCAAGCTTCCTATCTTGCTTTTTCTCCTCCTCCATACATTTGTAGCATTTCTAAGAGAGCAAAGCTCACAATGGATCACGGAGAAGCCTCATCCGAAGAAAACGCACCAGGACCTGCCGCTAGAAGAGCTCCTGTCACTAGCATGATGATGGCGTAAGCACACCAACAACGACCGGCAAATATCCAACAATTTGCCCGGTACCCGATGCCGCGACTAGACTTCTGGATCCTAGCTACATTTGGCTGGGAACAAGACGTTAGGAGGTTCATCCACAACATAGGATGGGACTTCCTACTTCGCGAGCCGCCCACTCGGATCCACCGCACAGCAACAATGGAGTTTCTCGCCTCGTCAACATGATGGAAATGCCATCTCGCAACTCCCTGAGTGCCACCAACACAAGCCGTCTCCTACTCGGATGGATGGAGCCTATCGGACCACCGCCTTGGATGACTTCAACGTCATCATGGGATTCTCGCCAACGAGCCGATACGAGAACACCGTAATATCGGTCCGCATATCCGGAGAAACCTCATCGTTCTCACCACCACCAGCATGTGGAAGGACATTACCGGGGCTATCAATCTCCCATCTCATCCGAAGGGTGCATCCTTCAATCCCCTCTTCGCATCTGCCACAAATTGCTTGCCGGGACCATTCACGACAGGAAGGAAAGCCAGGGAAAGGTCACGCTAGCCGATCTTTTTATAGTCTACCGCATGCATCAAGGACACCGATGCAACCCAGGATACGCATTCCCGAAGGCCGTAAAGGAATGCGGTACTCGGGACCATCGGAGCGATCATGGTGGCTCCCTTCCTTACCCCTCTAGCCGAATATTGGGGATGCACCGACGGAGAAGATCTCCCAGCCGAGCTTCAACCGGAGCCTATCAACTGGAGGAGTGCCGACGAACATGAGTATCCTCGCAGAGAAGGATCAGGTTTCATCCTAAACCCTATCATCTCGATTTCGTGGGATATGCGTGATTTCAATACGCCGCAAGATATCCCTACCACTTCGTAGTCCCAAGAACAATCCCGCGATTCGGACTTCTCCGGCTCGTACCGACGCCTCGGACGAGGAACATGCATACATGGAAGGAGAGTTCCAGCTCATACGCCAGCTAGCTTGGCCACCACTGTCGAGCAAGACAGACGGACCGCCGGATAGAGAGCCTGGTCCAAACTCGGCGAGATTCCAGCGCCGCCTACTCCGCCGCTTCCCTTCGCCAGCACCATCTCGCCCATTCCAGCCTCGGAGGCAGATGACTAGGATTTATTTATATAGCTTTCTAGTGTCCTAAATATGCTTGAAATGTATCCAACAAAAAGCAGGAATGAATAAAAATCGTCATTTCTATTTTACACTTCGCATTCAAAAAGCCCATGTGTACAAAATAAAAGGCACACATGATCTATTAAAAAGCCGTATTTCAAAACAGCTCGCGATAGCAAACTAAACCGCGATGGAAAAAGGCTGAATCGAACCATTTCAAGCAGAATGAGGAGCTCCAAGAAAGCTAATTCCAACCATCAACCTCCTACACCAATAAAAGAAGGTACATCAAAAACGAAAAAGCCAACGTAAAGGCTCAATTATCCCCAAGCGGATCCTTGTCTACTCCGGAGGCAAAACAAAAAGAATACCTCGCGACTCATCCTCGTCACCACAGGAGTCATCAAGCACACTCATATAAGGATCTCCACTTCATTCCCCAACGGAGAATAAGGGTTACACAAGAGCCCATCATACGAAGTCAAGTCCTTTACATCACCGGGGGCAACAAAAAGAAGGAAGAGAAAAGCCTTTCATCCTCCGACAAAGGCCACTGCAAGAAAAAGCCGAAAGAAAATCCCCAAGAAGAGCACATCAAGAAAAATCTATAAAAGAAGAAAATGAGAAAATTCCATCCACAGGAAGGCAAATCACCCCCTGGTGGATCATCAAAAAGAAAATTTTCTCCCCAGTAAGCCTAACCGCAAAGGCAAATTACAAATTACAAATCCACAGGAGTTAAGCACCCAATATGAATATCCCTAGCTAAGTACAAAACCTTCACTCCCAAGAATGCCTATGCTTACTCGGAAACAAGCAAAGAGCCGATATCCCCAAGAAATGGGAAATCAACCTATAAGAGGTAATACAAACAAAACTTTCAAGAAACATCTACCTACTCAGAGGTACTATCAAGAACAAATATCCTCAAATAGAACATCAGCCTATTCAGAGGCGAACAACAAGTAAAAAGCCTTCATCATTATTGAAGCACTTGCCTAATCAAGAGGCACAATCAAAAATCAACAAATCCCCAGTGGATTCCCGCCTAATCAAGAGGCACAACCAAACAAAAACATCCCCAAGTGGGCTTTCGCCTAATCAAGAGGCACAATCAAGAATCAATAAATCCCCAATGGATTCCCGCCTAATCAAGAGGCACAACAAAATCCTCAAGTGAATCTTCGCCTAATCAAGAGGCACAATCAATAAGAGAATTCAAAATCCCCAAAAGGATTCCCGCCTAAAAAGAGGCAATCAACATAATCCTCGGCAAAGCCGGATGGCTAAAACAAGAAAAGCCAAAAAATCAAGAATCCTCGTAGAAACCGGATGACTAAAACAAAAAAAATCAAAAAGAAAAATTACTCCCCATAGGCGCATGATCGGAGACAATAAGTCGCGTAAAACCGGATGAGGGTTCGTACTCATCAATCAAAAAGATATTCCAAAAAGAGCATTCCAAGAATTTGTCAAAATGCGGATTCGTACCGGATGGGGGTAGATACTCATCGAGTCCTGTCGAAATGCGGACTCACACCCAATGGGGGTGTAAAAACCATTAGAGTCCTAGCAAGATGCGAACTCGCACAATAGAGCCTTGTCAAGATGCAGTGTTCACACCCAAGTGGGGTGTAAAAACCATTAGAGTCCAAGCAAGATGCGGACTCGCACAGTAGAGCCTTGTCAAGATGCAGTGTTCGCACCCGAGTGGGGGTGTAAAAACCATTAGAGTCCGGCAAGATGCGGACTCGCACAATAGAGCCTTGTCAAGATGCAGGTTCACACCCAGTGGGGGTGTAAAAACCATTAGAGTCCAGGCAAGATGCAGGACTCGCACGAGTAGAGCCTTGTCAAGATGCGGGTTCGCACCCAGTGGGGGTGTAAAAACCATTAGAGTCCTGAGCAAGATGCAGACTTCGCACAATAGAAGCCTAGTCAATATGCAGGTTCGCACCCGAGTGGGGGTGTAAAATCCACTAGAACCTAGTCAATTTGCAGGTTCGCACCCGATGGGGGTGTAAAAATCACTAGAATCCGGCAAAATGCGAGTATTCGTACCAGTGTGGGGGTAGGTACCCACCAAAACCTTAAAAAGAAAAGCTCAAACCAGATAGGGGTTGATACCTATCAAAATATTTATCATCCGGAGGATCAACAAGGAGCAAGCATCCGAAGGATAACCGGCAAAAGGGTTAACTCCTTCCCCTACCAACTAATTTTGTCGGCATACTAAAACCAACGAATTAGTTAGGCAGGTGAAGGGGGGCAACTGTAGACCCCTAATTTTGCCCGCCTCTCAAATAAAGATAAAGGAGATTACCCGTAACAAGATAAAGCTCGTCTAGCATTACAAATAAGAGCCAAGGAGACTTCCCATATGAAGATAAAGCTTCAATAGACACATATCGGCATCAACCGACGTCCAAAATAGGCAAGGAAAGCTTCCTGAGTCCCGAAACGCGCGAACCGGCTGAACAGGTTGAGACGGCTCGTCCCAGTTGGGACGGCCGTCCCAACCTCTTAAATCCAGTTGGGACGCGCGTCCCAAAGTTGGGACGGCCGTCCCAAACCCATTTTAAGTGGGACGGCCGTCCCGCCTTCCTGGGGGTCCCGCTCGTGTAAATTTGCCATTTGGGACGGCCATCCCAGCCCGCACGGCCGTCCCAACCCGGACGGCCGTCCCAAAGTGCGCCAGCTGCGAAAAACTATAAATAGGAGGCTCATTTGCTACTTTTTCACACCACGTACACTCCGAGAGAACTCGAAACACTTTAGAGCACTTGTCTACTTCTCTCTCTCTCTCGAATGATCTTTCCGATTGCCTTAAATAGGTAACAATCGGTTAAGGAATTATATTCCGGCATTTGATTCTTCTTTAAATTTTTAGTAGAGTCGATCTTGTATTGGTGAGGAGAGACTGTGTAGAGAGAGGGGTTACCAAAACGCATCCTCACAGTTCGAGGTTCTCAATATAAAGCTTGCTACGGAGGTTCTTTTCAATTCCCTTCTCTTTTATTGTTTTATTTATTGTTTTATTGTTTTATTTAGCTTTATTATGTCATGTAGAATAGGATCATGTAGATAGCTATTTTAATATCTCTTTTATTGCTTTATTTAGCTTTATTCATCATTTTATACATGCAACATAGAATGAAATCATGTAGATAGCCATTTAATATTATGTAATAAAAATAGGGTAATCGCGTAATTTCTCGTAGTCTTTATTTAAATGAATTAATCTGTCATAGGGAACCCGAAAGGGGCGTTGTGGGGTGTTAACACCTTCCCCACACGTAACTAACTCCCTTACCCAACTCTGGTTATAATGGCCAAGTGCGGTTTTTCTTAAAATCAACATTTTTTCCTTTTCCAATGTTTATGGTCAAAACATTGGTGGCGACTCCATAAGAACCCCTTTTCGAAAACCTTTTAAAACAAAAACGCGAGTCTAAACCATCTTTTCGCGACCGCTCGCATAAACGTTTCTAGACTTCCCCCCGGACGTCGGAACAGGACGGCGGCGACATGAATAGATAAGGGTATTCAATTCTCATTTTCTCTTCCATTTCCCATGTAGCGTCGCCTCTAATATCATCCCAGATAACCTTAACCAATGAAATATCTTTTCCTCTTAGATGCTTAATCCTTCTTTCTTCAATCTTAACAGGATTTGGTTCAAAAGTGAGGTTTTCCTTCACCTGTACTAGATCAGGTTCCATGACATCTGTTGGATCTGAAATATACTTTCTCAATTGTGACACATGGAATACATCATGAAGGTTGGAGAGAAAAGGTGGTAGGCTATCTGGTAGGCAACATTTCCAACTCGTGTAATCTGATAAGGCCGAATATATTTAGGGGAAAGTTTCTTAGATTTAATAGCTCTGCCAACTCCCGTCATAGGTGTAACTTTCAAAAATACATGATCTCCTTCTTGAAATTCTAAAGGTTTCCTTCTCTTATCAACATAACTTTTCTATCGACTTTAAGTAGTTCTCATCTTATCTTGAATTATTTTTACCTTATTCGTTGTTTGTTGGATTATATCTAGTCCTATTAATAATTTTTCACCATTCTGATACCAAACTAAAGGTGTCCTACACTTACGCCCATAAAGTTCTTCATAAGGGGCGATACCTATACTAGAGTGATAACTATTGTCGCCGCCGTAAAAAAGAAGAGGCGGTCGGAGCGACGCGATGGTTTCGACCCTCTAATTTTTGCGTTTTTTGTTGGTTGTTACAACGCCTTTAGGTTGTCCGATAACCGGGTTGAACCTAGGGGCGAGGTTTTCGAAAAGGCGCTCTTGGATTGTCCGATAACCAGGCTAATCCAAAAGCTAGTTTTGAAAGGTTCTGTGGAGTCGCCACCGATGTTTTTACCGAAAACATCGGAAAAGGGATTAAAAGGCGTTGGTTTTCGAAAAAACCAACTTTGGTCATTAGAATCAGAGTTGGGTAAGGGAGTTAGTTACGTGTAAATGAAGTATTAGTTCCTTTACGACGCCCCTTTCGGGTTCCCTATGATAGGCCAGCTATTTAAAAATATTTAAATCGGTGAAAATTACACTTTTGCCCTTTTATTTGCAGAATTAAAATTATGACTATATGGCCCTAGCTTCTATTTCATAATGAAGATTAAAGCAGTAAAGTAGAGAGAGAGAGTGTAGAAACCTCCGAGGCAAGCTTTTCTATTTAATTTTTGATGACTTGGGTGCTTTTTGGCAGCCCTTGACTCTACACAGCTTCGTAAACCTCTCGAAACGCTCAAAAATACTCTTAGAGACGCTCAGAAACTCCGGAAATGCTTCGGAGGGGTTCTAGAGAGAGAAAGTCTAGAGAGAAGGAGGAGAAACTATGTGCAAATGAGGGAATGGAGGCCCCTATTTATAGGTCGAGACCGCCGTCTCGTCAAACAAGATCGCCGCCTCGCCATGCCAAAATGGCGAGACCGCCGTCTCGTCAAACGAGACCGCCGTCTCGCCTTCGCAGGTGGCGAGACGGCGGTCTCGTCCCCTAAAAGGCGAGAAACCTTATTTGCGTGCCCAAAATCCCTCCTATCCTAGTATGGGGCCTAATAGTCTCTCCTAGTGACTTGTTAGGCTTTGTCCATCTTCGAATAGGAGGTCTTCTACTCTTTATTTGGAGGTTGGGCAAGATTTGGGGTCTACAACTGCCCCCCCTTTACCTGACTAGTCAGTTGTTGGCCTGTTGTGCCAGACACATTGACAGGAAGGTAAAGGAGTTGACCCTCTTGCCCGGTTACCCTTTGGATGCTCCGTCTTGAGGCGGTTGATCTTCCGGGGAAAATGTTGTGTTGTGCACCTCTAGGATACTACTTCTGACATAGCCGATCCCTTTGGTTAACATGTGGTAGAACCTCAGGATACTCCTTCTAACGGTAGCCGATCCTTCGGTTGATAGGTATAAACCCCCCATCAGGCTGGTAGTTGCAGTCCGTTGAGTCGAACTGGATGGGTATGAACCCCCCATCAGGGTGGTAGTACGACTTACTGATCCGGCTCGAGCGCAGATCAGGCGCAGCGCGTGCGCGGGTTGATAGATTTGAACCCCCTATCACGCTGGTACAGTCCATTGCGTAGGACTGGTGGTAGTGGCGGCTTACTGCTCGGGTAGCTCATGCGCCGGTCGGGCACTCCTTGTGTGCTGGTTGATAGGTATGAACCCCCTATCAAGTTGGTACAGTCCACTGCGTAGGACTGGTGGTAGTGGCAGCTTACTGCTCGGGTGGCTCATGCGCCGATCAGGCGCACTTGCGTGCGCGGGTTGATAGGTATGAACCCCCTATCAGGCTGGTAGTTGCAGTCCATTGTGTGGGACTGGTGGTAGTGGCGGCTTACTGCTCGGGTGGCTCATGCGCCGACTCCTTGGGAAGTGATTTCTGTGTTGGTAAATGTGCTTAGACCTCTTTGAATGGTCATTCGGGTTGTGCCGGGGATTTTGTGTTTCATCCAGCTTTGTTGGTTGTTGGGGATTCTTTGTCTTTGACCCTTGTGGTGATCATCCGACTCTTGCCGATTGGTCGGGTTATCTTTGTTTTTGTTCGACTTTTACTTGGTAGTCGAAGTTTTGTTGATCAAGGTGAGTGACTTGTCTTTAATCCAGCCTTTTCCTCGCGGTTCTATCTCTTTTTTCTCGCGATTTCGGATTTTGGCTTTTCTTATTGAGCGTATGCCTTTTTTCTTTTAGTTGTAGACCCCTAATTTTTCTCGGCCTCTCAAAATAAAGGCTAGGGAAACTTCACACGAAAATAAAGTTCACCCGGCCTCATATCAAAAACCGAGAAAGACCTCCCGCAACAAGACGGGGTTCACCCATCCACACAATAAAGACTAAGGAGACTTCCTACACGAAGATAAAGCTCGCCCGGAATCTTAATAAAGGCCAAGAAGACTACCTATATGAAGATAAAGCTTCAACGGACATCTATCGGCATCAATCTACGTCCGAAAAAGGAAAGGAAAGCTTCCCGGGGGTCCCAGAACGCGAAAACAGGCCAAGACAGGTTGGGACAGCCGTCCCAAACATCAAAAGACAAGTGAGACGCACGTCTCACCTTTGGGACGCACGTCCCAAACCCCAAAATTCAAGTGGGACGGCCGTCCCAACCCAAACTGGCCGTCCCACTCTCCCCCCAGCTTGGCCCAGTGCAAAACGTGCAGTTGGGACGACCGTCCCAACCCAGACGGCCGTCCCAGATGTCCAGGCAGCGAAATCTATCAATAGGAGCCTCATTTGTCATTCTCCACACCCCAGACAACTCCAAGACTTGTCTTCTTCTCTCCCTCCTTCGAATGATCTCTCTGATTGCCTTTAATAGGTAACAATCAGTTAAGGAATTTGTATTCCGGCATTCGATTCTTCTAGAAAATATTTAGTCGAGTCGAGTTTATTCGAGAGGAGAGTCATTGTAGAGTGAGGGATTTCCGCAAAGCGTCCTCTGTATAAAAGACTTATAATATAAAGCTTGCTTCGGAGGTTCTTCTCAATTCTCTTCCCTTTTATTGCTTTATTTATTGCTTTCTGTATGCAATGTAGATAAAACCATGTAGATAGCCATATTTAAATACTGTACAAATAAAATAGGGTAATAGCGTAATTTCTTGTAATCTTTACTTAAATGAATTAATCCATCATAGGGAACCCAAAAGGGGCGTTGTGGGGTGCTAATACCTTCCCCACACGTAATTTCTTGTAATCTTTACTTAAATGAATTAATGCCTTTTTTCTCCTTTTCCAATGTTTATGGTTAAAACATTGGTGGCGACTCCAAAAGAACCCTTTTCGAAAACCTTGCTTCTATTAGAGAATAGTTCAGCGTTGAGCGCCTCGGAAGCAATGAACATATTTTTAACAAAAAACGCGAGTCTCAACCATCTTTTCGCGACCGCTCGCATTAACGTTCGAGATGTCCCAGGACGTCGGAACGGACGGCGGCGACAGATGGCGACTCCACTGGGGAAGCTAGAGAGTTGATCCCATTTAGTGACGGATAAATTCTAACTAAGTAAAGATTTGAAATTACGCCTTTACCCTTTTCTGTATTTTTATTGTATGGCTTTAATAACTGCTGTATGATTACTTCTGCAAATTGTCTGAAATATAAACTGCACACAAAAACCCTTGCACACAACAGTCCCTCTATACCCGGGGGCAAGAGTGAATACCTATAGGGAGTGGGTGGAAGATACGACCGGCTTGTTGGCACACGGGGCTACAACTGCTGTCGGAAACCACCAACTCAAGGTGATAACTCTCTTCTTTTGGTCTAAGGATGTCGACACGGAGTTCCGTGCATGACCCGAAGACTGAGAGATTGAGAGGTCCCTATAATGGGGGCACCTTGGGGACCTTTGGCCTTGGTGAGAACAGTTAGAACCGCCTAAACCAAGCACGTTTCTGCAAGAAAATCCTACCTCGTGATTAAATAAGCGTGGCTCTGCTCGTGGATGTATGAATTGTGTGTGCATACGTTTGCTGCATTTGTATTGATGCATTAGCATAGGGTAATCATACAACAAACAAAAAATGAAAAACCCTAAAAATCATAAAAAGTGATAAGATAAAAGACCTTTATCTCGGACAGTCTTCAGTTAAGCTAGCCTGGTTTCAGGTTCTTTGTAAGCTAAGTAGCCACGTTGACCGACAGAAGAGATAAAGGGTCATAAAAAATATAAAAACAAATCAAAGCCATGAAAATACCTCTGTTACAAAATAAAAGTTTTTTAACAAAAGTCCTATAATTCATACCACTTGTTGCTCATAAAAATAAAATGAGAAGAAAATAGGACTCTCTTCATCAAAATTCATAAACATCCATATAGATAGTTTTCTTTTTTAGAAAAACCAAGTACTATCATGCATCATATTAGGAATAAAACATGATAATACTTAGAAAAATAAACACTTGCATACATGCATTTACAAAAATTCATCCTCATATCATGCATTTTTACTTTTGCTAGATAATGGAGGGATCCAGTAATAGACAATTAAAGAAAGTGGAAATCTTTTTATGCCGTGTAGAGAAGTTAAGGCACTTGTGTACATATATGTCGCCAGAGGTCTGTGCTAGTTTTGAGAAGTCTTATGGAAGAATTCTTGACCTCTTGAAGATCAGTATTGATCCGATATTTGTTAGAGCATTGGTCCACTTCTGGAGTCCCAATCTACACTGCTTTGAGTTCTCGCAGTTTGACTTGGTACCAACCTTAGAAGAATATGAACTCATGGTCAGATGGCCTCAGTCAGTTGGGGTCTATGTTTGCTCGGGAGTATACGTAGTCGTGAGTAAGGTTGCTACTATCATACGACTGCCTCCTCATCAATCCACCCTAGAGGGAAAAGGGAATATCAGAGGTTGGAAAATGGCTATAATAGAAGACCACTTAGTTTCTCTGGCTGAAAAGAAAGATTGGTCTACATTCAACAAAACTCTAGCATTGGCAATGTTTGGAATCATATTATTCCCATTTCATGTAAACATTGTGGATCATGCTGCAATAGATGCATTTTTTGCCTGGGATGTGTACTCAAAGAGTCCTATACCTGCAATCCTCGCTGACACCCTGCTTTCCGTAGATTTTTGCCGACAGAAACAGGGGAAAACACTTAGATGCTGCACTTCATTATTATACGTATGGGGCATTACTCATTTTTATGCTTCAAGCCACATGGGCGTATTTCCTGATCCTCTAAGGAGTTTTTCAAAAATCCCTCTTCAACATCGTCAAGCTTTAGAGTGGAAGACCGAGTTAGAAAGCTGGAACATAGAGCACGTATCATGGGTTTGCCCTTGGTTCCGACCCGGTTATATTCTCATACGATGCGGAGATTACCTGAGCATACCACTTCTAGGTCTCAGAGGTTGTATAGCCTACTCTCCTAAGATGGCTATGAGACAACTTATGAGAACCCAGACCGCGCCAATTCAGGAAGAGCTCAGAGGGCTGAGCATATGCCATTATTCCCATGGCTTTGAAGAAGTATCCGCTGTCCGGAAAGCATGGGAAAGACCAGTCTATATGGGAGATAAAGAACTCGGAAAGGTTCAGGTATCTACATCCCATGAATATGAAGAATGGAGGAAAAGTAGAGGGATACCCCAACCATCTGTTGCATTCACCACAATGTTAGTCAGTGAAGAGCTACAATTGCAGGTCAATGCCTTAAACAAGAGGGTTGAAGTCATGGAAGCTCAGCTAAGGGCTTTTGAAGAAAAAGAGCAAGAATCAACCCTTATAATAGATGGTCTAAAAAGGCAATGTAGAAAGAAGGACCACGAAATAAAGCGTCTTAAGAATGATTGTGCTGATTATCAGGAAGAGACTAAACAAGCATTGAAGATTCTGAGACTTGAGCAAGATAGTCTGTTCCGGGACATGAATGATGAAATAGCACATCTTGAGAGCACGCTTGCAGAACAGGCAAGAACGGTCAAGTTAATACAGGATGACCTAGCAAATACTCGGTCAGAAGCACATAAGTGGTGGGAAACCACTGAAAAATACAGAATAGACCTAGAGGAGCTACATGAGAAAGAAAAAGATGGATTAGCTCAGTATGGTCAATTACTTCTTGAAAAAGACCGAATAATAAAGAGGTCTGATCAGCAACATGCCTTGATCGTTCATCAGGAGGAGAAGATAAAAGAGGCTCGTCGATATAGTGAAGATATGAGCCGGGCGGTATCTGAGCAAATCAAGACGCTTAGAAATCACTTGATAATGGCTGAAGACAAATTACGAAGAAAGCCCGATTTACCTATAGGATTCTTCAAGCTTTTTTGCTTTTGTCAGCACTTGCTTCAAAGCATTGTATAAAAGGATATACACTTTCTAATAAAAGGATTTTTTTTCTGCTTAAATTGTCTATTGCATTCATAAGTTGCATACATTCACATATCCCTCCTCGTTTTAATAATAAAGATAATAAAAAGAAAGAATTAACTGATGTGCTTTCCACAAATCAGAAAAATGGAAAAGAAGCCTTTTGTCATCAAAATCTCTACGACGGTCGATAAACCCGAAGATAATAACAAACAAGCACCGTTAATCATTTCAATCGATAAAAGGGAAGAAGCAATAACGCCTTTACGTTTATTCGTGCCGCGTCCTTTCCCTTATTCATCAAATAAAGATGTACCTTGGAGATACTCAGAAGAATTGCCAGTTAATCAAGATGTCTCCAATATAGCCGGTATTGGGGGCATGACTCGAAGCGGAAGAATATACTCCCCCAAGGAATTACAAGAAAATACTCCTAAAGAGAAGGCGAAAAATAAGGCCGAAGAAGAAAAGGAATCCAAGGAGGAGACAGATGAGTTACTCCAATACATAAGACAAAGTGAGTACTCTATCATCGATCAACTCAATCGTACTCCAGCAAAGATAACTTTGTTATCACTCATCATGAGTTTGGAACCGCATCGAAACGCATTGTTAAAGGTTTTGAATGAATCTTTCGTTCCGCATGCAATATCCCAAGACAAGTTTGAAGGAGTTATTGGTAATATTACAGCCGATAATCACCTTACCTTCACTAATGAAGAACTACCTATTGAAGGGTCCAATCATAATAAGCCCTTACATATTTCTGTCAAATGCAAGGAATATCTCATTTCCAAAGTTCTTGTGGATAATGGGTCATCCTTAAATGTTATGCCTAAAAGTACACTCGACAAGATAACGGTGCAAGGAACCCACATGCGCCCGAGTAATACAGTTGTTCGAGCCTTTGACGGATCAAGACGTGAAGTAGTAGGAGAGATTAGTCTACCTATCCAAATTGGAGCTACTATTTTCAACATAGACTTCCACGTGATGGATATCATGCCAGCATACAGTTGTCTCCTTGGTAGACCTTAGATTCATAGCGCTAAGGCAATACCTTCAACGCTCCACCAGAAAGTCAAGTTTGTGACAAATGATAAACTAGTCACAGTTCAAGCTGAAGAAGACTTTCTGATTAGCAAACCGTCTGTCCAACCATATGTGGATGCGGCTGAAGAGGCTCTTGAAACATCTTTTCAAGCGCTCGAAATTGCCAACATAGAAAGATTCCCTGCTAATGTAAAGGTGGCCCATATGATGAAAAAATATGGATATTGCCCAGGACAGGGGCTCGGAAAGAATGCTCAAGGGATAAGAGAGCCACCAGATTTCAAGGATAATCCTCTAAAGTATGGTTTAGGGTACGACCCCACAAAAGATCAAACCATATGGAAATCAGGGAAGTCTTACCCCTCGAAGACGATATTCCGAAAAGGAGGGGTATTAGCGCAAAGGGTAGCGTTAGGCATTAGGTGTCCTTCTTCTGATTCTAAGGGATGTAAACCTAGTGACTATTAGAGATCACTCCTCGGGGTATGCCCGACCCCCGAGCATCTTTAGGGCACACATTTCCCTAAAATTACAAAAGAATGCTATTCTTACTATCTGCTTCTTTTCTTACTAAATGTATCTATACCCCATTTTAATAAACAAGGTTTAGATAAAACGTTTTGTTCCAAATACGTCCGAAAAATTAAAGCGCCGCAAAGTAAAGTAAAAAATGATTGACTAACTAGAAACACAAATGAAATCTATCTTGACAAAATCAAGTTTCGACAATGTTGTGCAAAAAAAATATATATATGCATATAAAAGAAAAGCCCGTCGAGGCCAAAGGCCGAGACAAGAAAATAAAAGGGCAAAATACCCGGCAGGAAACCCACAAAGGGGCTGCACAAAAGTTAGGGTAAACCCGGTAGGAGACCCGAACAATAATAAAGGGTAGCCTGGGCAAAAGTTAGGGTTATTAAAAGTCCGCTAGGTATTCCTTAAAATAAATACAAAAAAGGGAAACCTAGACAAAAGTTAGGACATAAGCACAACATCCTAGACTGAAAACCTGAAAGGGCGGCCTAGGGAAGTTAGTCGATCGCAAAAAAAAAAGGTGCCATAAATCAGTAAACAACGACGCCACATCATAAGAATGAAACGTTTATCTAAACTAGCCTAAACACCGACCAACCTTGGCTAGCCATTCTTACAAAAACCTCTATTTTAAAAAATATCCCTCTAAAACACAAGCCTTTGTTGTAAATCCTATTCTTTCTCTTCTCTTGACCATTTCACTATAAAGCATCCAAGTAATAAAGGGGAATGTGGTAACATAGTGATCAATAGGAAGGTCGAAATCCCTAAGGAAAGGAAGAAGGGCATTGATATGGCAGTTTCCCTATGAACAAAAGATAATTCTTCGGCCATAGCAAAGAAAATTCCAAGATGGCAAATCAATACAGCTTAGCTTGTTGATCAAGAAACAAGATGACATAAAGGCACAACAGCGAGAATGCGCCCGAAGTCAAAGCACATTAGTTAAAACTTTCGAAATATTAACTGAAATAGATCATAGGATGCATATCATGAAGCATTACATGCATTAAAGCATAAATGAAGGGAATCCTATCTTCAATTTCATCAAAAAACACGAAAATTAACTAAAAAAAAAACAAAAAATCAACATAAGAAGCTTGAGACGGCCGTCCCAAAGTCCATATGGCTGTCCCAAATGCCCAAATTCAGTTGGGACGCACAACTCAGGTGGGGGTTGGCCTGTGTGCAAATTTCGCAGTTGGGACGGCCGTCCCAACCCAAACAGCCGTCCCAAACCTCTAGGCGCGACCTATATAGGTGGGGCGCGGGTTTTGGCTCCAGTACCTCAATCCAAGCTTCCTATCTTGCTTTTCCTCCTTCTCTATACACTTTTAGCATCCCTAAGAGAGTAGAGCTCACAATGGAACGTGGAGAAGCCTCATCCAGGAGAAAACGCACCGGGACTCGCTGCCGGAAGAACTCCTGTCACCGGCATGTTGCTAGCGTAAGCACATCAACAACGACCGGCAAATATCCAACAATTTTCCTGGTATCCTATGCTGCTGATCTGGATTTTGAAATTTTAGCTACATTCGGCTGGGAGCAAGATGTCGGAAAGTTCATCCACAACATAGGATGGGACTTTCTGCTCCGTGAGCCACCTACTCGGATCCACCGCACTGCCACAATGGAATTTCTTGCCTCTGTCAACATGATGGAAATGCCATCCGAAATTCCCGGAGTGCCACCAACTCAAGCTGTCTCCTATTGGATGGAGGGAGCCTACCGGACCACTGTTCTAGATGACTTTAATGTCATAATGGGTTTCTGCCAGCGAGCAGATACAAGAACACCATAATATCGGTCCGCATATCTGGAAAAACCTGCTGTTCTCACCACCACTAGCATATGGAAAGAGATCACTGGAGCTCACAACCTGCCAACACACTTGAAGGGGGCATCCTTTTCTCCTCCGCTCCGCATATGTCATAAACTGCTCGCCGGGACCCTACAGCCGTAAGGAAAGCCAGGGGAAGGTAACGCTGGCTGACCTTTTTATCGTCTACTATATGCACCAAGGGCATAAGTCCAACCCGGGATACGCATTCCTGAAGGCCATAAAGGAATTCGGTACTCGAGGACCAGCAGGAGCTATCATGGTGGCTCCCCTCCTTACCCCTTTGGCTGAGTATTGGGGATGCACTGATGGAGAAGATCTCCCAGCTAAACTCCAACCAGAGCCGAGCAACGGAGGAGTGCTGACACACATGAATATCCTCAGTAGGCAAGGGACAGGGTTCATCTTGAACCCTATCATCTCGATTTCATGGGATATGCACGACTTCGATACACCGCAAGACATCCCTACTACCTCCGAATCCCAGCAGCAGTCACGCGATCCAGACTTCCCCGGCCTGTACCGACGCCTGGACGAGGAGCATGCATACATGGAAGGAGAGTTCCAGTTCATACGCCAGCAGTTTAGTCAACTGACTGTTAGGCAAGATAGGACGGACCGCCAGATAGAGAGCTTGGTCCAGAATCAGACGAGGTTCCAGCGCCGCCTACTCCGCCGCTTCCCTTCGCTAGTACCGTCCTCCCACTCCAGTCCAGAGGCAGATGATTAGGAGGAGTCTTTTTGTAATTTTTAGTATTTTGAAAAATGCTTGAATGTATCAAACAAAAAGCAGTAATAAATAAAAGTAGTTATTTATGTTTCATATTTCAAAAGCCCATGTGTACAAAAACTATAAAATAAAAGGCACACATTATATACTAAAAAACTGGATTTCAAAAATTCGCGATAAAATTAAATCGCGATAGAAAAAGGCAAAATCAAAATAATCTTCAACAGAAAAAGGAGCTTCAAAACTAGTTCCAACCATCAACCCTCTACACCAATAAAAGAAGGAGAAGAAAAGCCAATGGAAAAGGCTTGACCATCCTCAAAAGGATCCTTGCCTATTCAAAGGCAGAAAAATACTCCCTGACTCAACACCACCACATGAGTCGTCAAACATAAATCACTTGGAGCTGCAATCAGCATCCTTCCATCCAGAAAAGACATCAACAAAAAGGCCGACGGAAAGGCTCGATCATCCCAAGTGGATGCTTGCCTACTCCAAAGGCAAAATGAAAAAGACTACTTCGTGACTCAGCTTCATTACCACATGAGTCATCAAGCACACTCATATAAGGATCTCCGCTTCATTCCCCAACGGAGAACAAGGGTTACACAAGAGCCCATCATACGAAGTCAAGTTCCCTATATCACCAAGGGGCAACAAAAAGAAAAGAAAGAAAATTTTTCATCCGCAACAGAGGCCACTACAGAAAAAAAGGCCAAATAAATGTCTCTAAACAGAGCATATCAAGAAAAATCTCCACAAAGAGGAAAAAAAGAAAAATCTTCACCCCGATCAATAAAACACTTCACAAAGCCAAGAGCCAAGACTCCATCATCAAAGTTGGATCCCCAAGAAATAAAGGAAAATTCCCTAGGGATCACCAAAAAGAAAAAAGAAAAAGATATCTTTTCATTCAAAGAAAAAGCCAATGTGCATAAAAAGAGCATACATGCAAAAAAACAAATCGCAAAAAAAAGAGAAATCGCGAGAAAAGGGTAAAAACCCATTCACCAGCAAAATAAGAGCTTAGGCAAAACCAGCTCAAACAACAGCAGCCAATAAGGAGTCGAAAAACTCCATTTCTCCCTAGAGGGACAATTCAAGACAGATCTCCGGAATGAAATTAATTCCCAGTGGATCATCAACAAGAAAACTACCCCACTGAGCCTACGACAAAGGCAAACTACAAAATTATATCCATAGGGAGTTAGTCGCTCATAACGCCCAAAGACGGATATCCATAGTGAAGCATAAAGCCTTCACTTGCAACAAGCAAGCAAAAAACTAATATCCCCAAGAAATGGGAAATCAACCTATGCAAGAGGCAATCCAAACCCTCAAAGTCTTCACCACTATTGAAGCATTCGCCTAATCAAGAGGCACAACAAAATCCCCAAATGAATCTTCGCCTAATCAAGAGGCACAATCAAGAAGAGAATTCAAAATCCCCAGAGGATTCCCGCCTAAAATAAAAGGTAACCAACAAAAATCCCCGGCAAAACCAGATGGCTAAACAAGAAAAGCCAAAAACAAAGAATCCCCGGCCAAGACCGGACGGCTAAAAGGAAAAGCCAAAACCCCAAAGAATCCTCGGCAAAGCTGGATGGCTAAACAAAGAAAAAGCCAAAACAATGAAATCCCCGGCAAAAGCCGGATGGCTAAACGAAAAAGCCAAAAACAAAGAATCCCCGGTAAAATCGGATGACTAACAGAAAAGTCAAAAAGTCAAAACAAATATTCCCCAAGGAATAGGCGCATGAACAGAAACAATAAGCCGCCAATACATCTCCAAAACCAGATGACCACATGATTGACTATCAAAAAGTCATCCTAAGAGCCTTGCAGAACGGGGTTCGGACCAGGTGGGGGTAGGTACCCATAGAACCTTGCAGAACGGGGTTCGGACCAGGTGGGGGTAGGTACCCATCAGAGCCTTGCGAACGGGGTTCGGACCGGGTGGGGGTAGGTACCCATCGGAATCTTGCGGAACGAGATTTGGACCGGGTGGGGGTAGGTACCCATCGGAGCCTTGTAGAACGGGGTTCGGACCAGGTGGGGGTAGGTACCCATCGGAACCTTGCGGAACGGGGTTAGGACCGGGTGGGGGTAGGTACCAATCGGAATCTTGCGGAACGAGATTTGGACCGGGTGGGGGTAGGTACCCATCGGAACCTTGCGAACGGGGTTCGGACTAGGTGGGGGTAGGTACCCATCGAATCTTGCGAACGAGATTCGGACCGGGTGGGGGTAGGTACCCATCAAAATCTTGCAGAATGAGATTCGAGCCGGGTGGGGGTAGGTACCCATCGAGCCTTGCGGAACGGGGTTCGGACCGGGTGGGGGTAGGTACCCATCGAACCTTACAGAACGGGGTTCGGACCGGATGAGGGTAAGTACTCATCGAGAATCTAGCAAAAATGCGGATTCGTACCGGGTGGGGGTAGGTACCCACCAAAACCTTAAAAATAAGGTATGTACCGGATGAGGGTAAGTACTCATCGAATCTAGCAAATATGCAGATTCGTACCAGGTGGGGGTAGGTACCCACCAGAACCTTAAAAATATGGTTTTGTACCAGATGAGGGTAGATACTCATCAAAAACTCAGCAAAATGCATCGGGTAGAGTAAAAATACTCACCAGAAGCATTACTAAAAACGGGTGCAAAGACTTGCTTCTATTAGAGGATAGTTCAGTGTTGAGCACCTCGGAAGTAAGTACCCACAAGAGTTTAGCAAAATGCGAACTCATACCAGGTGAGGGTAGGTACTCACCAAAACCTTGTAAGAACAAGGTTCATACCTAGTGGGGGTAGGTACCCACAAAAGTCTAGTAAAATACAGACTTATACCGGGTGAGGTTAAGTACTCACCAGAGCTTTATAAAAGGAGGCTCAAACCAGATAGCGGTTGGTACCTATCAAAATATTTATCATCCAGAGGATCAACAAAGAAGCAATATCTGAAGGATAACCGGGCAAAAGGGTTAACTCCTTCCCCTGCCAAATAAATTTGTTGGTATATTAAAACCAACAAATTAATTAGGCAGGTGAAGGGGGGGCAGTTGTAGACCCCTAATTTTTCCCGGCCTCTCAAAATAAAGGCTAGGGAAACTTCACACGAAAATAAAGTTCACCCGGCCTCATATCAAAAACCGAGAAAGACCTCCCGCAACAAGATGGGGTTCACCCATCCACACAATAAAGACTAAGGAGACTTCCTACATGAACATAAAGCTCGCTCGAAATCTTAATAAAGGCCAAGAAGACTACCTATATGAAGATAAAGCTTCAACGAACATCTATCGGCATCAATCTACGTTCAAAAAAGGAAAGGAAAGCTTCCCGGGGGTCCCAGAACGCGAAAACAGGCCAAGACAGGTTGGGACATTCGTCCCAACTTGGGACAGCCGTCCCAAACATCAAAAGACAAGTGAGACGCACATCTCACCTTTGGGACGCACGTCCCAAACCCCAAAATTCAAGTGGGACGGCCGTCCCAACCCAAACTGGCCGTCCCACTCTCCCCCCAGCTTGGCCCAGTGCAAAACGTGCAGTTGGGACGACCGTCCCAACCCAGACGGCCGTCCCAGATGTCCAGGCAGCGAAATCTATAAATAGGAGCCTCATTTGTCATTCTCCACACCCCAGACAACTCCAAGACTTGTCTTCTTCTCTCCCTCCTTCGAATGATCTCTCTGATTGCCTTTAATAGGTAACAATCAGTTAAGGAATTTGTATTCCGGCATTCGATTCTTCTAGAAAATATTTAGTCGAGTCGAGTTTATTCGAGAGGAGAGTCATTGTAGAGTGAGGGATTGCCGCAAAGCGTCCTCTGTATAAAAGACTTATAATATAAAGCTTGCTTCGGAGGTTCTTCTCAATTATCTTCCCTTTTATTGCTTTATTTTATTGCTTTCTGTATGCAATGTAGATAAAACCATGTAGATAGCCATATTTAAATACTGTACGAATAAAATAGGGTAATAGCGTAATTTCTTGTAATATTTACTTAAATGAATTAATCCGTCATAGGGAACCCGAAAGGGGCGTTGTGGGGTGCTAATACCTTCCCCACACGTAACTAACTCCCTTACCCGACTCTGGTTATAATGGCCAAGTTTGGTTTTTATTAAAATCAATGCCTTTTTTCTCCTTTTCCAATGTTTATGGTTAAAACATTGGTGGCGACTCCAAAAGAACCCTTTTCGAAAACCTTGCTTCTATTAGAGGATAGTTCAGCGTTGAGCGCCTCAGAAGCAATGAACATATTTTTAACAAAAAACGCGAGTCTCAACCATCTTTTCGCGACCGCTCGCATTAATGTTCGAGATGTCCCAGGACGTCAGAACGGATGGTGGCGACATTAGTCTCTTTTTATTACGCTGGGTTTTGCAAAAGGTGGCAAAGAGATGCATGAAATAAAATTTTATTTATAGGGAAATTTTATTACAACCACTTTTTTATTTTGGCAAGTACAATCCCTAAGGGCTATCATCTGGAGACGATCCGCGGGCGAATTGCTGGTAGAGGTGATACCGGAAGTCCACTTGCTCTCGGACTTCGTCGCGGTATTCTTGTTGGAATGTTGTCCATTCCTGCCGCATCACCTGCTGATGCTGATACATCTCCTCCTGCCGAGTGTGGTAGGCTTATTGCCGCACCATCATCTGGTCGAGCTGCCGGCGCAGATCGCTCATGTTGCGGTTCATGCCGGCGAAATCGTCCGTGTATGGTGGTGGTTGTTGCTGTTGCTGCTACTACTGCTGGAATTTGGAGGTGTGGGGATATCTTGCATCACCACGAGCTCCTGGAGGTCTAGTGCGAAATCCAGCGAAGGATGAAGGGCCAACTCGGTCCCACAACGGATCAGCATTCCCATGCTGACCAGGACTGACCCGTTGATGGATTCGGGTCGCAAGTTGGAGGCCATCTCTTCCCGGCCGGGGCACCCCCATCTTTCTGCCAGGGGAGTGATAAGAGGACCCATGAGGACGGCCCCCGTTGACCTGTTACCGAAGTCCTTGAGGGCCCTCAGGAAGAAATAGCCAGCGTTGCAGCGCCGCCTCTGGCTCATGCAGTAAAGTATAAAGAGGTCAAGGAGAGTTATCTTACCCTGACTCTCTTTCCTCCCATGGATGGTCCCCGCCAGCAGCTTGTGGCAGATGCGGAGTGCTGGGGTGTCGCCGCCGTCAAAAAGAGACGCACGCGGTCGGAGCGACGTGATGGTTTCGACCCTCTTGTTTTCGCGTTTTTTATGGGTGGTTACAACGCCTTTAGGTTGTCCGATAACCGGGATAACCCATGGGCGAGGTTTTTGAAAGGGCGTCCTTGGGTTGTCCGATAACCGGGCTAACCCAAGGACTAATTTTTGAAGGGTCCTGTGGAGTCGCCACCGATGTTTTTACCGGAAACATCGGAAAAGGAGTTTAAAAAGGCGTTGGTTTTCGAAAACCAACTTTGGTCATTAGAACCAGAGTTGGGTAAGGGAGTTAGTTACGTGTAAAGGAAGTATTAGTTCCTTTACTACGCCCCTTTCGGGTTCCCTATGATAGGCCAGCTACTTTATTAATAAATAAACCGGAAAAATACACTTTTGCCCTTTTTATTTTGCGGAATTTAAAATTATGACTACATGGCCCTAATCTATTACATAATTTAAAATTAAAGCAGTAAAGTAGAGAGGGAGAATTTAAACCTCCGAAGCAAGCTTTCTTTTTATTTCTTTAAAAAAGATGGTGCTTTTAGGCAGCCCTTCACTCTACACGACGCTGGAAACTTTTCTAGACACTGAAAACCACTCACAAAGGCACTCAGAAGCTCCGGAAATGCGTCGGAGGGATTCTAGAGAGAAGTTTTAGAGAGAAGGGAGAGCTAAAGCTGTGTGGTGTGTGGAAATGAGGGGGGGAGAGCCCCTATTTATAGGTTTTCGCGCCTGATAGTGGCAAGACCGCCGTTCTCGTTTGACAGGGTCGAGACCGCCGTCTCACCAAACGAGACCGCCGTCTCGCCATGCCAAAGTGGCGAGACCGCCGTCTGGGAAAGCGAGACCGCCGTCTCGCCATTCGCAGGTGGCGAGACCGCCGGCTCATTTGGTGAGACGGCGGTCTCGCCATTTGCATGAGGCGAGACGGCGGTCTCGATTTCGAGACGGCGGTCTCGTCCCCAAAAGGCGAGAAACCTTATTTTTGTGCTGAAAATCCTTCCTATCCCAATATGGGGGCCTAATAGTTTCTCCTAGTGGCTTGTTAGGCTTCGTCCATCTTCGAATAGGAAGTCTTTTACTCTTTATTTGGAGGTCGGGCAAGATTTGGGGTCTACAGCTGCCCCCCTTTACCTGACTAGTTAGCTGTTGGCCTGTTGTGCCAGACAGATTGACAGGAAGGTAAAGGAGTTGACCTACTTGCCCGGTCACCCTTCAGATGCTCCGTCTTGCGGCGGCTGATCTTCTGGGGAAAATGTTGGTGTTCGTGCACTTCCGGGATACTCCTTCTGACGGTAGCCGATCCCTTCGGTGGACACGTGGTAGAACCTCAGGATACTCCTTCTGACGGTAGTCGATCCTTCGGTTGATGGGTATGAACCCCCCATCAGGCTGGTAGTTGCAGTCCGTTGTGTGGGACTGGATGGGTATGAACCCCCCATCAGGCTGGTAGTTGCAGTCCGTTGTGTGGAACTGGATGGGTATGAACCCCCCATCAAGGTGGTAGTGCGACTTACTGATCCGGCTCAAGCGCAGATCAGGCGCAACGCGTGCGCAAGTTGATAGGTATAAACCCCCTATCAGGCTGGTACAGTCCACTACGTAGGACTGGTGGTAGTGGCGGCTTATTGTTCAGGTGGCCCATGCGCCGGTTAGGTACTCCTTGTGTGCTGGTTGATAGGTATGAACCCCCTATCAGGCTGGTACATTCCACTGCGTAGGACTGGTGGTAGTGGCGGCTTACTGCTCGGGTAGCTCATGCGCCAATTCTTTGGGGAGTGATTTTTGTGTCGATAAATGTACTTGGACCTTTCTGAATGGTCCTTTGTGCCGGGGATTTTGTGTTTCATCCAGCTTTGTTGGTTGCTGGGGATTCTTTGTTTTTGATCTTTGGGGGTGATTATCCGATCCTTGCGGGTTGGTCGGATGATTCTTGTTTGTTGTTCGACTCTTACTTGGTAATCGAAGAAACTTTTGGTTAAGGCAAAAAGGTCGGTGAGGTCTTACCGGGATACCTTTTTTGGTTGTTTGTTATGAATGCAAGCATAAAGTTGATCTTCCTATATGAATGCTTTTTATTTGTCTACAATTCTTTTGTTTGTTTTACTTTTGACAAAGACATTTTTTGTGCGACTACTTGTGTGTGGATGCTTCCTATGCAATTTGTTTTAGTTGAGGGCGTCTAGAAAGTGACCGATACTTTCCCTCTCTCTTTTTTTTGTTCTTTTGCACTTTTTGTTTTGACCCTACTTTTTTTCCTAGACCGCCCTTTGCGGGTTTTCGATCTAGCAGGCTACCCATGTATTTTTTTTGCTTGGCCCTGGTTGGTATCATTTGTCTTGTTTTTATGCTTTCTTGAATTGCTTGTTTTATGCATGCTTATATTTCGTTAATACAGAGGCATTCACACAAGTAGGTAAAGAGAAGAAAAGACAACTTTTATTGATATGAATGTAGACCCCTAATTTTGCCCGGTCTCTCAAATAAAGATAAAAGAGATCACCCGTAACAAGATAAAGCTCGTCTAGCATTACAAATAAGAGCCAAGGAGACTTCCTACATGAAGATAAAGCTTCAACAGACGCATATCGGCATCAACTGACGTCCAAAACAGGCAAGGAAAGCTTCTCGGAGTCCCGAAACGCGCGAACTGGCGAGAACGGTCGAGACGGCCGTCCCAAAGGTGGGACGGCCGTCCCAACTTGCTCCGGCCGGTTGGGACGCGCGTCCGAGGTTGGGACGGCCGTCCCAAGCCCCGAAAAGTGGGACGGCCGTCCGGGTCCCCGGGGGTCCCGGCTGTGTAATTTTGCCATTTGGGACGGCCGTCCCGGTCCGGACGGCCGTCCCGGTCCAGACGGTGGTCCCGAAGTGCGCCGGCTTCGAAAACTATAAATAGGAGGCTCATTTGTCACTTTTTCACACCACGAGACATCCCGGAGAGCTCCGAAACACTTTCTAAAACTCGAGCACTTGTCTATTTCTCTCCCTCTCTTGAATGATCTTTCCAGATTGCCTTAAATAGGTAACAATCGGTTAAGGAATTATATTCGGCATTCGATTCTTCTTTAAATTTTTAGTAGAGTCGATCCTGTATTGGTGAGGAGAGTACTGTGTAGAGAGAGGGGTTGCCAAAACGCATCCTCACGGTTCGAGATTCTCAATATCAAGCTTGCTACGGAGGTTCTTTTCAATTCTCTTCTCTTTTATTGCTTTATTTATTGTTTTATTTAGCTTTATTTATGCCATGTAGAATAAAATCATGTAGATAGCTATTTTGTCTCTTTTATTGCTTTATTTAGCTTTATTAATCATTTTATGCATGCAATATAGAATAAAATCATGTAGATAGCCATTTAATATTATGTAATAAAATAGGGTAATCGCGTAATTTCTCGTAGTCTTTACTTAAATGAATTAATCTGTCATAGGGAACCGAAAGGGGCGTTGTGGGGTGCTAACACCTTCCCCACACGTAACTAACTCCCTTACCCAACTACTGGTTATAATGGCCAAGTGCGGTTTTTCTTAAAATCAACATTTTTCCTTTTCCAATGTTTATGGTCAAAACATTGGTGGCGACTCCATAAGAACCCCTTTTCGAAAACCTTTTAAAACAAAAACGCGAGTCTAAACCATCTTTTCGCGACCGCTCGCATAAACGTTTCTAAGACGTCCCCCTCGGACGTCGGAAAGGGACAGCGGCGGCAGATGGCGACTCCACTGGGAAGCTAGAGAGTTGATCCCATTTAGTGACGAGATAAATTCAAACTAAGTAAAGATTTGAAATTACGCCTTTACCCTTACGTATGTTTTTATTATATGGCTTTAAATAACTTGCTGTATGATTATTTCTGCAATTGTTTGAAATATAAATTGCACACAAAAACCCTTGCACACAACGGTCCCTCTATGCCGGGGGCAAGAGTGAATATCTATAGGGAGTGGGTGGCGGATACGATCGGTTAGTTGGCACACGGGGCTACTGCCGGTTGTCGGAAAACCACCAACTCAAGGTGATAACTCTCTTCTTTTGGTCTAAGGGTGTCGCCACGGAGTTCCGTGCATGACCCGAGGATTGAGAGATTGAGAGGTCCCTATAATGGGGGCACCTTGGGGACCTTTGGCCTGGTGAGAACAGTTAGAACCACCTAAACCAAGCACGTTTACGCGGGAAAATCCTACCTCGTGATTAAATAAGCGTGGCTACGCTCGTGGATGTATGAATTGTGTGTGCATACGTTTGCTTGCATTTGTATTGATGCATTAGCATAGGGTAATCATACAACAAACAAAAAAGTGAAAAACCCTAAAAATCACAAAAAATGAAAAAAACAAGCTAAAAATCATAAAAAATACCTTTGTTATAAAATAAAAAAATTATTATTAATAAAAGTCTCATAATTCATATCACCTTTTCTTCATCAAAAATAAAAAGGAAAGAAAATAGGACTCTCTTCATCAAAATCCATAAACATTCATATAGGTAAGCTTTCTTTTCGAGAAAAACCCAGTATTATCATACATCATATTAGGAACAAAACATGATAATACTTAGAAAAACAAACACTTGCATACACACATTTACAAAAATTCATCCTCATATCATGCATTTTCATTTACTGCTAGACAATGGAGGGATCCGAGTAATAGACGGTTAAAGAAAGTGGAGATCCTTCTATGCAGTGTAGAGAAGTTAAGGCATTTGTGTACATATATGCCGCCGGAGGTTTATGCTAACTTTGAGAAGTCTTATGGAAGAATTCTTGACCTCCTGAAAATCGGCATTGACCCAATATTTGTTAGAGCATTGGTCCACTTACGGAATCCCGATTTACATTGCTCGAATTCTCGCAATTTGACTTGGTACCAACCTTAGAAGAATACGAACTCATGGTTAGATGGCCTCAATCGGTTGGGGTTTATGTCGCTCGGGAGAATATACGGCCGTGAGTAAGGTTGCTACTATTATACGACTTGCCTCCTCATCAATCTATCCTAGAGGGAAAAGGGAATATCGAGAGGTTGGAAAATGGCTATAATAGAAGACCACTTAGTCTCTTTAGCCGAAAAGAAAGAGCTGGTCAACATTCAACAAAACTCTAGCACTAGCAATGTTCGGAATCATATTATTCCCATTCCATGTAAACATCGTGGATCATGCTTGCAATGGACGCATTCTTCGCACGGGATGTATACTCTAAGAGCCCTATACCTGCGATCCTTGGCGATACCTACTTCTACGTAGAATTTTGCCGACGAAACGGGGAAAAACACTCGAGATGTTGTATTCCATTGCTATATATATGGGGTGTTACTCACTTTTACGCCTCAAGCCACATGGGTGTATTTCACGACCCTTTAAGAAGTTTCTCAAAAATCCCTCTTCAACATCGTCAAGCCTTAGAGTGGAAAATCGAGTTAGAAAAGCTGGAACATAGAGCATGTATCATGGGTTTGCCCTTGGTTCAGACCGGTTATATTCTCATACGATGCGGAGACTACACTGAGTATACCACTTCTAGGTCTCGGAGGTCTGTATAGCCTACTCTCCTAAAATGGCTATGAGACAACTTATGAGAACTCAAGCTGCGCCAACCCAAGAAGAGCTCGGAGAGCTGAGTCTATGCCACTATTCCCATAACTTTGAAGAAGTATCTGCTGTCCGGAAAGCATGGGAAAGACCGGTCTACCGGGGGATAAAGAACTCGGAAAGGCTCAAGTATCTACATCCCTTGAATATGAAGAATGGAGGAAAAATAGAGGGATACCCCTACCATCTTACGCATTCACTAAAGCGTTAGCCGGCGAAGAGCTACAATTACGGGTCAATGCCTTAAACAAAAGGGTTGAAGTCATGGAAACTTCGGTGAGGACTTTTGAAGAAAAAGAGCAAGAATCAACCATTATAATAGATGGTCTAAAAAGGCAATGCAAAAAGAAGGACCATGAGATAGAGCTTCTCAAGAATGATTATCTTGACTACCAAGAAGAGGCTAAACAAACACTGAAAGTTCAGAGGCTTGAACAAGATAGTCTTTTCCAGGACATGAATGACGAAATAGCACGTTTTGAGAAGGCACTTGCGGAAGCAGGCAAAAATGATCAAGTTGATGCGGGATGACCTAGCGGGAACTCGGTGCGAAGCACAAAAGTGGCGAGAAACCGCTGAAAAATACAAGAAAAGCCTGAATGAGCTGCATGATAAAGAAAAGGATGGTTTAGCTCGGTACGGTCATTTACTTCGTGAAAGAGACCAAATAAGAGAGAGTCGACCAACAACACGCTTTGATCGTTCATCTAGAAGAAAAGATGAGAGAGGCTCGTCGATATAGTGAAGATATGAGTCAAGCGGTACATGAGCAAATCAAGATACTCGGAAACCATGTGAGAATAGGCTGAAGGCGAATTACGAAGAAAACCTAATTTACCTATAGGACTCTTCAAGCTTTTCCGTTTTTGTCGGCACTTGCTCCAAAGCATTGTATAGAAGGATTTACACTTTCTAATAAAAGGATTTATTTTTCTCTCCTTAAATTGTCTATTGCATTCATAAGTTGCATACATTCATATATCCCTCCTCATTTTAATAATAAAGATAATAAAAAGAAAGGATTAATTGATGTGCTTTCCACAAATCGAGAAAAATGGAAAAGAAGCCTTTCGTCATCAAAATCTCTACGACGGTCGATAAACCCGAAGACGATAACAAACAAGCACCGTTAATCATTCCAAGGGAGAAGGAAATAACACCTATACGTTTATTCGTGCCTCGTCCTTTCCCTTACTTATCAAATAAAGCTGTACCTTGGAGATATTCGGAAGAATTGCCGAGTCAATCAAGACATCTCCAACATAGCCGGTATTGGGGGCATGACTCGAAGTGGAAGAATATATTCCCCAAGGAATTACAAGAAAATACTTCTAAAGAAAAGGTGAAAAATAAGGCAGAAGAGGAAAAAGAATCCAAGGAGGAGACGAGATGAGTTACTCCAATACATAAGACAAAGTGAGTACTCCATCATCGATCAACTCAATCGTACTCCGGCAAAGATAACTTTGTTATCACTCATAATGAGTTCAGAACCGCATCGAAACGCGTCTGTTAAAGGTTTTGAATGAATCATTCGTTCCACATGCAATATCCCAAGACAAGTTTGAAGGAATTATTGGCAATATCACAGCCAATAATCACCTTACTTTCACTAACGAAGAATTCCCTTTGGAAGGGTCAAATCATAATAAACCTTTGCATATCTCTGTCAAATGCAAGGAATATCTCATTTCCAAAGTTCTTGTGGATAATGGATCATCCTTAAATGTTATGCCTAAAAGTACACTCGACAAGATAACGGTGCAAGGAACACACATGCGTCCAAGTAATACAATTGTTCGAGCCTTTGATGGATCAAGACGAGAAGTAGTAGGAGAGATCGGTCTACCAATCCAAATCGGCCCTACTATCTTCAACATAGACTTCCACGTGATGGATATCACACCGGCATACAGATTGTCTCCTTGGTAGACCTTGGATTCATAGCGCTAAGGCAATACCTTCAACGCTCCACCGAGAAAGTCAAATTTGCGACAAATGATAAACTAGTCACGGTTCAAGGCTGAAGAAGACTTTCTAATTAGTAAGCCGATCTATCCGGCCATATGTGGATGCGAGTGAAGAGGCTCTTGAAACATCTTTTCAAGCACTCGAAATTGCCTATATCGAAAGACTCCCTAGTAACATGAAGGTGGCCCATATGATGAAAAGATATGGATATCGCCCGGGACGGGGGCTTGGAAAGAACGCTCAAGGAATAAGAGAGCCACCAGATTTCAAAGATAATCCGCTAAAGTATGGGTTAGGGTATGACCCTACGAAAGATCAAACCATACGAACAGCGAGAAGTCTTATCCCTCGAAGACGATTTTCGAAAAGGAGGGATATTAGCGCAAAGGGTAGCGTTAGTCGTTAGGTGTCCTTCTTTCGATTCTAAGGGATGTAAACCTAATGACTATTAGAGATCACTCCTCGGGGTATGCCGAGTCCCAGAGCATCTCTAGGGCACACATTTATCCAAAATTACAAAAAGAATGCTATTCTTACTATCTGTTTCTCTTCTTGCTAAATATGTCTATACCCCATCTTCAATAAACAAGATTTAGATAGATGTTTTGTTCCAAATGCGTCAGAATAATTAAAGCGCCGCAAAGTAAAGTAAAATTGATTGATTAACTAGAAACACAAATGAAATCTATATTCACAAAGTCAAGTTTCGACAATGTTGTGCAAAAATATAATAATATATACGCATATAAAAAGAAAGCCCGTCAAGGTCAAAGACCAAGACAAGAAAATAAAAGGGCAAAATACCGGCGGGAAACCCACAAAGGGGGCTGCGCAAAAATTAGGGTAAACCCGTGAGGAGACCAGAACAATAATAAAGGGTAGCCTGGGCAAAAGTTAGGGTTATCAAAAGTCCGCTAGGTATTCCTTAAAAATAAATATAAAAAGGGAAAACCTAGACAAAAGTTAGGACATAAGCACGACATCCCGGACTGAAAACACTGAAAGGGCGGCCTAGGGAAGTTAATCAATCGCAAAAAGGCGCCATAAACCGGTAAACAATGACGCCACATCATAAGAATGAAACGTTTATCTAAACTAGCCTAAACACGACCAACCTTGGCCAGCCATTCTTACAGAGACCTCTATTATAAAAAATATCCCTCTAAAACACAAGCCCTTGTTGTGAATCCTTTTCTTTCTTTTCTCTTGACCATTTCATCATAAAGCATTCAAGTAATAAGGAGAATGTGGAAATATAGTGATCAATAGGAAGGTTGAAATTCCTAAGGAAAGGAAGGGGGCATTGATATGGCGGTTACCACTGTGAACAACGGATTGCTCTTCGGCAAAAGCAAGAAAAAATCCACGACGACAAATTATGTACGGCTAAGCTTGTTAATCGAAGAAACATGATGACAATGTTAAGGCACAACACCAAGAATGCGTCCAGAGTCAAAGCATATCGGTTAAAACTTTCGAAATATTAACTAAAATAGATCATAGGATGCATATCATGAAGCATTACATGCATTAAAGCATAGATGAAGGGAATCCTATCTTCAAACTTCATCAAAAAACATGAAAATTAACTCAAAAAAATCGAAAATCCCCTCCAGCGGCTCGAGACGGCCGTCCCAAAGTCGGGACGGCCGTCCCAAGTCCCCAAATTCAATTGGGACGCGCGTCCCAGGTGGGACGGCCGTCCCACTTCCCCGCTGATGGCCCCTGTGTATTTTTTCGATCGAGACGGCCGTCCCAACCCGGACGGCCGTCCCAATGGTCTGGCGCGCTCTATAAGTGCCGGGCGCGGATTGAGCTTACGCACCCCATTCCAAGCTTTCTATCTTGCTTCTTCTCCCTTTCTACACATTTCTAGCATTCTTAAGCAAGTATGGAGCACGGAGAATCTTCATCCAGGAGAAAACGCTCTAGAAACCACTGCTAGAGGAACTACTACGAGTCGGTACTCAACTAGCGAGAATCGCACCAACTACGTCTAGTAAATATCCGGCAATTCTCCTGGTACCCCACTACTGCAATTGGACTTCGAAATCCTAGCTACATTTGGGTGGGATCAAGATGTCGAGAAGATACATCCACAACATAGGATGGGACTTTACGCTCCGCGAGCTACCTACTCGGATCCATCGCACTTGCCACGATGGAATTTCTTGCTTCGTCAACATGGTGGAAATGCCATCTTCAATTCCTGGGGTGCCACCAACTCAAGGCTGTCTCCTCTTGGATGGATGGAGCCTACTGGGACCATTGCTCTGGATGACTTTAATGTCATTATGGGTTTACGCCGGCGGCGAGATACAAGAACTCCGAGTGCCGGTCCGCATATTTGGAGAAGCCAGTTGCTCTCACCACTTGCTACCATGTGGAAGGAGATCACCGGAGGCTGTCATTACGCCATCAAATGCGAAGGGTGCAGCTTTTTCTCCCCACTCCGCGTATGTCATAAATTGCTGGCCGGGACCATACACGGCGGAAGGAGAGCCAAGGAAAGGTAACTCTGGCCGACCTTTTCATTGTTTCTTGTATGCACCAGGGGCATAGGTGCAACCCGGGGTATGCCTTTCTCAAAGCCGTCAAGGATTGCGGCACTCGCGGTCCAGCGGGAGCGATCATAATAGCTCCCTTTCTCACCCCTCTAGGCTGAGTATTGGGGATGTAGCGACGGAGAAGACATCCCGGCTAGTCTTCGGCCGGAGCCGATCAATGGCGGAGTGCTTGGCCCATATGAACATCCTCGGCGAGGCAAGGTACGGGGTTTATCTTAAACCCAATCCTCTCTATCTCGATGGACATGCGGGATTTCGACACACCACGGGATATCCCCACCACTTCGAGAATCCCGGCGGCGGTCTTACGACCACGACTACGCAGGCTTATACGGGCGCCTGGATGATGAGCATGCCTACATGGAAGGGCAATTCCGGTTCATGCGACAACGGTTTGGTCGGTGACCATGAGGCAAGACAGGACGGACCGCCAAATAGAAAATCTGGTCCGAGACCCGGGCGAGGTTCCAACGCCGCTTGCTCCGCCGCTTCCCTTCGCCGGCACCATCCGCTCACTCCGGTCCGAGGCGAGACGATTAGGAGGTTTTATGATGCTTTCTAGTAGTTCAAAAATGTTTGAATGTATTATCCAAAAAAATATATATATAAAAGTTGTTATTTCCATTTGCATCTTGAAAAGCCTACGTGTAAAATAAAAAGGCACACGTAATATAGCAAAAAGCCAGATTTCAAATAACTCGCGTTGATCGCGAAAGAAAAAGGCGAAATCAAAACTATCTCGACGAGAATAAAGAAGCTTCAGAAAAAATAGCACCAATAAAAGAAGGAAGCCATCAAAACGAAAAATGGCCAACGGAAAAGCTTGATCATCCCCAAGCGGATCCTTGCCTACTCCGGAGGCAAGACAAAAAGATTACTTCGCGACTCAGCTTCATCACCACATGAATCACCAAGCACACTCACGCAAGAGTCTCCATTTCATTCCCCAAAGAAGAATAAGGACTACACAAGAGTCCATCGAAAGAAAGCACGAGAATCAAATCACCCAAATCACTGGGGGCAACAAAAAGAAAGAAGAGAAAAGCCTTTCATCCTCTAACAAAGGCCACTTGCATGAAAAAGCCAAAAGAAAATCCCCAGGAAGAGCACATCAAGAAAAATCTATAAAAGAAAATAAGAAATTTCCATCCCTAGGAGACCAATAAAATTCCTCGAGGGATCATTCCATCTAACGTGCATAAAAGGCACACATACGAACCCATTCCCAGCAGAAATAAAAGCATAGACAAAAGCCGGTTCAAGCAATAAGGAGTCAAAAACTCCATTTTCCCTCTAAGGGGGCAATTCAAAAGAGATCTCGGTCGGAGCAATCAAATTCTCAAAAGAAAAATTTCACTAGGTGAGCTTACAACGGAACTACTTGTTTGCTCAAAATAAGCAAAGAGCTAATATCCCAGAGAAATGGGAAATCAACCTATGCGAGAGGTAATGCAAGCCCAAAAGCATAAAAGTCTTCACCATCGCTGAAGCAATTGCCTAATCAAGAGGCACAATCAAAGTCCCCAATAAATTCCTGCCCAAAAGGCAACCAACGAAGAATCCCAGGTAAAGCCGGATAACTAAAATAGAAAAGTCAAAAAGAAAGAAAATCAATCATTCCTCATGGAATAGGCGCATGATCGAGAGACAATAAGTCGCCGGAAGCCGGGTGGGGGTACGTACTCACCTAAGCCTTGCAGAACGGGGCTTACCAAAAACTTCATACCGGGTGGGGGTACGTACTCACCTAAGCCTTGCAAAACGGGGCTTACCAAAAACTTCATACCGGGTGGGGGTACGTACTCACCTAAGCCTTGCAAAACGGGGCTTACCAAAAACTTCATACCGGGTGGGGGTACGTACTCACCTAAGCCTTGCAAAACGGGGCTTACACAAAAAACTTCATACCGGGTGGGGGTATGTACTCACCTAAGCCTTGCAGAACGGGGCTTACCAAAAACTTCATACCGGGTGGGGGTACGTACTCACCTAAGCCTTGCAAAACGGGGCTTACCAAAAACTTCATACCGGGTGGGGGTACGTACTCACCTAAGCCTTGCAGAACGGGGCTTACCAAAAACTTCATACCGGGTGGGGGTACGTACTCACCTAAGCCTTGCAGAACGGGGCTTACCAAAAACTTCATACCGGGTGGGGGTACGTACTCACCTAAGCCTTGCAAAACGGGGCTTACCAAAAACTTCATACCGGGTGGGGGTACGTACTCACCTAAGCCTTGCAAAACGGGGCTTACCAAAAACTTCATACCGGGTGGGGGTACGTACTCACCTAAGCCTTGCAAAACGGGGCTTACCAAAAACTTCATACCGGGTGAGGGTACGTACTCACCTAAGCCTTGCAGAACGGGGCTTACCAAAAACTTCATACCGGGTGGGGGTACGTACTCACCTAAGCCTTGCAAAACGGGGCTTACAAAAAAAACTTCATACCGGGTGGGGGTACGTACTCACCTAAGCCTTGCAAAACGGGGCTTACCAAAAACTTCATACCGGGTGGGGGTACGTACTCACCTAAGCCTTGCAAAACGGGGCTTACCAAAAACTTCATACCGGGTGAGGGTACGTACTCACCTAAGCCTTGCAAAACGGGGCTTACCAAAAACTTCATACCGGGTGAGGGTACGTACTCACCTAAGCCTTGCAAAACGGGGCTTACCAAAAACTTCATACCGGGTGAGGGTACGTACTCACCTAAGCCTTGCAGAACGGGGCTTACCAAAAACTTCATACCGGGTGGGGGTACGTACTCACCTAAGCCTTGCAGAACGGGGCTTACCAAAAACTTCATACCGGGTGGGGGTACGTACTCACCTAAGCCTTGCAGAACGGGGCTTACCAAAAACTTCATACCGGGTGAGGGTACGTACTCACCTAAGCCTTGCAAAACGGGGCTTACCAAAAACTTCATACCGAGTGAGGGTACGTACTCACCTAAGCCTTGCAAAACGGGGCTTACCAAAAACTTCATACCGGGTGAGGGTACGTACTCACCTAAGCCTTGCAAAACGGGGCTTACCAAAAACTTCATACCGGGTGAGGGTACGTACTCACCTAAGCCTTGCAAAACGGGGCTTACCAAAAACTTCATACCGGGTGGGGGTACGTACTCACCTAAGCCTTGCAGAACGGGGCTTACCAAAAACTTCATACCGGGTGAGGGTACGTACTCACCTAAGCCTTGCAGAACGGGGCTTACCAAAAACTTCATACCGGGTGGGGGTACGTACTCACCTAAGCCTTGTAGAACGAGGCTTATCAAAAACCTTGCAGAACGGGGTTCATACCAGATGGGGGTAAGTACTCATCGAGTTAGTCAAAATGCGAGACTCCTACCAGGTGAGGGTAAGTACTCACCAGAACATTATATAGTGAAACTCAAAAACTAGATGGGGGTTCGTACTCATCAAACACCGGATGGGGGTGTATACTCATCAAGCCTTACAAAAAGGAGCTTACCCGACGAGGGTTCATTCTCATCAAACCGAGATAGGGGTTGGTACCTATCAAAACTATTCATCATCCAGGAGGATCAGCAACGTCGGCAAAGCGACATCAGAAGGATAACCGAGCAAAAAGGGTTAACTCCTTCTCCTACCGGCTAATTTTATCGGCATATTAGGCCAATAAATTAGCTAGGCGAGGAGAAGGGGGCAGCTGTAGACCCCTAATTTTGCCGGTCTCTCAAATAAAGATAAAAGAGATCACCCGTAACAAGATAAAGCTCGTCTAGCATTACAAATAAGAGCCAAGGAGACTTCCTACATGAAGATAAAGCTTCAACGAGACGCATATCGGCATCAGCTGACGTCCAAAACAGGCAAGGAAAGCTTCTGGAGTCCGAAATGCGCGAAGCTGGCCGGAGCAGTCGAGACGGCCGTCCCAAAGGTGGGACGGCCGTCCCAACTTGCTCCGGCCAGTTGGGACGCGCGTCCGAAGTTGGGACGGCCGTCCCAAGCCCCGAAAAGTGGGACGGCCGTCCCGGGTCCCCGGGGGTCCCAGCCTGTGTAATTTTGCCATTTGGGACGGCCGTCCCGAGTCCAGACGGCCGTCCCAGGTCCAGACGATGGTCCCGAAGTGCGCCGGCTTCGAAAACTATAAATAGGAGGCTCATTTGTCACTTTTTCACACCACGAGACACTCCAGAGAGCTCCGAAACACTTCTAGAGCACTTGTCTATTTCTCTCCCTCTCTTGAATGATCTTTCAGATTGCCTTAAATAGGTAACAATCGGTTAAGGAATTATATTCGGCATTCGATTCTTCTTTAAATTTTTAGTAGAGTCGATCCTGTATTGGTGAGGAGAGTACGTGTAGAGAGAGGGGTTGCCAAAACGCATCCTCACGGTTCGAGATTCTCAATATCAAGCTTGCTACGGAGGTTCTTTTCAATTCTCTTTTCTTTTATTACTTTATTTATTGTTTTATTTAGCTTTATTTATGCCATGTAGAATAAAATCATGTAGATAGCTATTTTGTCTCTTTTATTGCTTTATTTAGCTTTATTAATCATTTTATGCATGCAATATAGAATAAAATCATGTAGATAGCCATTTAATATTATGTAATAAAATAGGGTAATCGCGTAATTTCTTGTAGTCTTTATTTAAATGAATTAATCTGTCATAGGGAACCCGAAAGGGGCGTTGTGGGGTGCTAACACCTTCCCCACACGTAACTAACTCCCTTACCCAACTCTGGTTATAATGGCCAAGTGCGGTTTTTCTTAAAATCAACATTTTTTCCTTTTCCAATGTTTAAGGTTAAAACATTGGTGGCGACTCCATAAGAACCTCTTTTCGAAAACCTTTTAAAACAAAAACGCGAGTCTAAACCATCTTTTCGCGACCGCTCGCATAAACGTTTCGAGACGTCCTCCGGACGTCGGAAAGGGACGGCGGCGACAATGAACAGATGGTTTATTTTTACATGGGGATTTACAAAAGAATTTGTAAGCAAGGCTGGCCAAGGTTGGCTAAACTGTATGAGGGTGCCACAATCGTGTCTGTGATCTTTGTCTCCCCATTTTTCCTGGTCCCTTCAATTGAGATGCTCGAATCCGAAGTGAAGACTATGCGAAGTCTGCTTTGTATTACCTTAGTCGCCTTTGTGGTTTTCAGCTAAGGTAATTATTGCTCTCTCTTTTGTGTTTTTGTTGTTGTTGTTTTTTTTTTTTTTTTGAACCTCTAATTTCTGCCTAGGACATGTCCTAGCGAGGAATGTGGACCCTATCTTTTGCCCGGGACGCTCTTTGTGAGTTTTCATCCTGACGGGTCATGAGCGATGTCTTTAGGGGTAGTATTTCTTTACCGCATCTGAATTGACAAGATATCGGAGCTCTTCTCCATCCATGTTGGTGAGGATGAGGGCTCCTTCTGAGAAGGCTCGCTTGACCACAAAGGGTCCCTCGTAGTTTGCTGTCCACTTCCCAATTTTGTCTTTCTAGGCTGGAAGCAATTTCTTTAGTACTAGATCTCCTTCTTGGAAGGTGCGGGGATTGACCTTCTTGTCGTAGGCTTTCTTGATTTTCTTTTGGTAAGCTTTCCCCCGACATATGGCGTCCAGCCGTTTTTCTTCGATTAAGTTCAACTGATCATACCAGTTTTGGGCCCATTCAGCTTCTGTCAACTTTGCTTCCATGACAACTCGTAGGGAGGGTATTTCGACCTCTATTGGTAGTACGACTTCCATTCCGTATACGAGGGAGAACGGGGTAGCCCCTGTGGAGGTTCGTACCGACGTTCGGTATCCGTGTAAGGCGAAGGGAAGCATCTCATGCCAGTCTTTGTAGGTCATTACCATTTTCCGGACAATTTTCTTACTATTCTTATTGGCTGCCTCTACTGCACCATTCATCTTTGGTCGGTACGGAGAGGAATTGTGGTGCTGGATTTTGAAGTCCTGACATAACTCCTCCATCATTTTATTGTTGAGATTGGTCCCATTATCAGTAATGAGCCTATGAGGGGTGCCGTATCGACATATAATGTTTTTCTTGATGAAGGTGGTCACCACTTTCTGAGTCACATGTGCATATGACGCCGCCTCAACCCACTTGGTGAAATAGTCGATTGCCACCAAGATGAAACGATGGCCGTTAGATGCTTTGGTTTCGATGGGTCCGATGACATCGATGCCCCACATAGAAAATGGCCATGGTGTAGCCAGGTTACTGAGAGGTGCGGGTGGCACGTGAATATTATCGGCGTAGACTTGACACTTATGACACTTCTTGGCATATTGGTGACAATCGACTTCCATCGTGGACCAAAAATACCCTACCCTAAGGATTTTCTTTGCCATGACATGCCCGGGTGAGTGGGTTCCAAAAGTCCCTTTGTGGATTTCTTTTATCAAGGTTTGGGCTTCTTCTTGGTCCACACACCTTAAGAGAGTAGAATCGGGGCTCTTTTTGTAGAGGGTTCCTTCAATCAACGTGAACCCTACGACCCTCTTACGAATAGTTTGCTTGTCATTATTGCTGATTCCCTCGGGATATTCACCCCTCATGAGGTACTGCTTGATGTCATGATACCAGGGGTTTTGATTGAAAGTGATCCTAGCAAAGATCTCATTGATTTGATGAAGTCAAAGATAAAGTCAAGGGTCAACTCTGCAGCAGTCAAACAAGTCACTCAGAACAAAGGAGCTGAAGACTTAGTGTGTCTAAACAGAAAGCTTAGGTAAAACCACTTTACCTTTTCCATCGCATAAAGCTTCTTCACTCAATTTGCAAAATGCCTCAAAAATAGTTTTAAACAAATAAAAAACAAAAGCATTTTGGCAAAGAATTTTCTTAAACAAGTTATTAAGCTGATAAAGGTTTGAAAGAATCAATTTAAAACACTTAGAATGTTTTAAAAAGTGTTTTTACAATATTTTAATCGATACAAACTTCTTTTAATCGATTAAAACTCTTTATAATAGATTAGAATTCGAATATAATAGGTCAGAATGCAATATAATCGATCAGATCTTAAATATGAGCGATTAGAATTATTTTAATCGATTAAAACACGTTTCAATCGATTAAAATCACTTTGGATGTCAGTATGATCGATCAGAATGAGATTATGACCGATCGAGTTGGTTATGATCGATCAGAATTGAATTATGACCGATCAGACTTATTTCAATCGATTAAAACGCATTTCAATCGATTAAAATAACTTAGAAAATCTTTTCAATCGATTAAAACGAACTTTCAATCGATTAAAATGACTTGAAAATATATGTGCAGATTTTCAATCGATTGAAACGACTTTTTATCAGTTAAAACGTTTTACAAACATTTTCAAAGTATAAAACAATCGATTGAATCGCGTATTAATCGATTGATTTGTTTAAAAACCTTCTTATAAAACTTTCCAAGTTATTTTAAGCTGATATAAAGTCGTTTCAATCGATTGAAAATCTGCACATATATTTTCAAGTCATTTTAATCGATTGAAAGTTCGTTTTAATCGATTGAAAAGATTTTCTAAGTTATTTTAATCGATTGAAATGCGTTTTAATCGATTGAAATAAGTCTGATCGGTCATAATTCAATTCTGATCGATCATAACCAACTCTGATCGGTCATAATCTCATTCTGATCGATCATACTGACATCCAAAGTGATTTTAATCGATTGAAACGTGTTTTAATCGATTAAAATAATTCTAATCGCTCATATTTAAGATCTGATCGATTATATTGCATTCGACCTATTATATTCGAATTCTAATCGGTCATAAAGAGTTTTAATCGATTAAAAGAAGTTTGTATCGATTAAAATATTGTAAAAACACTTTTTAAAACATTCTAAGTGTTTTAAATTGATTCTTTCAAACCTTTATCAGTTAATAACTTGTTTAAGAAAATTCTTTGCCAAAATGCTTTTGTTTTTTATTTGTTTAAAACTATTTTTGAGGCATTTTGCAAATTGAGTGAAGAAGCTTTATGCGATGGAAAAGGTAAAGTGGTTTTACCTAAGCTTTCTGTTTAGACACACTAAGTCTTCAGCTCCTTTGTTCCGAGTGACTTGTTTGACTCGCTGCGAGTTGACCCTTGACTTTATCTTTGACTTCATCAAATCAATGAGATCTTTGCTAGGATCACTTTCAGTCTCCCCTATTTGATGAAGACAAACACCATTTTGAAAAAAACAATCTCTGCAAAATAAGTCACTTGATAATGCGAGTTAGGTGAGAAATATAAGAATGTAATAAAGTTTTGTTTCTCCCCTAAAACTTATTTCTCCCCCTAAAATGTTGTTCTTAAATTTATCTTAAAGTGATGCAACTATTTCTCCCCCTTTTGACTTCATCAAAAATAGGGAATAGAAGAGAGAAGAATGTAAGGTTTCGAAAAATATGCTCAAGTTTTTGAAAATACAAAAGTGAATCAATATTTCACTCATGAAAAGAATCAATTAAAGTTGATTCAAACTTATCTCCATTAACACGTTTGTAATGAATACAATTAACACGTGTAAAGATAAGGGAATCACGCTTTAGTAGCATGTTTACGAAACATGACCATTAACTAAAGCCTTTAATCTTTCTTCCCAGAATAAAAATCGATTAAAAACGAGCATAATCGGTTAAAATGTTCTTGGTAAATGATTTTAATCGATTGAAAGAAAAGTTTAATCGATTAAAACATTTAAGATTTTGAAAACATGAAATTTTAGTAAAAACAATCGATTATTTCGACTTTAAATCGATTAAAACAGTAATGAAAACTATTGTTTAAGTTTATTTAACCGATTAAAAGGTGTTTTTATTGACTAAAACAACCAGATTTTGAAAACCATGATATATCCGATGCTAATCTTTTATATGTAATCTATTGGATATGTTGTGAACTGATTGTCTAGATTACTATCAACTATATTGATTGTCTTTTTACTAACAGATTAACAATATCGGATTTTAGATTCTTTGGGATCTATGATCTACTTCTATCTATGCCAGTTTAATCTCAATTAGACCCTAAATCATATCAATCAAGGTTAAGGCAAATGTACCTGGTATAACACCGAGTAATATCACGATCCATGCAAACAATATAAAGATAGAAATAAGCAGAAGATAAAGATGATGAGGGGAACTAGTCATCCCAATTTCCCTGATTGAGCTGCTTATCCACCAGCTTGGTGATCATTCATTTGATCCCCACCAATATCAAAAGATAATAGGCTTTCCTTTTTGCTGGAACTAATTTTGCTCTATCAACTATTTGAGTCAACAAGCTGCTGTCACTCCTGTATCGACAGCATGAACACGAAACTTTTCCTGAAAAGAAATCTTTTAGCAGGTTCTTGTTATTATTGATCGCATTACGATCCATGGTTGACACTCAATGGAATTAAATGTTTCTTTAGGAACATCAGCTATTACACATCTGAGGCATAATCATGTACTGACCAAATCCCACACAGAATGCATGATATCATAAATTGCATGAATCACAGGTTAATGATGTACTGAGATAGGAATTTTCTTTCATAATAGCCAACCCATTTTGAACCCTGCAGTTGTCATCATCCAAGCAAATAACTGCATTCTTATTAATGTAGTATGATGGGTGTTATTCTCACTTTCAGTGAACCAGTCATCATTATCTTTTGAGGAATGAATCATTTTTAACTTTGTTGTTTCCAGTGGTATCATATGCACAAGTGATTAACAAAAAAACTTATTCTGGTAGAGTGGGCAATGATTAGTAATGCAAACACAGCAGAACTAGTGATGACAGTAATCCAGAGCTTTCACTATATTTTTCTTCAGCGAGAGAACAAATCAACAGTTTAAAATTTATCCCTGTACACACATTCTCTGTGCCACGTTATTCAATTTTTGAATTGCTGTTCCAGATTGGTTCCCTTATAGTGTCACCTCGTGACATTGATGATTAAAGCAAATATTCAAAGTTGCACAGTTCCAATGAATATCACCAAGAGTTTTGAACCAATGCATGTTCAAAATTATTTCAGAAATATTGCTAGGTAATATCAAGAAATCTAATGTAAACATTTGTTCATTGAACTTCCTAGTAATCAACAATTTATTACCAGAATCAACTATCACTGAAAAAATCTTTGATAAACTATGTTTTCAGTCCTAACAGTTTGACCTGTTTGTAACTAGTGTCTATAAGAAAAGTTACAGTCCATTCTTTGATAATTTCTTTGATTTTCAGTGTATTACCATGCATCATTCCATGTAAAGTATTAAGAGAAATGTAAACATCTACAGTGAATTAATCGATTGTTTTATGAAAGAATCGATTTGTATGGTACAGAATGTAATAAAAAAATATCACCAGTATTTAAATCGATTAAAACGTAAATGAATCGATTAATTTTGATCCTAAGTGTTTTTAGTTGATATAAATTTATTCTAATCGATTAAAACGACTAAACCAACATTCTGAGAACAATTTAATCGATTATTTCGATATTTCAATCGATTAAAATGGTACGGTAAGTTATTTCAATCGATTAATATTGGTTTATATCAATTAAAACAATTAATTTAAATACACAGAACCTGGTTTCGCAGCTTCGATCTTCAAGGGATTCCCGGACTTGTTCCTGCAAAACAATTAAGTATTTTTCTGGTACCCTTTATAATTATTGGGTCCTGATCATGTTATTTGAAAAGAATTAATCTTTGGAACCCATTTCATTCTCCCTTTAGGAATAGCATACTTTTTAATTCTGCAGTATTTTCCTGAATGCCCTTTTTTCATACGGTAGAAACATTTGATTGTAGAGTATGAATTCCTATTTATTTTTGTTTTACTTGGATCTAGATTTAAATCCTATTCCAGATTTGTCAAAAATTAATTTTTGAGATCCAAGTAATACATCTAGATTGGCTTGCCCCTAAGTGAACTTTGAAACAGTTTGAGATAAGAATTCAATTTTCTTTTGCAATTCGAACAGTTTTTGCATGGTTTATTGCATTTACAATCGAGTTATCATGAATCAGTTTCAAGAATTCATTATCAGTTTCATTTTCACTAATCTGTTTTTCCGGAGAATCAACCTTGTTAACTAGCCAGTTATTTAATCCTTTTAGCCTATCATTTTCTTTTTGAAGTTTCTTAGCCTCCTCATGCATTTCATTAAATACTTCTTGTAATGCATCATAGTTAACTATATTTGAAGAGGAACTAGAACTTACCTGGCTGGTTTGTGGATTTTGACTCGCCATTAAACAAAGATTGGCTTCTTCATTTTCGAGTTATCTGTTGATGACGTATCATTATCATCCCAGGCAATGTAGGCTCTTCTTTTTGATTTTTTCTCTTTCTTTTCACTTTGTTTATTTCTCTCTGGACATTCCATTTTAACATGGCCCTGTTTGCCACAACCATAACATTTAAAGTTAGAAGAATCAGTTCTTTTCTCATACCTTTTGTGTCTTTCCTTGTCTTGGATCTTTTTCTTGAGGAATTTGTTGAATTTCCTAACAAGCAGTCCAAGGTTCTCATTATCTTCTTCTGATTCTTGATTTTCTTCAACTTTAAGTGCAATGCTTCTGTTCTTCTTCTCAGAGACTTCTTGCTCATTGAATCTTGTGATTTCCATTTCATGTTCTCTGAGTTTTCCAAACAGTGAGGCTGTTGTCATGGTGGACAGATCTTTTGATTCTGATATTGCAGTGACTTTTGGCTGCCAGGACCTGTCAAGACATTTCAATACTTTAATATTTAGTTCTTCCTTATCAAAGGTCTTACCTAGGCCCATTAAGTGGTTGATGATGTGCGTGAAGCGTTTCGCACATCTGCGATGCTTTCACCATTCTGCATTTTGAACGAGCTCATACTCTCTTATCAAGGTGTGCTTTCTGGCTCTTTTAACATCTGCAGTCCCTTCATGAGTGACCTCAAGAACATCCCACATCTCCTTGGCAGAATTGCACTGGGACACCCTGAAAAATTCATCCATGTTAAGAGCAGAAGTAATTATATTTTTTGCATTACAGTCACTTTGAACTTTCTTCTTTTCTTCTTCATTCATTTGTACTGTTTTGTACCTGGAATTTGGGTACAAGTTTTCTGCAGCTGTTGTAGAAAGTTGCCAAGAACTGGAATTTGGTTCTTGGTGGAAAGGTTAAAGCAAGAGCTGGAATTTGGTTCTTGTGTGTGGTGCCTGGAATTTGGGCACTGGTTTCTCTGCGGCTGGAATTTGGTTGCAGAGGTTTCCAAGAGCTGGAATTTGGTTCTTGGTGGAGAGTTAGAATAGGTGTAAGAGGGTGAGTCTGTAAAACATCTATTCTAGTGGAACCCAGCTGGAATTTGGCTGGAGTCTGGACGTAGCCCTGGTATTGGGTGAACCAGTATAAAATTACCGGTGAAATCTTTCCTAACCTTTCTCTCTTTAATTTCTGCTGCTGCACTTAAACTGTTTGATTGCTTTGTGATTTGTGAATTGATAAGTAATCTTAATTTTCGAATTAGATAATCTGTGTATTGCGAAAAACTTTCAAAAATCAATTCACCCCCCCTCTTGATTTAAAACTACTTTTCTAACATTGATCGCGCTCGCCATTTACTGCCATGCAGAAAGTTTGTTTATCATGCAGCTTGACTTGAATAATTGGCATCTCATGTTCTTGATCTAGGGCAAACATGGATGATAGGGTGGCAAGGGCGTCGGCAATTTGATTGTCTTCCCGGGGGATGTACTGGAAGGTGACACTTTCCATTCTTGAGACCAAGTCCTGGATGTATTCTAGATATGGGATTAACTTGGATTTTCAGGTTTCCCATTCACCTTTAAGCTGGTAGATGACGAGGGATGAGTCACCGAATATTTTGAGCTTAGTGACCCCATGATCTAAAGCCGCTTGGATCCCTAGCGCACATGCTTCGTATTCGGCCATGTTGTTGGTACAATCGAAATTAAGCCTGGCCGTTACAGGAATGTGTTTCTTTTCGGGGGATATCAAAATAGCTCCTATCCCGTGTCCAAGCATGTTTGAGGCCCCATCGAAAAACATAGTCCATGCTTCTCCTTTGGTCTCTTCGTGTTCGATATGCATAATATGCTCATCGGGAAAGTCATCTTGTAAGGATTGATATTCATTTGTTGATCCGTGGGCTAGATAATCCGCTAGGGGACTTCCTTTAATAGCTTTCTGGGTGACATGAATGATATCAAATTCTGAGAGGAGAACCTGCCACCTAGCTATTCTTCCAGTTAAAATGGGCTTCTCGAAGAGGTATTTGATTGGATCCATTTTGGAGACCAACCACGTTGTATGTCGAGCCATGTATTGTCGGAGCCGCTGAGTGACCCACACCAATGCGCAACAGGTTTTTTCGAATGGTGTATAACGGGTTTCATAATCTAGGAATTTCTTGCTAAGATAGTAAATGGCTCGTTCCTTTTTCCCAGTTTCATCATGTTGGCCGAGCACACATCCCATGGAATCTTCGAGAATTGACAAATATAGGATCAGAGGTCTCCCTTCAACGGGTGGTACCAATACTGGGGGATTGGTTAAACAAGTCTTGATTTTATCAAACGCTTGCTGGCATTCTTCATTCCACACCGTTGGTTGGTTTTTGCGCAACAGTTTAAAGATGGGTATACATTTATCTGTTAACTGTGCAATGAAACGGGCAATGTAATTGATCCGGCCCAGAAAACCTCTGACCTCCTTTTCTGTGCTTGGTGGAGGCATTTCCAAAATTGCCTTGGTTTTGTCGGGGTCTACTTCAATTCCCCTTTCGCTGATAATGAACCCTAGGAGTTTTCCTAATCGTACTCCGAAAGTACACTTTGCTGGGTTCAGTTTGAGTTGATGCTTTCGGAGTCGGTCAAAGAGCTTTTTGAGATAATGAATGTGGTCCATTTCATTCCTGGACTTGGCAATCATGTCATCCACATACACCTCTATTTCCTTGTGGATCATGTCATGGAATAGCGTGACCATAGCCCTTTGATAAGTTGCCCCTGCATTTTTCAGTCCAAACGGCATTACACGATAGCAAAAGGTGCCCCATGGTGTAATGAAGGAGGTTTTTTCTCTATCCTCGACGGCCAGCTTAATTTGGTTGTACCCCGCATATCCGTCCATGAAAGAATATAGCATGTTGGTAGCGGTATGGTCTACCAGTGTGTCTATATGGGGTAGGGGAAAGTCATCTTTTGGACTTGCTCGATTGAGGTCCCTATAATCCACACACACCCTGACCTTCCCGGTCTTTTTGATGACGGGTACTATGTTAGCCAACCATTCTGGGTATTTAGAGACTATAAGGAAATTGGCGTCCAGCTGCCTTTGCACCTCCTCCTTTATCATCAAGGACCAGTCCGGTTTGATTCTTCTAAGTTTTTGTTTTACAGGTCGGAACCCCTCTTTTAAGGGCAATCTATGCTCCGCTATACTCGTGTCGAGCCCAGGCATGTCATGATACGACCAAGCAAATACATCCATATATTCCTTCAGAAGCTGGATCAATCCCTTTTTTACATTACTTTCTATTTGGGTGTCGATGTTCACCTTTTTCTCCTCATCCTTTTTTCCCAAATTAACGGTTTCTATTTCCTCCTGATGCGGTTGTATGATGCGTGTTTCCTTTTCCAGCATTCTTTGCATATCCGGAGAAATGGTCTCCTGCTCACTGTCGGACCCGACCCATTCGCTTTCCGTTTCCGGGGTCCATGGAGATTCATCAATCACAGACATGATGTGTTTTAGGTTCTGTTTTAGTCATAGATTTTGTTATTCAATTTACCTTTGAAAGAATAAGAAATAGAAGAGGGAAAATAATGAATATGACAAAATGCCTCGTATATTAATGAAAATGAAGATGTATGTACAAGCCTTTTTAATCAAAATTCATGCGGCCACGGGCGGGGACCGCAAGAGATATAGAGAAAAGCTTAAAAAAAGGACACCCCATGGCTGATCCTCCCAGTCCTCCCTTTCTGCTACTCTGGCTTCGATAGAGGTTTGGCGTCTACATCGGAAGCAGAGGCGTCGAAAGTTATCCACCCGGCGTCGATTAATTCTTGAACCCGATACTTAAGGGTCAAGCAATTTTCTGTAGAGTGTCCGGGTGAACTCGAATGGTAAGCGCATTTCTCATTTGGCTTATACCATTCGGGGTAGGGAGGCTCCAACTGCTTCTTGGGAGGAACGCAGGTCAGAAGCTTAGCCTCCAACAGCTGAGGCAGCAGCAGTCCATAGGAAGTGGAGATTGGAGTGAACTTCCTCTCTTTCTTGCGGGACTGCCTGGGCGTTTGCGGGGTAGAAGAAGGAGTGGCAAAGTTGATTGCATGCACAGATTCGTCCTTCTTCTTGCCAGCAGGCTTCCTGAATGAGACGCCAGCTTGGGAAGACTGTGCTATCTTCCCGCTCCTCAGCCCCTGCTCTACTCTTTCCCCCACAGTGACTATGTCCGAAAAGAGATTGGAGGTACTGGCTATCGCCTTATCGTAGTACGCTCCGGTCAGCGAATCGATGAACATAGCCACTGTCTCCTTGTCCGTTAAAGGAGGCTCTATCTGGGCTGCCATTTCCCTCCATCTTTGGGCATACGCTTTAAAAGGCTCGTCGTTCCTTTTGCTCAGAGTTCTGAGATCTGACCTGTCGGGGGTCAGATCAATGTTGTATCGGTAACGACGAAGAAAAGCATCAGCCAACTGTTTCCAGCTCTGGACCTGCCCTCTCTCTAGCTGCATATACCAGTTGAGAGTTGTGTCCGCCAGACTCTCCTGGAAGCAGTGGATCAGGAGTTTTTCATTCTCAGCATGGGCGGCCATCTTACGACAATACATCGTAAGATGGTTTTTTGGGCAGGTCATCCCGGCGTACTTGGGGAAGTCCAGGATTTTAAATTTGGGAGGGAAACGGATGTTCTTCACCAGGCACACGTCCGCCACCTCCTTGACGTCGAAGTTATGCCCTTCGACTGCCTTAAGCCTCTCCTCTAGGGCAGAGAGTTGTTGTTTGGAAACTTCTGGGGTAAGGATGCGTGCAGTCTTAGCATCCTTCCCGTCAAAAAAATATTCTTCCTCCTCTTCCTCATGGGGAGAGATATGTTCAGCTTGGTCTTCGCCCTTGCTCTGACCCTGGCGTATGACCTCCATCAGTTGGGCCACTTGCTCGCGGAGGGTATTGACCTCCGTAGTGAGCTTTCGGTTTTGCTCTTCCAAGTTTTCCATTTCTTTTGCTTTTTGTGCACGAGTACGAGTGGGGAGAGGACCAACCACTTTCTAGAATGCCCGGAAGAATTTTATTAATGCATGTTGAGTGCTTAAAAAATGGGTATGTTTATGCATGAGAGATTCTATTTAAATGATGCTGAATGCGCTATCACTTTTTTATTTTCTCTCTGGGTTTTTCTTTACTAATGGTATGATGTAGTATGAATGTTTTGACTTTGTCAGAAGTTGATTTATTTTCTGGCTTTGATTTGTGTTTTTGGTTTTTATTGCTTTTTTTATTTTATAGCCTTTTAAAAGGCAGACTGTCCGAGATAAAATGTGGCTTTATGCGAAAGAATAGTTAGCGTCCCTTATCTCTTCTGTCGGAACTGCGTGGCTATTTAGCTTACAAAGAACCTGAAACCAGGCTAGCTAAAAGGTAGACTGTCCGAGATAAGGGTGTTTATTTGTGAAAGTATTTTTTGTGATTTTTTTTTGTTTTGTTGTTTGTTTATGCTATGCAACAGACAAATGCAACAAACATATGCACACACAATTCAGTCATCCGCGAACAGGCGAGAATTTGTTTTTATCACGAGGTAGGGTTTTCCTCCAGAAAAGTGCATTGGCAAGGGTTGGTTCTAACTGCTCTCACCAGGCTAAGGCCCCCAAGGTGCCCCCATTATAGGGTCCCCACTCTCCAGCCGTCCGACCATGCTTAGCACTAAGGACATAGTCAGTCTTGTTGCCAAAAGAGGAAGGTTATCACCTTGAGTGGTGGTTTCCGATCACACTGGTGGGGTCAAGGCCCTTACTACAGCAAACCGTACCTGCCACCCACTCCCTATGGATTTCTCACTTGCCCCCGGGTATAGAGGGAACTGTTGTGTGCAAGGGTTTGTGTACAGTTTGTATTTCACACAATTGCGTAAGTATAAACAAACAACAGTTATTAAAGTCAAACCGTAAAACATGTTATAATACAAGTTAAGGGCAAAAGTGTTATTTTCTTGGTTTATTTATTTTTAAGCCGGCCCATCACTAACTGGGATCAACTCTCAAGGCTTCCCCAGTGGGGTCGCCATCTGTCGCCGCTGTAAAAAAGAGACGCACGCGGTTGGAGCGACGCGCTGGTTTCGACCCTCTTGTTTTCGCGTTTTTTATGGGTGGTTACAACGCCTTTAGGTTGTCCGATAACCGGGCTAACCCAGGGGCGAGGTTTTCGAAAGGGCGTCCTTGGGTTGTCCGATAACCAGGCTAACCCAAGGACTAATTTTTTAAGGGTCCTGTGGAGTCGCCACCGATGTTTTTACCGGAAACATCGGAAAAGGAGTTTAAAAAGGCATTGGTTTTCGAAAACCAACTTTGGTCATTAGAACCAGAGTTGGGTAAGGGAGTTAGTTACGTGTAAAGGAAGTATTAGTTCCTTTACTACGCCCCTTTCGGGTTCCCTATGATAGGCCAGCTACTTTATTAATAAATAAACCAGAAAAATACGCTTTTGCCCTTTTTATTTTGTGGAATTTAAAATTATGACTGTATGGCCCTAATCTATTACATAATTTAAAATTAAAGCAGTAAAGTAGAGAGGGAGAATTTAAACCTCTGAAGCAAGCTTTCTTTTTATTTCTATAAAAAAGAGGGTGCTTTTTGGCAGCCCTTCACTCTACACGACGCTGGAAACTTTTCTAGATGCCCAAAACCGCTCACAAAGGCACTCAGAAGCTCTGGAAATGCGTCAGAGGGATTCTAGAGAGAAGGGAGAGCTAAAGCTGTGTGGTGTGTGGAAATGAGGGGGGGAGAGCCCCTATTTATAGGTTTTCGCGCCTGACAGTGACGAGACCGCCGTTCTCGTCTGACAGGGTCGAGACCGCCGTCTCGCCAAATGAGACCGCCGTCTCGCCATGCCAAAGTGGCGATACCGCCGTCTGGGAAAGCGAGACCACCGTCTCGCCATTCGCAGGTGGCGAGACCGCCATCTCGTTTGGTGAGACAGCGGTCTCGCCATTTGCATGAGGCGAGACGGCGGTCTCGTCCCCAAAAGGAGAGAAACCTTATTTTTGTGCTGAAAATCCTTCCTATCCCAGTATGGGGGCCTAATAGTCTCTCCTAGTGGCTTGTTAGGCTTTGTCCATCTTCGAATAGGAAGTATTTTACTCTTTATTTGGAGGCGGGGCAAGATTTGGGGTCTACATGGGGGAAGCGCGGAGCCCCTCATCAGTGTGGGCTGCGTGGTTGCCCCTGTGAGCTCGTGCCACATTTTGGAGGCGGTGAGGTTGGCGGGCCGAGAGTAGATGCCCACATTGAATTCGTCGAGGGTGGTAGTCCGGTATTCCCCACGCATAAAATAGGTTACCATCTTGGTGGGCTGCAGACTCGGGACCATGGAGGGGACCTCAGCGTAGGAAACGGAGGCCAGGAACTCGAGTACCGCCTGCGGGTACACATGTGTGGGTGGGGGTTGCAGCAGAAAGCCCCACCTGATGCTGTCTATGTGGGTTCGGACGTCGTCTTCCCACCCAAATTCAGCCAGGATGCTGAAGTCGAGCCTGAGCATCGGGTGCCACGGATAAGTCCGGATGTTCTCGAGGCGGGCCTGGTGCTGTGGTGACAGTTGAGAAGGGTCCTGGGGTGGCGATGCCGCAGAACTGCTGGCACCGGCAGTGCTCCTTCTCTTCCTGGAGGCGCTTCTACCGAACATATTGACTAGGAAATGCTTTGGGAGTGCAAGATCTGGGAAATGGGGGTTCTGGAGGCAAGGAGAGTTGTGAGGAACCCCCCAAGCGCGCCCCCTATATATAGGGAATTTTTCAAATTCGAGACCGCCGTCTGGGAAGGCGAGACGGCGGTCTCGAGTCCCCTAGAAGTCGAGACGGCGGTCTCGTTGTTGGCTTAAGCGAGACGACGGTCCCGTTGGTCGAGACAGCGTTCTCGCCTTGCTGGTGGACCGAGACGGCGGTCTGGAAGATCCAGACGGCGGTCTCGAATTTCAGGTTTTTTTTTTATGCATGCAATGTTTTCATGTTTGATGTCCTATAATGCCTACTTTGATTAAATTTTCAGAAGGATTTAATCGACGTGTCTTGTAGCACCGAGTGCCCTCTAATATGTGCTTTCGTACTTTGCTGTACCATGCCGGACTTTTTGTGACCGAAGAGTCATTTCGTTTTTCCTCTTTTCTTTCCTCTTTTTTCTTTTTTTCTTTTGTAGAGCATTCTTTGCCATGTAGTGCCCCTTTTTCCTCACTTTAGGGATTTCAATCCTCTTGTTGACTATACGCCTCCATATTCCCAAATTAATTATTAGAATATTGTTGTGAGGGTCAAGAGAAAAGAAACAAAGAGGCAAATTCAATGGCTTGTGTTTTAGAGGGTTAATTTTTATTTAGAAAGTTTTTGTAAGCATGGTTGGCTAGGGTTAGGCTTAGGTGTTTAAGCTTTTGTCTAAGCAAACAAATTCCTTTCTTTTTTGTACTTGCACCCTTTTGGTTTTATCCCCATTGCTTTTTATGGCTAGCTGACCTCCCTAGATCGCCCTTTGGGTTTTCGAACTAGGATACTGTGTTTTGGCCCTATCTTTTGTCTAGGTTCCTTCTTTTTTGTAATTTTTGGAGAATCCTAGCGGACCTTATTTTGTAACCCTAATTTTTGCCTAGGCTACCCTTTATTGTCGTCCGGGTATCCTACCGGGTCGACCCTATCTTTTGCGTAGCCCCCTTAGTGGGTTTCCTACCGGGTAATTTGCCCTTTTATTTGGCCTTTGGCTTCTCTGGGCTTTTCTTTTTTTTGTATTTGTTTTTGTTCACAACATTGGCGAAGCATGACTTTCTTTTATGGTGAGGTGAAGTCTTATTTTTATGTGCTTCTAATCAACTAGCTTGACGATAATAGCAATGGTAAATGTTGATTATTTGAATGCGCTTTTTATTCTTCTTCTTTTTTCGTTTTACTTAGACAGGGTTATTTATGTGGTCTAGTCAACAATAGAAAGAAGAGAAGCAGATTGTAAGAATCATTCTTTATTAATTAATAAGGGAATATGTGCCCTAAAATGCCCGGGGGTCGGGCTAGTCCCGGGGGATAATCTCTAACAATCATGGGGTTTACATCCCTTAAATGAAGAAAAAGTTCTCCTAATGACTAGGGTAGCTCTTGACGCTTGCACCCCTCCACTTCGGAAAATTTGCTTGAGTGTGCGGAGGGGAGACTTCCCTTTTCTTCTTTCCGCTCGGCCCTTAGTAGGGTCATATCCTAGGCCATGCTTGAAAGGATTGTCTTTAAATTTTGGGGGTTCCCTCATGCCTTGGGAATCTGCCCCCAGTCCTTGCCCAAGATGGTAGCCATGCTTCAACAGCATGCGGGCTACCTTTGCGTTTTTGGGAAGTCGCTCTATGCTGGCAATTTCGAGCGCTTGAAAAGATGTCTCAAGGGCCTCTTCAGCCGCATCCACATAAGGCTGGGTGAACGGTCCACTGATCAGGATATCGTCCTCTGCTTGGACCGTGATCAATTTGTCGTCCACTATGAACTTGACTTTCTGGTGGAGCGTTGAAGGTACTGCCTTGGCGTCATGAATCGAAGGCCTGCCGAGGAGACAGCTATACGCTGGAGTAATATCCATTACATGGAAATCGACGTTGAAGATAGTGGGTCCAACTTGAATTGGCAAGTTAACCTCTCCCACTACTTCTCGTTTGGATTCGTCGAAGGCTCGAACGATAGTGCTGTTTGGGCGCAGACGGGTTCCTTGGATAGCCAGCTTGTCCAGTGTGCACTTGGGCATCACGTTCAAGGATGACCCGTTATCCACAAGAACTTTGGCGATGAGGTACTCCTTGCATTTGACTGAGATATGCAAGGGCTTGTTATGGTTTGACCCCTCGAGGGGGAGTTCTTCCTCTGTGAAGGTGAGGTGATCGCTTGTCGTTATGTGACCGACGATCCTCTCAACCTTTTCTTAGGATATAGTATGAGGTACATGTGCCTCGCTCAAGACCTTCAGCAGGGCGTTTCTGTGCGGTTCCGAGCTCATTATCAGAGATAACAACGTTATCTTTGCAGGTGTGCGATTGAGCTGGTCTATAATTGTAGACCCCAAATCTTGCCCGACCTCCAAATAAAGTCAGAAAGCTTCCTATTTGAAGACGGCCGAAGCCTAACAAGCCATTAGGAGAGACTATTAGGCCCCCGTACTAAGATAGGAGGGTTTTTTGGCCCGAAAAATAAAGTTTCTCGCCCTGAAAAGACAAGACCGCCGTCTGGAAGGACCAGACCGCCGTCTCGTCTCAACGCCAGGATGAGACCGCCGTCTCGATTGTCCAGACGACGGTCTCATCACATGCAAAGTCGAGACGGCGGTCTGGGTTTCCCAGACGGCGGTCTCGATTTCTGCCCAGTCGATACGGCGGTCTGGATTATCCAGACGGCGGTCTCGACCCTCTGCCATGAACGAGATGGCGGTCTGGATTTTCCAGACGGCGGTCTCGACCTGTCAGGCGCGAAAAACTATAAATAGGGGTCCTCCCCCCCTCATTTCCACACAGAATCAACATAGCTCTCCCTTCTCTCTAGACTTTCTCTTTCTAAGAATCCCTCAGAGGCATTTCCGGAGTTTCTGAGTGTCTCTAGGCATAAACTGAGTGTTCTAAATCTTCTTTAGAATCCCTCCGAGGCATTTCCGGAGTTTCTGAGAGTTGTAGAGTGAAGGGTTGCCAAAAAGCACCCACTCTTTAAAGAAAAATATATAAAAGCTTGCTTTGGAGGTGCACATTCTCTCTCCTTCTAAATTTTACCGCTTTCATTTAAATCTATGCAATAGATACTAGGGCCATGTAGTCATAATCTCTAAATACCGCATAATAAAAGGGTAAAAACGCAATTTTCTAGTTTAATTATTTATTCAAAGTAGCCAGCCTATCATAGGGAACCCGAAAGGGGCGTCGTAAAGGAACTAATACTTCCTTTACACGTAACTAACTCCCTTACCCAACTCTGGTTCTAATGACCAAAGTTGGTTTTCGAAAACCAATGCCTTTTTAAAACACCTTTTCCAATGTTTCCGGTAAAAACATCGGTGGCGACTCCACGAACCCTTCAAAACCCGTTCTTGGGTTAGCCCGGTCATCGGACAACCCAAGAACACTTTTCGAAAACCTCGTCTCTAGGTTAGCCCGGTTATCGGATAACCTAAGGACGTTGTAACCACCCATAAAAAAACGCGAAAATCAAAGAGGGTTGAAAAACCATCGCGTCGCTCCGACCGCCTCTTTTTTACGGCGGCGACAATAATGGAATACTCGATTTGCCTTATGAACTGGAGTAATTCCTCAGTCTCCTCCTTGGATTCTTTATTTTCTTTTTCTTCTTCGGTCTTTTTATTTTTTCCTTTATTTTTGAGGACCACTTCCTGTAAGTCCCTAGTGGAGTAGACTCTTCCACTTCTAGTCATGCCCCCAATGTCGGCTATATTTGTTATTTCTTCTTTTATTGGTGGAGATTCTCCATATCTCCACGGTACAACTTTATTTGATTCGTAGGGGAAATGACGTGGCATGAATAGTCACACTGGTGTCCTTGTCCCCTCCTCCTTATTCTTGAGGACCAATGGCCGAGACTTATTTTCCTCTTGCGGCGAGTCGACCCTTGGGGTAAGCTTTATTAGGAGCGGCTTTCTCTCCATTCTTCTGATTTGGAAGACGTGTTAGTTAATCCTTCCTTTTTATTATCTTTATTTATTAAGCATGAATGAGGGGAAATAAAATATGCAAATGAATGTTTATGCATGCAAGTAGACAGTCGTTGAAAAAAAGATTTTATTTATTCAACAGAAGGTGTACATTCCCCTATTCCACACCACGAAGCAACTTTTGGCAAAAGCGGAAAACTTTAAAGAAACCCACAGGAGGGTCTTGATCTCTCTGTATTTCTCTTTCGGCTTCCCGGACGTGACGAGCAAGTGCTTCACTTTGTTTTTGGACCGCCTGGCTCATGTCTTCACTGTACTTCTGAGCCTCTTTGATCTTCGCCTCTTGATGAACGACCAAGGCTTGTAGTTCATCGAGCTTCGCAACGGCTCGATCTTTCTCTTGTAGTAGCTGGCCGTACTGAGCTAGCCCGTCTTTTTCTTTGCAGCATAGCTCAGCGAGACTTCTGTTGAGTCTCCGGTTGGCCTCTCGCTCTTGGCGTATGTCTAACCGAGTCTTGGTGAGCTCTTGCGACAACTCCTTGATCGTTCGAGCCTGTTTTGCTTATTCGGCCTCAAGGCGTGCTGACTTGGCGGTTATCTCTTGGAGTTGGCTATCGGAACTAGTTCTAGCAGTTTTGGATGCTCGGATAGCTTGCTCATTGGAGTCAGCACATTGATCCTTGAGGCGCTCTATTTCATGATCTTTTTTCTTGCCTTGCCTTTGCAGACCGTCAATTGTGAGGATGGATGCTTGCTCTCTTTCCTCAAGGGCCCTCATCAGGGCTCCCATGATTTCCATCCTCTGGGTCAAGGCATCAATTTGAGCCTGCAGCTCTTCATTATTGGCGCTCGTAATGGGTGTGGTGGATGGTTGAGCCATCCCTCTTCTTTTCCTCCACGCCTCGTAGTCACTCGTGACAGTCACCCGAGCTTTTCCTAGCTCTCTGTCTCCCATGTAGACTGGTTTCTCCCATGCTTTTCTCACAGCTAGTGAGTTGGCGATTGTGCATGGGTCTCCGAAGAAACACAGTCCTCCGAGTTCCCCCCGAGAAATGGTAGTTTGGGTCCTCATGAGCTGTCTCATAGCTACTCTAGGTGAATAGGCTATGCAACCCCTGAGTCCTATCAAGGGTACGTTCCGGTAGTCTCCACATCTGATGAGAACTGGGTCAGGTCAGAACCAAGGGCAGACCCAGGACACACTGTTGGCGTCCTTTCGTTCCAACTCGTCCCTCCATTCTGAAGTTAAGCGTCGCTGGAGAGGGATTTTGGAGAAGCTTTTTAAAGGGTCGGGGAACATCCCCATGTGTCTAGAGGTGTACAGGTGTGTGATGCTCCACACAAACAGTAATGAAGAGCAGCATCAAAGTGTTTTTCCCTGCTTTTGGTGGCAGAAATCCACCGAGAGCAAGGTGTCGGCAAGGATTGCAGGCAGGGGACTCTTTGAGTTTACGTCCCAAGCGAAGAAGGCGTCCATGACGGCTTGATCTACTGTGTCGAGGTGAAAGGGGAACAAGATCGTTCCAAAAATGATTAAGGCCAGGGTTTTGTTGAAGGCGACCCACTCTGCCCTTTCAGCCAAGTAGGACAGGTGGTCTTCTAACATTGATACATTCCAACCCCTGGTGTTCCCTTTTCCTATCAGGGTACTCTGCTGGAAAGGTAGTTGAATGAGGGCAGCGACTGGTGCTGCGGGAGTGTATGCCTCGTGGCGGATATGGACCCCGGCTGATTTGGGTCATCTCAACATAGTCTCATACTCCTCTAAGGTGGGCACCAGGTCGAACTGCGGAAATTCGAAGCACCACAGACTGGAGTTCCAGAAATGGATTAATACCCTGAGGAACACTTGATCGACACAGATCTTTAGCAGGTCGAGAATCCGTCCATAGGATTTTTCAAAGTCGGCACGGACCTCCGGTGGCATTACCGCGCAAAGCCGTTCTAACTTCTCAGTATGATATCGGGGAATATCCACCTTCTTCAACTGTCTACTAGTCCCCTCCATTTTTCTAAAACCAAAATGTATGTTTTATGAAAAATGATGCTTATTTGTTTATTTTCTATTTATCATGTTTTGTATGATACGTATTTTTTCGAGAAAAATAAACTACCTATATGAATGGTTTGGGATGTTTATGACTCAGGTCCCATTTATTGTTTTGGAAACAGATTTTATTTTCATTTGTTTATTTTATATCCTTTAATCTCTTCTGTCAGAACTGCGTGGCTAATTAGCTTACAAAGAACCTGAAACCAGGCTGGCTAAAAGGCAGACTGTCCGAGATAAAATGTGGCTTTATGCGAAAAATATTTAGCGTCCCTTATCTCTTCTGTCGGAACTGCGTGGCTACTTAGCTTACAAAGAACCTGAAACCAGGCTAGCTAAAAGGTAGACTGTCCGAGATAAGGGTGTTTATTTGCGAAAGTATTTTTGTGATTTTTTGTTCTGTTGTTTGTTTATGCTATGCAACAAACAAATGCAGCAAACGTATGCACACACAATTCGATCATCCACGAACAGGCGAGAATTCGTTTTTATCACGAGGTAGGGTTTTCCTGCGCAAAAGTGTATTGGCGAGGGTAGGTTCTAACTGTTCTCACCAGGCTAAGGCCCCCAAGGTGCCCCCATTATAGGGTCCCCACTCTCCAGCCTTCCGACCATGCTTAGCACTAAGGCCATAGTCAGTCTTGTTGTCAAAAGAAGAAGGTTATCACCTTGAGTGGTGGTTTCCGATCACACCGGTGGGCACAAGGCCATCACTACAGCGAACCGTACCTGCCACCCACTCCCTATGGATTTCTCACTTGCCCTCGGGTATAGAGGGAACTGTTGTGTGCAAGGGTTTGTGTACAGTTTGTATTTCACACAATTGCGTAAGTATAAACAAGCAACAGTTATTAAAGCCAAACCGTAAAACATGTTATAATACAAGGTAAGGCAAACGCGTTATTTTCTTGGTTTATTTATTTTTAAGCTGGCCCATCACTAAATGGGATCAACTCTCTAGGCTTCCCTTGTGGAGTTGCCATTTGTCGCCGCCGTAAAAAACAAGAGGCGGTCGGAGCGACGCGATGGTTTCGACCCTCTAATTTTCACGTTTTTTGTTGGTGGTTACAACGCCTTTAGGTTGTCCGATAACCGGGCTAATCCAAAAGCTAGTTTTGAAAGGTTATGTGGAGTCGCCACCGATGTTTTTACCGGAAACATCAGAAAAGGGATTAAAAGGCGTTGGTTTTCGAAAAAACCAACTTTGGTCATTAGAACCAGATTTGGGTAAGGGAGTTCCTCTACGACGCCCCTTTCGGGTTTCCTATGATAGGCCAGCTATTTAAAAATATTTAAACCAGTGAAAATTACGCTTTTGCCCTTTTATTTGCGGAATTAAAATTATGACTACATGGCCCTAGCTTTTATTACATAATGAAGATTAAAGCAGTAAAGTAGAGAGAGAGAGAGAGTACAAACCTCCGAGACAAGCTTTTCTATTTAATTTTTGATGACTTGGATGCTTTTTGGCAGCCCTTCACTCTACACAGCTTCGTAAACCTCTCAAAACGCTCAAAAATACTCTTAGAGACGCTGAGAAACTCTGGAAATGCTTCGGAGGCGTTCTAGAGAGAGAAAGTCTAGAGAGAAGGAGGAGAAACTGTGCGGAAATGAGGGAATGGAGGCCCCTATTTATAGTTTTTCACGCCTGACAGGTCGAGACTGCCGTCTCGTCTGACAGGGTCGAGACCACCGTCTCGTCAAACGAGACCGCCGTCTCGCCATGCCAAAATGGAGAGACCGCCGTCTCACCTTCGCAGGTTGCGAGACGCCGTCTCGCCAAACGAGACGGCGGTCTCGCCAATCGCAGGTGGCGAGATGGCGGTCTCGATTTTGAGACGGCCGTCTCGTCCCCTAAAAGGTGAGAAACCTTATTTGCGTGCCGAAAATCCCTCCTATCCTAGTATGGGGCCTAATAGTCTCTCCTAGTGACTTGTTAGGCTTTGTCCATCTTCGAATAGGAGGTCTTCTACTCTTTATTTGGAGGCGGGGCAAGATTTGGGGTCTACAACTATTATTATATGTAAATTCTACTAAGGGTAAAATTTCATCCCAACTAGATTTTTCTTCTAATACACAAGCCCTTAAAAGATCTTCTAATGACTGGATGGTTCTTTTAGTCTGCCCATCAGTTTGAGGATGATAGGCTGAATTGAGATGCAATTTACTTCCTAAAGGTTTTTGGATTTCTTTCCAAAATCTAGATACAAATCTGGGATCTCTATCTGACATTATACTAGTTGGTACACCATGTAGTCTAACAATTTTTTTGATATATAATAATGCTAATTTATCTAAAGAGTACTTAATATTAATGGGAATGAAATGAGTAGTTTTTGTTAACCTATCCACAATTACCCAAATAGAATTGTAATTTCTAGAAGTTTTGGGTAAACCCACCACAAAATCCATAGATACACTATCCCATTTCCAAACATGAATTTCCAATGGTTGTAACATGCCAGAGGGTTTTTGATGTTCTATTTTAATTTTCTGACATGTTAAGCTAAGGGCAACATATTCTACTACGTCCTTCTTCATTCTAGGCCACCAAAACATTTCTTTCAAATCCTCATACATTTTAGTAACTCCAGGATGTATACTTAATTTACTTTTATGTCCTTCTTCTAAAATTAAGTCCTTAATTTCTTTATTATCTGGCACACATACTCTATGTTTAAATCTTAATATATCATCCATTCCTAAATTAAAATCTCCAACTTTATCAGTCCCTATTAATTTTCTCTTTTCCAATATAAACTCATCATCTCCTTGTTTGTCTCTTATTTTATATAAGAACTCATTATTAATAGAAATCATTCTTAATTGTATTCTATCATTTTCACTAATAGTGTATAAATTCAAATCTCTAAATTGTTCTATCAATTCCATCTCTTTAATCATCATAGTTGAAACATGAACAATTTTCCTACTTAAGGCATCCGCTACTACATTTTCTTTTCCAGGATGATAAAATAATTGGAAATCATAATCTTTTATAAATTCCATCCATCTTCTTTGTCTCATATTCAACTCTTTTTGATCAAATAAATATTTCAAACTCTTATGATCAATATATACATCAAATTTAGATCCATATAAATAATGTCTCCAAATTTTTAAAGCAAACACTATGGCTGCTAATTCCAAGTCATGGGTAGGATAATTCATTTCGTGTGGTCTTAATTGTCTAGAGGCATATGCCACCACTCTCTTATTTTGCATTAACACACAACCTAGTCCTTTGTATGATGCATCACAATATACTTCATATGGCTCTATAGGATCTGGCAATATCAATATTGGGGAAGTTGTCAATTTGTGTTTTAACTCTTGAAAACTACTTTCACACCTCTCACTCCAAATGAAAGGCTGATTTTTCCTTGTTAGTTGTGTCAAAGGTCCAACTATTTTTGAAAATCCTTCTATGAATCTTCGATAATATCCTGCCAAGACTAAAAAGCTTCTAACCTCAGTCACATTTTTAGGTTGTTCCCATTGTAATACAACTTCTACTTTTGAAGGATCAACACTTATTGTAAGAATTAATGGTTGAGTTCAAGAGGGGGGGGGGTGAATTGAACTTTGAAACCTTTTTCAAAAAACGCTTTCTTTGTGGAAGAATGATTAATCTTTATCCAATCTTTTATTAGGAAGATTTGGTTTTTAACAAAGCAAGAATATAAACCAAAAATGAAAAGAGATAAAGTCAGAAATACAACACAAGAGTTTTATACTGGTTCACTCTTCCCAAGAGCTACATCCAATTCTTGACAAATCTGTCAAGTTTCACTAATATCAAGTCAAAATACAAACCAGTAGATACAAACCAATCTACCCCAAGATCTACCTTACAACACCACAAGATAGACTCTTGAAAAACCACCCAGCAACCAAACCCAGTCGCTGTAACTAGTACAAATTCAAACCCAATCTACACAATTAAAATTCGTACAAGTATTGGAAAGAATAAACCTGGACTGTAGCTTTTGCAATACAGAAGTCCAGAAGCAAATTTTCTAACATAGAACTTTCTCTCTTGAAGATCTTTCAATAATCTTGATCAAAGCACCTTATGATATGAATGCGTATGAATGCTCAGAAAAACACACGAATATGAGAGCTCCAAGATTGCTTTTAATCGATTTCCAAATTGTGTATTTGAAAGAGAAATCAAAACTGTATTTATAGAGTAAAAGAGAAAAACTGTCAGTATCATTTTATTAAAATGATGTTTTAATCGATTGATTTCATTTAAAACTCTTTCAATCGGTTAATTTGAGCTTTTAATGGATTAGAACTGCTAGAACAAAAAATGGTAGCTCTCTGTTTTAACAAATTAAATTTCATTTTAATAGATTAAAAATCTGAGATACTTAAAATGAAAAAATGGTAGCTCTCTGTTTTAACATATTAAAATTCATTTTAACAAGTTAAAAATCTGAGGTACTTAAAATGCGAATTATGACTTAGAACATTTTAATCTATTGATTTATCAATTTAACAGATTTATATTGCGAAACCCTTAAAATGGAAAAACCATCAAGAACATTTTAATCTGTTGATTTTACGGTTTAATCAATTAAAATATTGGTTGTATATATACATTTCCTATTTTAAGTGATTTTAACAGGTTAAAACTACTTTTTAACAGATTAAAAAAATTTAGTTTGTTCTTTCAAAGCTTAAAGGTTGGTTTTTCATGAAGTATGATAAATTCTATGAAATGCAAGAGTTATAGGCGCTTATCACAAGATATACTGTAATTATTAAGAGATTAAATTCCATACCTATAACCTATCTACCTACACACCCACAAAATGAACTTTATATGTCTTCATTAAATCCAAGAAGTGCTTCACTTATGCCTTCATTAGAAATTACATGGCCTAAAAATTTTAATTTTTCCAGCTAAAATTCACACTTGGACAATTTGGATATAGTCGTTTATCCTTTAAAATTTTTAATACAATTCTAAGATGATTTTTATGTTCTTCTCTGTCTTTCGAGTATATCAGTATATCATCAATAAATACTACCACAAATTTATCTAAGTAAGATTTGAACACTCTATTCATGTAATCCATAAAAATTGCAGGAGAATTAGTTACCCCAAAAGGCATAACCTGATATTCATAATCTCCATACCTAGTTCTTAATGCAGTTTTCAGGATATCTTCTTTTCTAACTGTCGTCGTCGTCCCTTCTGAAGTCTAGGGACATCTCGAACGTTTATGCGAGCGATCGCGAAAAAATGGTTTAGACTCGCGTTTATTTAAATATGTGTTCATTGCTCCCGAGGTGCTCAACAACTGAACTATCCTCTAATAAAAGCAAGATTTTCGTAAAAGGGTTCTTATGGAGTCGCCACCAATGTTTTGACCATAAACATTGGAAAAGGATAAAAAGGCGTTGATTTTAAGAAAAACCAAACTTGGCCATTATAACCAGAGTTAGGTAAGGGAGTTAGTTATGCGTGGGAAGGTGATAGAACCCCCACGACGCCCCTTTCGGGTTCCCTATGACGGATTAATTCATAAAGTAAAGATTAAGAGAAATTACGCTATTACCCTATTTTATTATACAATATTAAAAAATGGCTATCTACATGATTTTATTTTCTATTGCTTACATAAAACAGTAAATAAAGCAATAAAAGAGAAGACAAGTGAAAAGAACCTCTGTAGCAAGCTTTTTATTATAACTCTTCAACTGTGAGGATGCGTTTTGGTAATCCCCCGCACTACAAGGACTCTCCTCCCCGAATACAGGACCAACTCTACTAAAATTCTAAGAAGAATCGAATGCCAGAAGAAACTTTCTTAACCGATTGTTACCTTATAGGCAATCGAAGAGATCATTCGAAAGAGGGAGAGAAGACAAGGGTGAGGTGTGTCTAAAAACGCTCAAATGAGCTCCTATTTATAGTTTTTTCAGCCTGGCAGCTCGGGACGGTCGTCTGGGGTGCAAAAAACAGGGACCGCCGTCTGCAGAGGTTGGGACCGCCGTCTGGGATCTGGTACGACCGTCCCAAGTGTCAAATTTGAGTGAGATGCGCGTCTCACATGTGGGACGACCGTCTGGCCTATCTGGGACGGTTGTCCTGGCTTCTGGGACGGCTGTCTCGAGTGTTTTGGCCAAATTTTGTGTTCTGGGACTCCCGGGAAGCTTTCATTTCTTCAGACGGAAGCCGATTGATGCTGATAGACGTCCACCGAAGCTTTATCTTCAGATAGAAAGTCTTCTGGTCTTTATTGAGAGGTCGGGCAAAATTAGGGGTCTACACTAACCCTTATTTGATGGTACCCTGATCTCATATCTATTTTAGAAAATATAGTAGCACCCCTAAGTTGGTCCATTAAGTCATCTATCCTAGTTAAGGGATATTTATTCTTTACTGTAACTTTATTTAATTGTCTATAATCTACACATAATCTAGAACTCCCGTCTTTCTTTTTAACTAACAAAACAGGAGCTCCCCATGGTGATACACTAGGTCGAATAAACTGTTTTCCCAACAACTCTTCTAATTGTTTCTAAAGTTCAGCAAGTTCTAAGGGTGACATCCTATAAGGTTGCATTGTAATAGGTCTAGCTCCAGGAATTAATTCAATACTAAATTCTACTTCTCTTTCGGGAGGTAGACTGGGAACGTCAACCAAAAATACTTCTAGATACTCATTTACTACTACTATAGAGTCTAAGGAAACCTTATTTTTCTTGCCTTCTATAGAGGATATCATATATTTTTGAATTTCATGTTTAAATGAAATCTCTTTTGGTTTGGCAGGTTTAAATCTAGAAACATCAAGGTCAGGTAAAATTAAGGTCTTAGAGGCACAATCTATTAGTATGTGGTTATGAGATAGCCAATCCATTCCTAAGATAACATCTAAGTTATGTAAGGGTAAACAAATAAGGTTTACAATAAAGTCTTTATTTTGAATAGTCAGTACACAGTTGAGACATATTCTAGAAGTAAGGGTTGGTTCAGCGGTAGGCACAAACACAAGTAAATCATAAGGCAAAGGTGTCACAACTAAGTCCAGATCCTTGACACATTCATTAGAAATAAATGAATAGTGGCACCTGAATCAAATAATATAGTTAAGGACTTACCTCCCATTTTCCCTTCTCCCTGTATAAGATCTTCAGATTTAGAGGCTTCTGCACCACTCAAGGTGAAGACTCTTCCACTAGTTATAGGTTTCTGGAATCTTATCATTTGTTCTCCAGCTACTGGTGCCTTGTTTGAAGGACAATCTCGAGCCAAATGTCCTTATTTTCCACACACAAAGCACACTTGGCCTGGTAAGGAACAGTCTTTGGTTAAATGTCCTTTTCCACATTTACAACATTTCAAAGTTGATTGTAGAGTTGATTGCTTAAAGGGTCTATTACTTGCATTACTAGATTCAGCCCCTTTATATCCTTTGAACTGTTGAGGTACAAGTTTGTTATAGGGCTTTTGATATCGATTTGTTTTGCCTTTCTGTATTGGCCCTCCCCTAAACATACCACTTTAATTTCCAATGTCCTTGTTTCTCTGAATCCTGTCCATATCTTCTATCACTTTACATCTATCCATGAACTCTGGAAATGATTTAATTCCCAATGGAGTAACTACCCTTCTAATTTCATTTCAGAGTCCTTCTTCAAATTTCTTGCATTTCCATTCTTCATCTGAAGTGAGTTGTAAATATCTGGAATATTTTGCCAAGGACTCAAATCTGGCAGTATATTCTGAAATTGTCATACTTCCTTGATAAAGTTTATTGAATTACACCTCTTTTGTGTTCCTTGCACTGGTGGGAAAATATTTCTCTAAAAACATGGTTTTAAATAATTCCCAAGTAACTTTTTCTCCTTTAGTTTCCAACATTTTCAAACTTTCCTTCCACCATACCTTCGCATCACCTTGCAGTTGAAAACTAGCATGGGATACTTTTCGTTCATCTAGACATTCCATAGCTACAAAAATATCATCTAGGGTCTGAATCCACTCTTTAGCCTTCTCAGGATCATATTCTCCTTTAAAATATGGCAGATCATTTTTCTTGAAGTCGGCTAAAGATGTTTTATCTATAGTGGCATGATGCTGGGGCAAAGCTGGCTGAGTCAATGCAACAACCATTTCCCTTATGGCTTGTGCCATATCGACCATAGGATCACACTGAGGTGGCATTTCGACCTACAGTTTATTTCACTAAGTTAATGTTTGGTGATAGAAACAACATTTTCCCTAATCAACTTGTACTCACAACCCCTAAAGATGCATAACCAGAGCTCTAATACCACTAATGTAACCCCCCTTACAGATTACATTTATTAATCCTAATTTATTATCTAAGTTAATAATATTTTCAATATTCATAGAAGGTTAATAGAAAATATACCAAGTGAAAAATTACTTTAGGTAATGTTTTATATTAAATCAAGCAATAAGTTCTAGTACAAAGTTTTCCATGATTATTACAATAATAAAGTTATACTTATATGTTATACAATTCCCAACCTAAGCTCTGGATTTTTGCATCTGACATCTATCTCTTGAACTATACATTCCTGCATCACACGTCACCAACATCTGGGATTGAAATATTTATGGGGTTAGACATTTAATTTTATCCACAGCAAATAAAGAAAACATTCATATGATAAAATCAACCAATGAAACATTCCTGCTAATAATTTCATAACTGCATATAAATATACAACCATATATAATTTAATTTGAAAATTAATTATGAGAAACAAAAAAATCAATCATGGAATCATAATAGAAAATATCATACAAATCATGAATAATATACAATTTCATCATGCAATATGTTTATCATATGCACATGTGACTCAAAATGTAAAACTTTAAAATCATGCATTTGACTCTAAAAATATCATTTTTGACTTAATGCTCCATGGAGACTCATATGAGTGTCTAGTGTAACTAGAGCTTAACATCACCCTATCCGGTAATTCGGCAATGCCCCACTAAACGCGAACAAGTAGACAGTAGTCGGAGTGTCAGTGCACCCGGTAGGCTACCATGGTGCAGAATCAAATGGCCACTTATGGAATTGCCCATGCCCAAACACTCCCTAGACTAGAGCCATTCCCATAGACCAGAGGTCTTGTCTTACCTATTCTACTCCCCCATTTACTATTAGAGATTCTGGTAGCTCGATTCTCAATAATTCATTCTCATACATTCTTTGTCTCATTTGGCCGACCATTTTCATAGTCATATTCCACTACCAGATGCTCTTGATAGTAAATTGACTCATAAAAATATTTTCAAAATTTTGTTTTGCACATCATTATTACTACGAATCGTCCTTGGTAGCAACTTAATAGAAATTTCCAAATACTTTTCTGTGAGTACATTTCATGCACTATGTTTATGCCTTGTATGAAATGAAACAGTCTATCATCAATTAAGTACTTAGAGAACATATCATTCATATATTAAAAATTTCAATTGAAATTCATAGTTGCTTCAAACAAAACAATTTCTATTAATACTCTATTTTGTAGGGTTCAGTGTTTTGTCCATATCTCGAGTTCTAGACCTCCTTTTAAGATGATTCCAATGGTGTTGGAAAGACAAGACAATATAATCTATAACTTTGAAGAAGACACTATCCTCAAATTCGAATGTTTACTAGGTTGTTTTCCTAGTAAACAAAGAGGGGGTAATATACTATTTGGATCTATCTCGATTATAGGCTTAACCTTTTTCAAAATTTCATTTATGTCCCTAGGTTGTAAAATGACCATTTAACCCTTGAACATTTCCTATAATTCCATCCATGTCCCTAAAATGACTATTTTACCCTTGAACATTTTCTATAATTCCATCCATGTCCCTAAAATGACTATTTTACCCGTGGATATTTTCTATAATTCCATCCATGTCCTGAACCCATGATGAAATGACCATTATACCCTTAATCTTTTTCAAATTTCCATTTATGTCCCTAAGATGTGAAATGACTATTTTTCCCTTGATCTTTTTCAAAAATTCCCACCATTTCCCTTTCTTCTTCCTCACTTCCAGTACGCCATTTCCAACATTCCAGATTCCAAATTTTTCAGTTTTAGACAACCAAACTAGTTCCAAATCCAAATTAAACCCTAAACATATTCAATTTAAGTTAAAAACAACAATTTTAATATATAATTTATCCTTAATTTCAAAAATTTCATCAACATTTCAAACTTTGCAAATGATGAATAGTTATCTCAAATTTCAAAATTTCAGACATTCGTATGAATAAAATTAAACGTTTAACCCATACCTGGCTCCTTCAAAATCTTATTGCTCTCTTAATTTCTTATGCTCCCCTTTCCTCCTTTCTCTCAAATTCTTCTTCTCAAAATTCTAGTGCCTTTCTGTTGGTTCTGTAAGTTACGGGAATTGTATGTTGGTGTAAGTTTCAAAATTCCTCTTATTTATACACTTATCTTACCGACTTATACTCCTTCTCGAATTTTCTTTAATTCTATTCTCCACCTCCTTATTTCACCGACTCAATTCAAATGTTCCACCGACTTAATCCAGAGCTACGGTTCTTGACTTTTATTTCTCTCTTTTCATCATTTTTTTTTAATTTCTTCTTATTAATAGAAAGTTTACATAATAAATAAGTTCATTATTAATAATTTTTACTTATAGTATTACATTCCTAAATATTTATTATTTCATTTATTTAATTTTATTAGAAATTCTTAATAAATTATCATTTGACCCAATATTAACCTTGGATTTTATTTTATAATTTTCTTAAGATAAAATTACTATAAACAAAAATCATGTTTTATTTTTATAATAACTCTACATAATATTCGAGTACATATGTATAACTTACAAAATATATTTATATAATTGGTTGCAAAAATTTAGGATGTTACACTACGGGTTTGAGGAATCCCCTTTTGTAAGACTTGATCCAGTTTCGAACCCCCTTTTGTAAGGCTCTCGCTATTGATAATCTTGAGACTACAAGATACTTTTCTGGTAGTTGATCCTGAGGCTGATGAGTATGAACCCTCATCTGGTTCTGAGTCCTTTGTTTTGGACCTAAAAATATGCTAGCGTTTTACTGCTTCTGGTCATACGTCGATGATGAATGTAGATATCCACAGGGTGTTTTCTTCGCCCTTGTGGTGATGAGTATGAACCCCGATCTGATTATAGTCCTTTTTCTTGGACTGAACTGTGTGTTAGCGACTTACTGATCTCGATTATGCATTGGCACCATGGGGAATAATTTTTGTTTGAAGATTGTTGTGTTGACTTTTTGTTGTAGTCATCTGGTGCGATGGGGATTCTATGATTTTTGGCTTTTACAATAGCCATCTAGCTTATTGATTACCAGGGTTTTTTGTTTTTGGCTTTTCCATAGCCATCTAGCTTTGTTGGTTGTCAGGGGTTCTTTGATGAATGCCTCTTAAGTAGGCAGGAATCCACTAAGGATTTTTTAATTCTGATGATGCCTCTGAGTAGGCAGATACTTCATTGAGGTTCTGGTAACGCCTCTGAGTAGGCAGATGCTTCATCGGAAGTGAATACTTTTGACTGCATTTGTTTATCCTCTGACTAGGTTGATATTCCCTTCTGGGTGTGTTGACTCTTGCTTGCCAGGTCTTGCCTATGTGTTTTGCCTTTGCATTAGGCTCACTAGGGATGATCTTTCTTTTTTATTGATCCACTAGGGGATTGGTTCACTTCCCGAGAATCATATTTTGATAGCCCTTTGGGGGAATGGGGTATCGGCTCCTTTATTGATATGCGTGCGAGCTGGCTTTTGTGATGCTCTTATTCTGTTGAAATTTCTAATTCCTTCTTGTCGCCACCGTCAAAACGAGGGCGGTCGGAGCGACGCGATGGTTCCGACTTTCCAATTTTCTCATTTTTATTGGTGGTTACAATGCCTTTAGGTTGTCCGATAACCGGGCTGAAGCTAGGGGCGAGGTTTTCGAAAGGGCGCTCTTGGATTGTCCGATAACCGGGCTAATCCAAGAGCTAGTTTTGAAGGGTTCTCTGGATTCACCACCAATGTTTTTACCGAAAACATCGGAAAAGGAGTTTAAAAGGCGTTGGTTTTCGAAAAACCAACTTTGGTCATTAGAACCAGAGTTGGGTAAGGGAGTTAGTTACGTGTAAGGGAAGTGTTAGTTCCCTTACGACGCCCCTTTCGGGTTCCCTATGATAGGCTAGCTACTTTGGATAAATAAATAAACCTGTGAAAAATACGCTTTTACCCTTTTATTTGCGGAATTTAAAATTACGACTACATGGCCCTAGTATCTATTGCATAATTTAAATCAAGCGGTAAAAGGTAAAGGGAGAAAGTAGAAACCTTCGGAGCAAGCTTTCTATTAATTCTTTTTGAAAATAGGGTGCTTTGCGGCAACCCTTCACTTTACACAGCGTCGGAAACCTCTCGAAACGCTCAAAAACACTCTTAAAAACGCTCAAAAACTCCGGAAATGCTTCGGAGGGGTTCTAGAGAGATAATTTGAAGAGATTTCCAGAGAGAAGGAGGAAGAACACTTGGAAATGAAGGGAATGGAGCCCTATTTATAGGGATTCATGCCTGTCAGGTCGAGACGGGCCATCTCATCTGACAAGGTCGAGAAAATGGTTTCGCCAGTCGAGACGGCAGTCTCGCCTTGCAGGAATGGCGAGACGGCGGTCTCACCAAACGAGACGGCAGTCTCGCCATTTGCACAAGGCGAGACGGCGGTCCCAAATCTGAGACGGCGGTCTCGACCTTAAAAGGCGAAAATCCTTATTTTTGGACCAAAAATTCCTCCTATCCTAGTATGGGGCCTAATAGTCTCTCCTAGTGGCTTCTTAGGCTTCATCCATCTTCGAATAGAAGGTCTTCTGATCTTTATTATGAGACCGGACAAGATTAGGGGTCTACAGCTGCCCCCCCTTTACTGACCAGATGGTTGTTGGCCTGTTGTGCCAAGAAGAACGACTGGAAGGTAAAGGAGTTGACCCTCTTGCCCGGCTACCCTTCAGATGTTCCGTCTTGCGGCAGTTGATCTTCTGGGGAAAATTTGTGTTGTGCACCTCCAGGATACTCCTTCTAACGGTAGCCGATCCTTCGGTTGATGGGTATAAACCCCCCATCAGGCTGGTAGTTGTAGTCCGCTGTGCGTTGGACTGGATGGGTATGAACCCCCCATAAGTCTGGTAGTGGCAGTCCGCTGTGTAGGACTGGTGGTGGTGGCATCTTACAGTTCAAGTGCCTCATGCACCGATGTTGAGATGTGTTTTCCTTTGTTTTTGATTTGGTCGTCCGGTCTGTGCCGGGGATTTTGTTGGTGTTCTTCCAGTCTTGTTGGTTGTTGGGGATTCTTTGTTTTTGATCTTTTGGTGGTGATCACCCGACTCTTGCTGGTTGGTCGGGTGGGCTTGGTTGTCGAATTTTGTTGGTCAAGGTGATGGCTTGTCTTAATCCTTCCTTTTTCTCGCGGTTTTGTCTCTTTTTTCTCGCGATTTAGGATTTTGGCTTTTTTCTTGAGCGTACATCTTTTTACTCTTTAGCCCTCTTTTTTGTTACGCTAACTTTTGAAAAAGGGTGGCAACGAATGCATGAAATAAAAATTTTATTCATAAGGGAAAATTTTATTACAGCCATTTTTTCGAGTACTATCCCTAAGGGCTATCTTCTGGAGACGATCCATGATAAGGGAATTGCTGGTACATATGTTCCCAGAATTCTGCTTGCTCCCGGGCTTCATGGCGGTATTCTTGCTGGAATGTTGTCCAGTCTTGCCGCATTCCCTGCTGATACTGGTACATCGTCTCTAGCCGAGTGTCAAAGGATTCCTGCCTTAGGGAGAGTTGCTCCTGCCGCACAGACATTTGATTGAATTGCTGGCGCAGATCGTAGATGTTGCGGTTTACGCCAGCAAAGTCATTTGTGTATTGTGGTGGTTGTTGGTGCTGATGTGGCTGCTGGAAGTCGCAAGGTGTTGGGAGATTGTGCATCGCCACGATGTCCTGGACGTCTAGCGCGAAATCCAACGAGGGATGAAGGACCAACTGGGTCCCACGGCGTATCAGCATCCCCATGCTGACCAGAATCGACCCGTTAATGGATTCGGATTATAGGCTGGAGGCCAGCTCTTCCCGGCCAACGCACCCCCATTTCTCTGCCAGGGGACTGATAAGAGGAGTCATGAGGACGACTCCCACTGGTCTGCTCCCGAAGTCCTTAAGGGCCCTCAGGAAGAAGTAGTCAGGGTTGCATCGTCGCCTCTGGCTCACGCAGTAAAGTACGAAGAGGTTTGGGAGGGTTACCTGACCCTGGCTCTCCTTCCTCCCGTGGACAGTCCCAGCTAGCAGTTTGTGGCTGGGGGGAGTGCCGACCCCTTCATCAGCGTGGGCGACCTGGTGAGCTCCTCCCACATTTCGGCAGCGGTGAGGTTAGTGGGATGGCTGCAGATGGCCTCCCGGTACTCCCGAGTTAGCACATCCTCGGGCCGGACGAACCCAATGCTCACATTGAATTCGTCGAGGGTGGTACTCCGGTACGTCCCACCCATGAAATAGTTTACCATCTTGGTTAATGGCAGGCTCGGGACCATGGAGGGAGCCTCGACGTAGGAGATGGAGGCCAAAAACTCCAGTACCGCTTGAGGGTACACGTGAGTAGGTGGAGGCTGCAGCAGGAAGCCCCACACAATGCTATCTATGTGGTCCCGGACATCGTCCTCCCCCCCAAACTCGGCGAGGATGTCGAAGTCAAGCCTGAGCATGGGGTGCCACGTATAACCCCAGATGTGCTCGAGACGAGCTAGGTGCTGCGGCGAGAGCTGAGTTGGATCTTGGGGGGCTGGTGCCGAGGAACTGCTAGCGCCGACAGTGCCTCTTCTCTTCCTTGACTGACTTCTACCAAACATTTTGGCCAGAAAGTGCTCGGAAGTGAGATATCTGAGAGTTGGAGATTCTGGGGTGCAGAGGAGTTGTGAGGGATACTCCATACGCTTCCCCTATGTATAGGGAAAAATTTGATTTCGGGACCGCCGTCTGGGAAGTCAAGACGGCGATCTCGAATTTGCGCAGGTCGAGACGGCCGTCTGGAACCTCGAGACGGCGGTCTCGACTTTGGTCTAAAACGAGACGGCCGTCTCGCCAAGCGGGACGGCCGTCTCATTTTCTGCTGAGTCGAGACGGCCGTCTCGTTGGTTGAGACGGCGGTCCCGATTTGCTGGAGACCGACACGGCGGTCTGGGAATTCCGGACGGCCGTCTCGAATTTCGGGGGTCTTTTTTTTTTTACAAAGGAAATAGGACCTGGTTTAAAAACATTTTTTATGCATGCAATGTTTTCATGTTTGATGCCCTATAATGCCTATTTTAGTTAATTTTTCAGAAGGATTTCACTGACGTGTCTTGTAGCGTCGAATGCCCTCTGATCTGCGTTCTTGTGTTTGGCTGTACCATGCCGGACCTTTTGTGACCGAAGGATAATTGGTTTTTTTCTCTTTTTCTTCTTTTTTCTTTTGTAGAGCACTCTTTGCCATGTATGTTAGAATCGCGCAGCGGAATGTTCGCGTGGTCGGACAAAAACCAAGAGGGGGTTGAATTGGTTTCTTAATAAAAATTAGGTTTTCAAAATTTTCCCCAAATTTTACCGATTAAAAACTATGTAAATGTAAATAGAGAAGAGAAGAGAATCTTACACAGGAGATTTATACTGGTTCGGATCAAAAGACCCTACGTCCAGTTGCTAATCACTCAAACAGAGGATTAACGCTGTCACTATAATCAAGTTGTTACAAACAGATTACAATTGAAAAGATAAAGATAAGAAAACACCTCTCTTGAAATCCACAAGAGATGATGAACAGCTTTCCCTAGAGACGGTACAACACACAATCCACTAAGAACTCCACTTAGTGATTCTTATTGCTTCTAGCCCACACCAGGTTCCAAAAGCCCCTTTTTCTTGCAACAAACAGTTCTCTGGCACTACAACACTTAACTTTTGTATGAAAAAGGTTGTTCTAATTTTCTGAGTGCCATAGAGAAGCTTAAGTAGAGAAATTAGGGTTTGGGAATTGGGAATTTCGGAATTAGGGTTCTTGGAAATAGGGTTTTCGAAAATAGGGTTGATTTGAAGTTAAAAATCAAAATCTGACTGAAATAATCGATTAAATGAAGTATTAATCGATTATTACAGAGCCAAAATCAACAGAACCCTGAAACTCTCTGTTTTAATCGATTAAAAGGGCTTTTAATCGATTAAACCTCCTATTAATCGATTAACAGGAGTTTTAATCGATTAAACCAGTAAGCAGATAAAGAAGATGGTTTTTCTCACTGTTTTAATCGATTATTTCCCTATTTAATCGATTAAAGCCGAGCCTGGATGATAAATTTGAGCTTTTTGAAGCTTCTAAGGTGCAGACTATGTACCGACTATCTTAAACACTAATATTACAGACTCAATCTAATTGAAACAAAGTTATTACAATACAAAATAAGTCTTCAACACTCTAAGTCTTTGAGTTCTTGAATCATCATCAAAATCAACAATCTTCATGTCCATCAAGTGCAACATCAAGTCCTTGAATGTTCAACAATCTCCCCCTTTTTTATGATGATCAAAACTATCTTTTAAAGCCTTGTAATAACCTGTTTTATCTGTCATACTAACAAACACATTAAACATACCAGATAATATTTAAAAACAATAATATTAGGCTTTAAATATTTCTCCCCCTATTTTGTTTATAATCAAAAAATAATTTTTCTATGACAACATAAGAGCTCCCCCTTAAAATATGCATAACTTAGAGAAAACTCCCCCTCAAACATAGCAAAAACAGAACACCACATTTTATTTCAGATAAAAACATTCATTACAATATAAGAGAAAAATTACAAATTTTAAAATTCTTCACTATCATCACTATGAAAGTGTGCATCAAATCTATTTTCTAAACGGCACACTTTATCATCTACATTAGATATATAGCGAATTATTTCCTCATGCCGTACTCCAGAAAGAGTGAAGAAAGACTGCATTCTCTGATTCATGTCAGATAACATGTCTTCCATGGATTGTCGGGTTTCATGATGAGTAGAGGAAGTTCCAACACTTTGGATTTGATCAGAGGGAAACTCAGCAGTAGGAGGCATATCTTCATCAGAATCTTCATTGTCACCATCTTGATTCGGAACATCATCCTTGTGAACATAGATGTCGTTCACACGCACCATTTGTAGTTGGATCAATGTGCTGTCAAGCATGCGATTTAAGTTATTTGTTCTTACTGTTTGTTCACCTTCGACATTGACTCCCTTATATTCAAGAATCCGAGAGACAAGGAGGGCATATGGAATTTTGAAGGTGAGATGACGTTTGGCTTTTAACATAGTCATGGTGACAAGAACGCCCCAATCTAAAGGCTCATTATTCATTATGGCATGAATAATCCTAAGATCAATTGAAGAACATTAAGCATGATTTGTAGCTCGGGGACAGAGAATCCAGACAAGTAGATGTAAAATCATGCGTTCCTCCTTCTTTAAAGGTCCAGCAAGAAGGAGACGCCCAATCTCCATGGAGGGATTTCGCAGAAAAGAGCGGTAAGCTAAGAACCTGTCAAAATCATCTAACTCACCATAAATGTTAATAGCATCTTCTCTAATTGGAAAGTGGGCAACATTCTCCCAAATATCGTCATCAAGAATAATTGTGACGCCTTTGACTCTAGAAGTAGCAATTTAATCTCTAAATTTAAATCTAGAGTAAAATACCCTAACAAGGTCAGGATAATAGGTACCTTGGATTTGGATGAAAGGGAGAACTCCTTGAAATTCAAGAAGGTTGGGAAAATTGAATCCCCTATTGATGAATTTCTCACCAAGAAGAAACTTTGGAGAGATAATGGCACGTTCCTTCCAGTAGGTCAGAAATTCTTGTTGGCCATCTGTATCAGAAATCCATCCTTCTACAGAATTAGGACGGCGACGAGATGAGGGTGCAGATCTTCTTCTAGTAGGGATCTTAGCACGAGAAGATGAGGCCATTGAAAGATTAGAGGAATAACAAGAAGATTTAGAAAGCTAAATGTATTGAGAAGAGGGCAAGATTGCTAGAATAAGGCAAGAAAGCTTGATTTAGAGAGATAGAAGTGAAATGGAGGCCCCTATTTATAATCAAGCATGTCTAACGGTCATATGGAAGTGAATATAGGTCAAGAGATCCGTTGGCAACGGCTAGGAGGCCAAACTTGCCAGGTTTAATCGATTAAAACTCAGATTAATCGATTAAACCAGTGCCAAAACCATTTAATCGATTATATTATGCAGATAATCGATTAATTCTATATTTAATCGATTAATTATCGAATTAATCGATTAATCCAGAGAGGAATGCCCTGTTTTGAGTGTTTTGGATGCAAATAATCGATTATAACTCCAATTAATCGATTATTCCAAAGAGTACATCATATTTTTGAGGTTTTAACACATGATAAACTATGAACATCCTGTATAATGAATTTTAACATTACAATCATCCAAAAATTGTCTCAATAAGCAGAATTTAAGCTATTTCTAAAATACCTAAGTCTCTTCTAAGATCATAAAATCTATCTTTCGGTAGAGGCTTAGTAAAAATATCTGCTAATTGATGCTTTGTATCAACGTATTCTATTTTACAGTTTCCTTTGCTGATATGATCTCTCAAAAAGTGATGCCTAATTTCTATGTGCTTAGTCCTAGAGTGCATTACTGGATTCTTAGTAAGATTAATTGCACTCGTATTATCACACATTAAAGGTATGTCATTTAAAAATATACTATAATCTTCTAACTGTTGTTTCATCCACAGAATTTGAGCACAACAACTACCAGCTGCAATATATTCAGCTTCAGTGGTAGATAAAGCAACACAAGCTTGTTTCTTAGAATGCCAAGATACTAAGGATGAACCTAACAAATGACATGTCCCACTAGTACTTTTCCTATCAATTTTGCATCCACCATAATCAGCATCAGAATATCCTATTAGACTAGTGCAAGCATCAGATGGATACCATAGACCAAAACCACTAGTTCCTTTTAAATAGTTTAAAATATGTTTTACTGCAATTAGGTGAGATTCTTTTGGACAAGCCTGAAATCTTGCACACACACAGACAGAATGCATAATATCAGGTCTACTTGCAGTTAAGTATAACAGTGAACCTATCATACCTCTATACATAGATTGATTAACTTCCAAACCTGATTCATCCTTGTCTAGATAGCATGAAGTTCCCATGGGTGTGTTAGCTTCCTTTGAGGTGTCCATTCAAAACTTTTTAAGAATCTCTTTGCAGTATTTGGTTTGAGAGATGAAAATTCCATCTTTAAGTTGCTTGATTTGTAGTCCAAGGAAGAACATCAATTCTCCCATCATAGACATTTCAAACTCTCCCTGCATTATCTTAGCAAATTCTACACATAACGAATTATCAGTTGATCCAAAAATAATATCATCAACATATACCTGGACCAATAAGATATGTTCTTTAACTTTCTTTATAAACAGTGTAGAATCAATTTTTCCTCTAGAAAAATCATTTGAAGTAAGGAAACTACTTAGCCTTTCATACCAAGATCTAGGAGCTTGTTTCAACCCATATAATGCTTTCTTTAATTTAAAAACATGATTAGGAAAACTAAAATCTTCAAATCCAGGGGGTTGCTCCACATAAACTTCTTCTTTAATAAAACCATTCAAAAATGCACTCTTAACATCTATTTGATATAATTTAAATTTCATTAAAGATGCATAAGCAAGAAGTAGGCGTATAACCTCTAACCTGGCAACAGGAGCATAAGTTTCATCATAGTCTATACCTTCCTCCTGACAATAGCCTTTGGCAACAAGTCTAGCTTTATTCTTTGTTATGTTCCCATCTTCATCAAGCTTATTTCTAAACACCCATTTGGTTCCAATAACTTGATGTGATTCTTCCCATGGGATTAATTCCCAGACTTGATTCCTTTCAAATTGGTTAAGTTCTTCTTGCATGGCTATGCACCATTGTTCATCTTTAAGCGCTTCCTCAACATTTTTGGGTCCAATCTGTGACACAAAAGCTACAGACATACAAAAATTAGTCATATTTCTAGTTCTTACCCCTTTTGAGATATCACCTATGATATTGTCCATTGAGAGTCCTCTAGGTGATTGCCATTATTTTGCTAATTCCAGCGTTTGAGAAGACTCATTTTCTTCCAAATATAATTCATAAAGAGCTTCTCTTATATATTCATCATCACCTGCAAGTTCTTTATTTGACTCAAGAGGATTTCCCCCAAGGTCTACAATCTCATCAAAAGTAACATGAATAGATTCTTCTATATTTAAAGTTCTTCTATTAAACACCCTGTAAGCCTTACTAGTTAATGAATAACCTAAGAAAATGCCCTCATCGGCTTTAGAGTCAAATTTTCCTAAGTTATCTTTTCCATTATTCAACACAAAGCACTTACATCCAAAATTTTTCAAATGAGCAACATTAGGTTTTCTACCATTAAACAATTCATATGGAGTAGATTTAATAATTGACCTAATGAGCATTCTATTTAAAACATAACATGCAGTACTAACCGCATCAGCCCAAAAATACTTAGGAACATTAGATTCATTTAGCATAGTTCTAGCAAGTTCCTCTAATGACCTATTTTTCCTTTCAACCACACCATTTTGTTGGGGAGTCCTAGGAGCAGAAAAGTTATGTAATATTCCATTTTCTTCACAATAATTTTCAAACTTTTCATTTTGAAACTCACCACCATGGTCACTTCTTAAAACTTTAATTCTTAAGTCTTTTTCATTTTGAATTTGTTTTCCAAATTTTCTAAAGACCTTAAAAGCTTCACTTTTTGTAGTTAGGAAAAATGTCCATGTATATCTAGAGTAAACATCAACAATCACAAGTCCATAATAATTTCCACCAAAGCTTTTTATCCTAGAAGGTCCAAATAAATCTAAATGTAATAATTCTAGGGGTTTTGAAGTGGAAACAACATTCTTTGATTTAAATGATGATTTTACTTGTTTACCTTTTTGACATGCATCACATAACCTATCTTTTTCAAATTTTAACTTAGGCAAACCAATAACTAAGTCTTTTGATATCAATTTATTCAAATGATGCATATTTATATGAGCAGCCCTTTTATGCCATAACCAAGGGTTCTCTTCCTTAACAACTAAACATGTTATGCTAGAATCATGTAAACAATCCAAATCAATCAAATATATGTTGTTATGCCTAATACCTTTTAATTCTATATTTTCGGAATCTATCAAGTGAATGGTGCAAAATTGACTTTCAAATATTACCTTAAAGCCTTTGTCACATAATTGAATTATACTAAGGAGATTATGCTTAAGTCCATCAACAAGTAGCACATCCTTGATCTCCAAAGTGTTTGCACCACCTATGTTTCCAATTCCAAGGATCTTCCCTTTTTTTGTTGTCCCCATAAGTTACATATCCTTGTTCCTTAGCTTTGAAACTCACAAATTTAGATTTATCTCCAGTCATATGTTTTGAGCATCCGCTATCAAGATACCACATAGACTTCTTTGATTTGGAAGTTTCCTACAAAACAAAAATATAGTAAACTTAGGTCCCCACAACTTTTGGGTCCTTGGGGTTAGGGACATAATAAATTATTTAACAATAGGAACCCAAATGTATTTACCTTTAGGTACACCAAAATGTTTAATTTTACATCTATTTGACGTGTGACCTTGTTTCATGCAATAAAAACATGCTTTAGATGTAACATTTGAAAATGATGCATTTCTAATCATAGATGCTCTAGTTCCTTTTTCTACCCATACTCTTTTATTTTTCCTTTTAGGCTTTTTCAAAGGAACTTGATGATTTACATTATTTTGAGCAAACATCAATTCATGCTTCTTAAGATCATCAATTTCCTTTTCGGCTTTGTCTAGCAAATGATTAAGAATATCTATGCCATATTCATGCTCTTTACAATTTGCACATGCTAGGTTCTTATCATTTTCCTCATCTAAACATACAATTTTCGTTTCTAAGGACTCCTTTTCTTCTAAACATGTGATTTTCATTTTTAAAGAGTCAATTTCCTTTTCGGATCTACTTAGATTCTTCTTTACAACTTTATATTCATTTTTCAAATTCTTTAAAGCACTAAACAATTCATTATAAGCATTTTGCAATTCATCATAGTTATTATCCTCATCACTAGAAGATGTGTCAGAATCACTTACCTCAAAATCGGAAGAAATGTTGTCATTTGCCATTAAGAAAATATTTGCTTCTACTTCCGAGTCACTTGATTTCGAACTAGAATCACTGTTGTCCCAAGCAATATAGACTTTCTTCTTGAAGACCTTTTTGCCTTTGAATTCATCATTCTTCTTATTTGGACATTCGGTCTTTACATGTCCTGCTTCACCACAACCATAGCATTTTATATTTACAGAAGAATTTTCCCTTACCTTTCCTTTACCTTTGAAGGGATGTCTTCCTTTGGCTTTCATGAATTTGGTGAACTTCTTTATCATAAGACTCAACTCTTCTTCTTCATCGTTTGAGTCTTCTTCTTCCCTTTTATTTTTACCTTTGGATATTTCGGTTTTGAAGGCTAAATTCTTCTTTTGATATTGCCCTTCTTCATCGTTTAGCCTACCAAGCTCAAGCTCATGCTCTCTTAGCTTTCCGAATAGCGCCGCCATTGACATTGTGGCAAGGTTTTGTGACTCCGAGATGGCCGTCACCTTAGGTTGCCATTTCCTATCCAAAGATTTTAAAATTTTAACATTTAATTCATCAATGTCAAATATTTTACCTAATCCGGTGAGATGATTCACAATATGAGTGAAACGCTTTTGAACGTCGAAAATCGTTTTGCCTTGTTGCATCCAGAACATCTCGTATTCTTGGATTAGAGAATTTTTCCTTGCTCTTTTGACGTCGTCGGTACCTTCGTGGGTCACTCTAAGCATTTCCCACATTTCTTGGGCACTTTTACAAACAGAAATCTTGTTAAACTCGTTAAGCGTTAAAGCAGATGAAATTATATTTCTAGCCCTAACGTCAAATTGTGCTTTTCTGTTTTCTTCTGCAGTCCATCTAGAAAAAGGTTTAAGAACGTCAACACCGTTCTCTGTAACTTTAGGAACAAATGGACCATTTAAAATAGCATCCCAAATGCCTCTATCAACAGACTCTAAAAAGATTTGCATTCGTACCTTCCAAAAAGGATAATTTTGACCCGCAAAAAGTGGGGCTCTGTTGATAGACGCACTTTTGGCAAAAGTTTGATTTTGTCTGGCCATTTTCAAAAATTGGAATGACTATCAAAGCAAGCTCTGATACCACTTGTTAGAATCGCGCAGCGAAATGTTCGCGTGGTCGGACAAAAACCAAGAGGGGGGTGAATTGGTTTCTTAATAAAAATTAGGTTTTCAAAATTTTCCCCAAATTTTCCCGATTAAAAACTGTGTAAATGTAAATAGAGAAGAGAAGAGAATCTTACACAGGAGATTTATACTGGTTTGGATCAAAAGACCCTACGTCCAGTTGCTAATCACTCAAACAGAGGATTAACGCTGTCACTATAATCAAGTTGTTACAAACAGATTACAATTGAAAAGATAAAGATAAGAAAACACCTCTCTGGAAATCCACAAGAGATGATGAACAGCTTTCCCTAGAGACGACACAACACACAATCCACTAAGAACTCCACTTAGTGATTCTTATCGCTTCTAGCCCACACCAGGTTCCAAAAGCCCCTTTTTCTTGCAACAAACAGTTCTTTGGTACTACAACACTTAACTTTTGTATGAAAAAGGTTGTTCTAATTTTCTGAGTGCCATAGAGAAGCTTAAGTAGAGAAATTAGGGTTTGGGAATTGGGAATTTCGGAATTAGGGTTCTTGGAAATAGGGTTTTCGAAAATAGGGTTGATTTGAAGTTAAAAATCAAAATATGACTGAAATAATCGATTAAATGAAGTATTAATCGATTATTACAAAGCCAAAATCAACAGAACCCTGAAACTCTCTGTTTTAATCGATTAAAAGGGCTTTTAATCGATTAAACCACCTGTTAATTGATTAACAGGAATTTTAATCGATTAAACCAGTGAGCAGATACAGAAAATGGTTTTTCTCACTGTTTTAATCGATTATTTCCCTATTTAATCGATTAAAGCCGAGCCTGGATGATTAATTTGAGCTTTTTGAATCTTCTAAGGTGCAGACTATGTACCGGCTATCTTAAACACTAATATTACAGACTCAATCTAATTGAAACAGAGTTATTACAATACAAAACAAGTCTTCAACACTCTAAGTCTTTGAGTTCTTGAATCATCATCAAAATCAACAATCTTCATGTCCATCAAGTGCAACATCAAGTCCTTGAATGATCAACAATGTAGTGTCCCTCTTTCTCCACTCTAGGGATTTCAATCCTCTTGTTGACTATACGCCTCCATATTCCCAAATTAATTATTAGAATTTTGTTGTGAGGGTCAAGAGAATAGAAGAAGGAGATAAATTCAATGGCTTGTGTTTTAGAAGGTTGATTTTCATTTAGAAAGTGGTTTTTGTAAGCATGGCTGGCTAGGGTTAGGCTTAGGTGTTTAAGCTTTTCGTCTAAGCAACGTTTCCCCCTTTTTTTTTGTATTTGCGCCTTAGTTTTATTTCCATTGCTTTTCTATGGCTAGTTGATGTCCCTAGATCGCCCTTCGGGTTTTCGAACTAGGATATTGTGCTTTGGCCCTAATTTTTGCCTAGGTTCTCTCTTTTTAAATTTTTGAGGAATCCTAGCGGACCTTATTTTGTATCCATAAATTTTGCCTAGGCTACCCTTTATTTTTGTTCGGGTTTCCTACCGGGTTGGCCCTATCTTTTGCGTAGCCCCCTTAGTGGGTTTCCTACCGGGTATTTTGCCCTTTTTCTTTTTGGCCTTTGGCTTCTATGGGCTTTTTCTTTTTTTGTATTTATTTTTTTTGTTCACAATATTGGCGAAGCATGACTTTCTTTATGGCAAGGTGAAGTCTTATTTGGTGCTTCTAATCGACTAGTTTGACCGTAATGGCGATGGTGAATTTCGGTTAATTTAGACGCTCCTTTTTTATTCTTCTTTTTCTTTTTTCGTTTACTTAGACAGGGTTATTGTGAGGTCTAGTCAGAAAATAGCGAGAAAAGAAGCAGATTGTAAGAAGTATTCTTTATTAATTAATAAGGGAATATGTGCCCTAAAATGCCTGGGGGTCGGGCTAGCCCCGGGGGATAATCTCTAACAATCATGGGGTTTACATCCCTTAAATGAAGAAAAAGATTTCCTAATGACTAGGGTAGCTCTTAACGCTTGCACCCCTCCATTTCGGAAAATTTGCTTCAGTGTGCGGAGGGGAGACTTCCCTTTCCCTCTTTCTGCTCGGCCCTTAGCAGGGTTGTATCCTAGGCTGTGTTTGAAAGGATTATCTTTGAATTCCGGGGGTTCCCTCATGCCTTGGGAATCTGCCCCCAATCCTTGGCCAGGATGGTAGCCGTGCTTCATCATCATGCGGGCTACCTTCGTATTTTTGGGAAGTCTTTCTATACTTGCAATTTCGAGCGCTTGAAAAGATGTTTCAAGGGCCTCTTTAGCCGCATCCACATAGGGTTGGATGGATGGTCCACTGATCAGGATATCGTCTTCTGCTTGGACCGTGACCAATTTGTCGTCCACTATGAACTTGACTTTCTGGTGGAGCGTCGAAGGTACTGCCTTAGCGTCATGAATCCAAGGCCTGCCGAGGAGACAACTATATGCTGGAGTAATATCCATTACATGGAAATCGACGTTGAAGATAGTGGGTCCAACCTGGATTGGCAAATTAACTTCTCCCACTACTTCTCGCTTTGATCCGTCGAAGGCTCGAACGATGGTGCTGCTTGGGCACAGACGGGTTCCTTGGATAGTCAATTTGTCTAGTGTGCACTTGGGCATCACGTTCAAGGATGACCCGTTATCCACAAGAACTTTGGCGATGAGGTACTCCTTGCACTTGATCGAGATGTGCAAGGGCTTGTTGTGGTTTGACCCCTCGAGGGGTAGTTCTTCCTCTGTGAAGGTGAGGTGATCGCTTGCCATAATGTGACCGACGATCCTCTCAACCTTTTCTTGGGATATAGAGTGAGGTACGTGCGCCTCGCTCAAGACCTTCAGTAGGGCATTTCTGTGCGGTTCTGAGCTCATTATTAGAGATAACAACGTTATCTTTGCAGGCGTGCGGTTGAGCTGGTCTATAATGGAATACTCGCTTTGGCTTATAAACCGGAGTAATTCCTCTGTCTCCTCCTTGGATTCCTTATTTTCTTTTTCCTCTTCGGCCTTTTTATTTTTTTCCTTATTTTTGGGGACTTCTTCTTGCGAGTCCTTGGGGGAATATACTCTTCCACTTCTTGTCATGCCCCCAATACCGGCTATATTCGTGATATCCTCTTTTATTGGTGAAGATTCTCCGTATCTCCACGGTACAACTTTATTTGATTCGTAGGGGAAAGGACGTGGCATAAAAAGTCCCATTGGTGTCCTTGCCCCCTCTTCCTTATTTTTGAGGACCAACGGTCGAGGCTTATTTTCCTCTTGTGATGAGTCAACCGTTGGAGAGAGCTTGATTAGGAGTGGCTTTCTCTCCATTCTTCTGATTTGGAAGACGTGTCAGTTAATCCTTCCTTTTTATTATCTTATTTATTAAGCGTGAAGGAGGGGAAATAAAATATGCAGATGAATGATTATGCATGCAAGTAGACAATTGTTGAATAAAAGAAAATTTTCATTCATCCATTAGAAGGTGTACATTCCCCTACTCCATACTACGAAGCAACTTTTGGCAAAAACGGAAAAGCCTAAAGAAACCCACAGGCGGGTCTTGATCTCTATGTAATTCCCTTTCGGCTTCCCGGACGTAATTCCCTTTCGGCTTCCCGGATGTGATGAGCTAGTGCTTCGCTTTGCTTCTGGACTACCTGGCTCATGTCTTCACTGTACTTTTGAGCCTCTTTGATCTTCGCCTCTTGATGGATGACCAAGGCTTGCAGGCCATCGAGTTTTGCAAGGGCTCGGTCTTTTTCTTGAAGTACTTGGCCGTACTGAGCTAGCCCGTCTCTTTCTTTGCAGCGTAGCTCAGCGAGACTTTTGTTGAGTCTCCGATTGGCCTCCCGCTCCTGGCGTGTTTCCGACCGAGTCTTGGTAAGTTCTTGCAGCAACTCCTTGATCATCTGAGCATGTTCTGCTGATTCGGCCTCAAGGCGTGCTGACTTGGCCGTGATTTCTTAAAGTTGGCTATCCGAGCTTGTCCTGGCAGTTTTGGATGCTCGGATAGTTTGCTCATTTGAGACAGCACACTGGTCCTTGAGGCGCTCTATTTCATTATCCTTTTTCTTGCATTGCCTTTGCAGACCATCAATGGTGAGGATAGATTCTTGCTCTCTCTCTTCAAGGGCCCTCATCTGGGCTCCCATGATTTCTATCCTCTAGGTCAAGGCGTCGACTTGAGCCTGTAGCTCTTCACTATTGGCGCTCGTAATGAGTGAGGTGGATGGTTGAGACATCCCTCTTCTTTTTCTCCACACCTCATAGTCACCGGAGACAGCCACTCGAGCTTTTCCTAGCTCTTTATCTCCCATATAGACTGGTCTCTCCTATGCTTTTCTCATGGCTAGTGAGTTGGCGATTGTGCATGGGTCTCCAAAGAAACACAGTCCTCCGAGTTCCCCTCGAGAAATCGTAGTTTGGGTTCTCATGAGTTGTCTCATAGCTACTCTAGGTGAGTAGGCTATGCAACCCCTGAGTCCTATCAAGGGTACGTTTGGATAGTCTCCACATCTGATGAGGACTGGACCGGGTCGGAACCATGGGCAGACCCAGGATACATTGTTGGCATCCAGGCGTTCCAACTCGTCCCTCCACTCTGAAGTTAAGCGTCATTGGAGAGGGATTTTGGAGAAGCTTCTCAAAGGATCGGGGAACATCCCCATGTGACTAGAGGCATAAAAATGTGTAATGCCCCACACAAATAGTAGCGAAGAGCAGCAGCGAAGTGTTTTTCCTTGCTTCTGGTGGCAGAAATCCACCGAGAGCAAGGTGTCGGCAAGAATTGCAGGCAAGGGACTCTTCGAGTTCACGTCCCAGGCGAAGAAGGCGTCCATGACGGCTTGATCTACTGTGTCGAGGTGGAAGGGAAACAAGATCGTTCCAAATATAATTAGGGCCAGGGCTTTGTTAAAAGCAACCCATTCTGCCCTTTCAGCCAAAATGGACAGGTGGTCTTCTAACATTGAGACCTTCCAACCATGGACATTCCCTTTTCCTATCAGGGTAGTCTGCTGGAATGGCAGTTGAATGATGGTAGCGACTTGTGCTGCAGGAGTATATGCCCCGTGGTGTATATGGACCCTGGCTGATTTGGGCCATTTCAACATGATTTCGTACTCCTCTAAGGTGGGCACCATATCAAACTGCAGAAATTCGAAGCAACGCAGACTGGAGTTCCAGAAGTGAACGAATACCCTGACGAAGACTTGATCGACACAGATCTTCAGCAGGTCGAGAATCCGTCCATAGGATTTCTCAAAGTCGGAGCGGACCTCTGGTGACATTGTCGCGCTAAGCCGTTCCAATTTTTCAGCATGGTATCGGGGAATGTCTACCTTCTTCAATTGTCTACTAGTCCCCTCCATTTTCTAAAACCAAAATGCATGTTTTATGAAAATGATGTTTATTGAATGAATGCGAGTGTTTATTTTTATTTATCATGTTTTGTATGATGCATTTGTTTTTGAGAAATAAACTACTTATATGAGGGTAATGTTTTTTGAACAAGACCTCATTTATTATTTTGGAATCGGATTTTTATTTTATTTTTTATTTTATAGCCTTTTATCTCTTCTGTCGGACTGCATGGCTACTTAGCTTACAAAGAACCTGAAACCAGGCTAGCTAAAAGGCAAACTGTCCGAGATAAAAAGTGGCTTTATGCGAAAGAATTGGTTAACGTCCCTTATCTCTTCTGTCGGACTGCGTGGCTACTTAGCTTACAAAGAACCTAAAATCAGGCTAGCTAAAAGGCAGACTGTCCGTGATAGGGGTGTTTATTATAAAAAGAATTTTTGATTTTTGTGATTTTTTGTTGTTTGGTTATGCTATGCAACATACAAATGCAGCAAACATATGCACACACAATTCGAACATCCACGAACAGGCGAGAAGTTATTTTAATCACGAGGTAGGTTTTTCCTACAGAAAAGTGCATTGGCGAAGGTAGGTTCGAACTATTCTCACCAAGGCTAAGGCCCCCAAGGTGCCCCCATTATAGGGTCCCCACTCTCCAGCCTTCCGACCATGCTTAGCACTAAGGCCATAGTCAGTCTTTATGCCAAAAGAGGAAGGTTATCACCTTGAGTGGTGGTTTCCGATCACACTGGTGGGCACAAGGTCATCACTACAGCGAACCGTACCTGCCACCCACTCCCTATGGATTTCTCACTTGCCCCTGGGTATAGGGGGAACTGTTGTGTGCAAGGGTTTGTGTACAGTTTGTACTTCAAACAATTGCATAAATATAAACAGACAACAGTTATTAAAGCCAAGCAATAAACATGTTATAATACAAGGTAGGGTAAAAGCGTTATTTTCTTGGTTTATTTATTTTTGGCTGGCCCATCACTAAATGGGATCAACTCTCTAGGCTTCCCCAGTGGAGTCGCCATCTGTCGCCACCGTCAAAAACGAGGGCTGTCGGAGTGACGCGATGGTTCTGACTTTCCAACTTTCACGTTTTTATTGGTGGTTACAACGCCTTTAGGTTGTCCGATAATCGGGCTGAACCTAGGGGCGAGGTTTTCGAAAGGGCGCTCTTGGATTGTCCGATAACCGGGCTAATCCAGGAGCTAGTTTTGAAGGTTCTCTAGAGTCGCCACCGATGTTTTTACCGAAAACATCGGAAAAGGAGTTTAAAAGGCGTTGGTTTTCGAAAAACCAACTTTGGTCATTAGAACCAGAGTTGGGTAGGGGAGTTAGTTACGTGTAAGGGAAGTGTTAGTTCCCTTACGACGCCCCTTTCGGGTTCCCTATGATAGGCTAGCTACTTTGGATAAATAAATAAACCTGTGAAAAATACGCTTTTACCCTTTTATTTGCGGAATTTAAAATTACGACTACATGGCCCTAGTATCTATTGCATAATTTAAATCAAGCAATAAAAGGTAAAGGGAGAAAGTAGAAACCTTCGGAGCAAGCTTTCTATTAATTCTTTTTGAAAATAGGGTGCTTTGCGGCAGCCCTTCACTCTACACAGTGTCAGAAACCTCTCGAAATGCTCAAAAACACTCTTAAAAACGCTCAGAAACTCCGAAAATTCTTCAGAGGGGTTCTAGAGAGAGAATTTGAAGAGATTTCCAGAGAGAAGGAGGAAGAACTCTTGGCAATGAAGGGAATGGGGGCCCTATTTATAGGGATTCGCGCCTGTCAGGTCGAGACGGTCCGTCTCGTCTGACAAGGTCAAGACGGTGGTCTCGCCTTGCAGGAATGGCGAGACGGCGGTCTCGCCATTTGCGCAAGGTGAGACGGCGGTCCCGAATCTGAGACGGCGGTCTCGACCTCAAAAGGCGAAAATCCTTATTTTTGGACCAAAAATCCCTCCTATCCTAGTATGGGGCCTAATAGTCTCTCCTAGTGGCTTCTTAGGCTTCATCCATCTTCGAATAGAAGGTCTTCTGATCTCTATTATGAGACCGGGAAAGATTAGGGGTCTACACTTCTTTTTCGTTGATTTTCCCTTTTTCTACGGTGACCAACTTAGGGATTTTATTGATTACCTAAAATTTAGGGTTTTTATTTTATTTCACCTTTTTTCATGATTTATCTTTTTTTTTTGCGATTTGAAATTTGACTTTTTCAGGATTATGTGTGTGCCTTTTTACATTGCAGGCTTTTTCCTTCTTTTGGGGGGGGGGGGTCCGCTAGGGATGAAGCTTTTTTGGTGATCCAGCAGGGAATTAGTCGACTTCCTAGGGATTCAATTTTTCTTTTCTGGGGATGGAATTTTGGCTCCTTCATTGATGTTGATGCGAGTTGACCTTATGAAGCTCTTATTCTATTGAGGGATGGGAAATTATGATTCCTTCTTTTTGTAGACTTTTTTGGGGAGATGCACTTGGGGATTTTTATTCGGCCTTCTCTATTGCGGCCCTTTCTTTTGGGCATCTTCTGGGAATGCAAGGGTTTTCTTCTTTTTCTTTTTTTTTTTGTTGGAACCCTATGAAGGTTTGGATTCCTTGATCGTTTGATGATTTGGATGTGACGCCTTTATTCTTCCATTGGGGAATGTGGCGGAGATTTGGTTGAGTACGCATGATGACTCATGTTGTGGCGATATTGAGCCTTGGGGTAATATTTTTGGTTTTCTGCCTCTGGAGTAAGCAGGGATCCGATTGGGGATAACTAAGTCTTTTCGTTGGCTTTTTCTTTTCTAATGTGCCTTCTTTTTATTGGGTAGAAGGGAGATGGTTGAAGCTTTGGGTTTGGAAGATCTTGTTTTGCTTGAGACGTTTGATTATTGATGACTTGCTCTGTTTTCTTGAGGGGAGCTTTATTCGGAGACTTGTTTTTGGCGCTTCCTGTTTTTCAATCACAAACATGGAGCTAGTCTCCTTTATATGCATGAATTTTGTTTTTGTTATTTACTTGGAGAGATTTTTATTTTTTATTTTTTATTTTGACAGAGTCATATTGTGCAACTATTTGTGTGTGAATTCCCTAAATGCAGTCTACTCTTTTATGAGATGCATCTAGAAAAGTGACCGATATTCTCCTGCTGTACTTTCATGATTATGCTGGTGGGCTCCTTTTTTTATTAATTTTTGTTAAGCCCTAACTTTTTCCTAGACCACCTTTTTGGGGTTTTCGATCTAGCAGACTACCTTAATTTTTTACTAGGATATCTTAGCGGGATTTTTCCTCTTTTTTTTTGTGAATGCCTTAACTTTTGCCTTGACCGACTTTTGCGGGTTTTCGATCTAGCAGGCTGTCCTAATTTTTGCCTAAGAATCTCCAAGCAGGCATTATTCTTTTTATCTTTCTTTTTCTTTTTCTTTTTCAATGTTTCCCTATTTATGATGCATGAAAAGACCTTGACAAAATGACTTTGCACATATTTATGATTTATCAATGTAGAGGCAATTTCATAAACTAGTCAAGAGAAATGAAATGAATGAGAATTTTATTGATATGTATGAGCAAAGGTTTATTATTTTTGCAGAAGGATTACAAATGGAATTTTAGAAGAACGGATGGCCCAGGTTGGCTACACTGTATGGGCTACAACAATCATGTCTATGACATTTGCCCCCCTGGTTCTCCTAATTGCCTTAGTTGAGATGCTTGAGCCTGAAGTGAAGACTATACAAGGCTGCTTGCTTTTGGAAGGGTGTGACCTTAGCCGCCATTCGGTTTTCGACTAAGGCAACCATTGCTCTTAGGGGATTTTTCTTTCTTCTCTTTTTCCCCTTTTCTTCTTTCTTCCTCTTTTTTGTAGTTTTTTTTTGGAAAAGCCTCTAAATTCTTCCTAGGACGTATCCTAGCGAGGCGAGTGGACCCTAACTTTTGCCTAGGATGCCCTTTGCGAGTTTTCATCCTGGCAGGTCATGAGCATGCCCTTCAAGCATAATACTTCTTCACCGTATTAGAGTTAACCGGGTGTCGAAGTTCTTTTTTAGTATAAGTCGGTGAGGATAAGAGTTCCTCTCGAGGAAGCTCATTTAACTGCAAAGGGTCTTTCACAATTTGCCGCCCATTTTCCCATTTTGTGTTTTTGGGCCGGAATCAATTTATTTACCATTAAATCTCCCTCATGGTAAATTTGGGGGTTGACCTTTTTTATTGTAAGTTTTTTTTTCAATCCTCTTTTGATAGGCTTTGTTCACGACGTATGGCGTTCAACCGTTTTTCTTCAATTAGGTTCAAGTGATTGTATCGACCTTGGACCCACTCAGCTCTTTGTCAATTTTGCGTCCATGATAACTTGTAGGGAAATTATTTTGACCTCTGTTGGTAGTACTGACCCCATGCCATATACAAGGGACCATGGAGTTGCTCCTGTGGAGGATCGTACCGAACTTTGATAACATGAAGGGCAAAAGGCGATATTCCATGCCAATCTTTGCAGGTTTTGACCATCTTCTGGATGGTCTTCTTGATGTTCTGATTGGTTTACTCTATTGCACCCTTCATCTTAGGTTGGTAGGGAGAGGACTTATGATGTTGGATTCTGATGTCTTGGCATGTCATGGTAAGACCATGCACATGCATCCATATACTCCCTTAATTTTTGTGTTAACCCATCGTCGACGTTATCAATGATTTGGGTATCAATACTTATTTCTTTTTCTCTTGCCTCCAAATTAATGGCCTTCATTTCTTCTTGGTAGGGCTATATGTGTTGAGCTTATTTGATTAGCAGTCTTTGCATGTCCGGGGAGATGGTCCCCTTCTCACTATCTAACCCGATCCATTCGCCTTCGACTTTCGGATCCCCAGAGAGTCATTCATCACATACATGATTGTTTTTATTTACGGTTCTATTTAGGCTTAGATTTTATTGTGAATTGTTTTAAGGGAGAAAAGAATGAAAAAGAATATGAATGCTTATGAGAATGCCTCATTTTATTGATAAAAAAGAAACGTTTACAAAGCCCTTTAAGTCAAGGGTCTTGTGGCCACGGGCGGGGACCGCGAGATATATGCTGGAAACTTAAAAAACATGAAGAGTCTTATAGACCCCAAATCTTGCCCCGCTTCAAAATAAAGAGCAGAAGACCTCCTATTCGAAGATGGACAAAGCCTAAAAAGACACTAGGAGAGACTATTAGGCCCCATATTAGAGTAGGAAGTTTTTTTTTACAAAAAATAAGGATTCCAACCTTCAGGGGTCGAGACCACCATCTCGTTTTTCGGGACCGCCATCTTGACCAATGGCAAGTCGAGAGGGCCGTCTCGTTTGGTGAGACGGCCGTCTCGCCACTTGCCATTGGCGAGACCCCCCTCCCATTTGGCGAGACGGCCCTCTCACCATTTGACAAGTCGATACCATCGTCTTGCCAAACGAGACGGCAGTCTCGCCACTTATCAGAGTCAAGACCGCCATCCCGAATGTCGAGACCGCCATCTCGACCTTGCCAGACGAGACGGTCGTCTCGACCTGACAGGCGCGAATCCCTATAAACGGGGAGCGCTCTCCCCTTCATTTCACACAGTTCTTCCATTCTTCCTTCTACACTTTCTTAGAATTCCTCTTCTAGAGGCCCTCCGAAGCATTTCCGGAGTTTTTGAGTGTTTTAAGAGAGTTTTTATACCGAAAAAGCGGCATTGTAGTGCGAAGGGCTGCCAAAACGCTACTTATTTTTCACGAGAATTAATCAAAGCTCGCACCGGAGGTTTCTTCAATCTCTCCCTCTCTTTTATTGTCCTTCTTTACTTACATTAAATTGTGTAATAGCTACTAGGGCCATGTAGTCATCATTTTTAATTCCGCAAATAAAAGGGTAAAAGCGTCATTTCAAAAGTTTATTTATAAAATAACCGGCCTATCATAGGGAACCCGAAAGGGGCGTCGTAGGGGAGCTAATACCTCCCTTACACGTAACTGTCGCCGCCGTCCCGTTCTGACGTCCGGGGGGAAGTCTAGAAACGTTTATGCGAGCGGTCGCGAAAAGATGGTTTAGACTCGCGTTTTTGTTTTAAAAGGTTTTCGAAAAGGGGTTCTTATGGAGTCGCCACCAATGTTTTGACCATAAACATTGGAAAAGGAAAAAATGTTGATTTTAAGAAAAACCGCACTTGGCCATTATAACCAGAGTTGGGTAAGGGAGTTAGTTACGTGTGGGGAAGGTGTTAGCACCCCACAACGCCCCTTTCGGGTTCCCTATGACAGATTAATTCATTTAAATAAAGACTACGAGAAATTACGCGATTACCCTATTTTATTACATAATATTAAATGGCTATCTACATGATTTCATTCTATGTTGCATGTATAAAATGATGAATAAAGCTAAATAAAGCAATAAAAGAGATATTAAAATAGCTATCTACATGATCCTATTCTACATGACATAATAAAGCTAAATAAAACAATAAAACAATAAATAAAATAATAAAAGAGAAGGGAATTGAAAAGAACCTCCGTAGCAAGCTTTATATTGAGAACCTCGAACCGTGAGGATGCGTTTTGGTAACCCCTCTCTACACAGTCTCTCCTCACCAATACAAGATCGACTCTACTAAAAATTTAAAGAAGAATCAAATGCGGAATATAATTCCTTAACCGATTGTTACCTATTTAAGGCAATCGGAAAGATCATTCGAGAGAGAGAGAGAAGTAGACAAGTGCTCTAAAGTGTTTCGAGCTCTCGGAGTGTCTGTGGTGTGAAAAAGTAGCAAATGAGCCTCCTATTTATAGTTTTTCGCAGCTGGCGCACTTTGGGACGACCGTCTGGGTTGGGACGGCCGTCTGGACTGGGATGGCCGTCCCAAATGGCAAATTTACACAGAGCGGGACCCCCAGGAAGGCCGGGACGGCCGTCCCACTTAAAATGGGTTTGGGACGGCCGTCCCAACTTTGGGACGCGCGTCCCAACTGGATTTAAGAGGTTGGGACGGCCGTCCCAACTGGGACGGCCGTCTCAACCTGTTCTGGCCAGTTTCGCGCGTTTCGGGACTCCGGGAAGCTTTCCTTGCCTGTTTTGGACGTCAGTTGATGCCGATATGTGTCTATTGAAGCTTTATCTTCATATGGGAAGTCTCCTTGGCTCTTATTTGTAATGCTAGACGAGCTTTATCTTGTTACGGGTAATCTCCTTTATCTTTATTTGAGAGGCCGGGCAAAATTAGGGGTCTACAGCTGCCCCCCCTTCACCTGCCTAACTAATTCGTTGGTTTTAGTATACCGACAAAATTAGTTGGTAGGGGAAGGAGTTAACCCTTTTGCCCGGTTATCCTTCGGATGCTGCTCCTTGTTGATCCTCCGGATGATAAATATTTTGATAGGTATCAACCCCTATCTGGTTTGAGCTTTTCTTTTTAAGGTTTTGGTGGGTACCTACCCCCACCTGGTATGAATCTGCATTTTTAAGGTTTTGGTGGGTACTTACCCCCACCTGGTACGAATCTGCATTTTGCCAGATTCTAGTGGTTTTTACACCCCCACTGGGTGCGAACCTGCAAATTGACTAGGTTCTAGTGGATTTTACACCCCCACTGGGTGCGAACCTGCATATTGACTAGGTTCTAGTGGATTTTACACCCCCACTGGGTGCGAACCTGCATATTGACTAGGTTCTAGTGGATTTTACACCCCCACTGGGTGCGAACCTGCATATTGACTAGGCTCTATTGTGCGAGTCTGCATCTTGCCGGACTCTAATGGTTTTTACACCCCCACTGGGTGCGAACCTGCATCTTGACAAGGCTCTACTGTGCGAGTCTGCATCTTGCTGGACTCTAATGGTTTTTACACCCCCACTGGGTGTGAACCTGCATCTTGACAAGGCTCTATTGTGCGAGTCTGCATCTTGCCGGACTCTAATGGTTTTTACACCCCCACTGGGTGCGAACCTGCATCTTGACAAGGCTCTACTGTGCGAGTCTGCATCTTGCTGGACTCTAATGGTTTTTACACCCCCACTGGGTGTGAACCTGCATCTTGACAAGGCTCTACGTGCGAGTCGCATCTTCTGGACTCTAATGGTTTTACACCCCCACCGGGTGTGAACCCGCATCTTGACAAGGCTCTATTGTGCGAGTCTGCATCTTGCCGGACTCTAATGGTTTTTACACCCCCACTGGGTGTGAGTCTGCATTTCGACAGACTCTGATGAGTATCTACCCCCATCTGGTACGAATCTGCATTTTGACAAATTCTTGGAATGCTCTTTTTGGAATATCTTTTTGATTGATGAGTACGAACCCTCATCCGGTTTCTGGCGACTTATTGTCTCTGATCATGCGCCTATGGGGAGTAATTTTTCTTTTTGATTTTTTTTTTTTTTTTTGTTTTAGTCATCCGGTTTTACCGGGGATTCTTGATTTTTTGGCTTTTCTTGTTTTAGCCATCCGGCTTTGCCGGGGATTATGTTGATTGCCTCTTTTTAGGCGGGAATCCTTTTGGGGATTTTGAATTCTCTTATTGATTGTGCCTCTTGATTAGGCGAAGATTCACTTGAGGATTTTGTTGTGCCTCTTGATTAGGCGGGAATCCACTGGGGATTTATTGATTCTTGATTGTGCCTCTTGATTAGGCGAGAGCCCACTTGGGGATGTTTTTGTTTGGTTGTGCCTCTTGATTAGGAGGGAATCCACTGGGGATTTGTTGATTTTTGATTGTGCCTCTTGATTAGGCAAGTGCTTCAATAATGATGAAGGCTTTTTACTTGTTGTTCGCCTCTGAATAGGCTGATGTTCTATTTGAGGATATTTGTTCTTGATAGTACCTCCGAGTAGGTAGATGTTTCTTGAAAGTTTTGTTTGTATTACCTCTTATAGGTTGATTTCCCATTTCTTGGGGATATCGGCTCTTTGCTTGTTTCTGAGTAAGCATAGGCATTCTTGGGAGTGAAGGTTTTGTACTTCGCTGGGGATATTCATATTGGGTGCTTAACTCCCTGTGGATTTGTAATTTGTAATTTGCCTTTGCGGTTAGGCTTACTGGGGAGAAAATTTTCTTTTTGATGATCCACCAGGGGTGATTTGCCTTCCTGTGGAATTTTCTCATTTTCTTCTTTTATAGATTTTTCTTGATGTGCTCTTCTTGGGGATTTTCTTTCGGCTTTTTCTTGCAGTGGCCTTTGTCGGAGGATGAAAGGCTTTTCTCTTCCTTCTTTTTGTTGCCCCCAGGTGATGTAAAGGACTTGACTTCGTATGATGGGCTCTTGTGTAACCCTTATTCTCCGTTGGGGAATGAAGTGGAGATCCTTATATGAGTGTGCTTGATGACTCCTGTGGTGACGAGGATGAGTCGCGAGGTATTCTTTTTGTTTTGCCTCTGGAGTAGACAAGGATCCGCTTGGGGATAATTGAGCCTTTCTGTTGGCTTTTTCGTTTTTGATGTACCTTCTTTTATTGGTGTAGGAGGTTGATGGTTGGAATTAGCTTTCTTGGAGCTCCTCATTCTCGTTGAAATGGTTCAGATTCCGCCTTTTTCCATCGCGGTTTAGTTTGCTATCGCGAGCTGTTTTGAAATCTGGCTTTTTAATAGATCATGTGTGCCTTTTATTTTGTACACATGGGCTTTTTGAATGCGAAGTGTAAAATAGAAATGACGATTTTTATTCATTACTGCTTTTTGTTGGATACATTTCAAGCATATTTAGGACACTAGAAAGCTATATAAATAAATCCTAGTCATCTGCCTCTGGGCTGGAATGGGCGAGATGGTACCTGGCGAAGGAAGCGGCGGAGTAGGCGCGCTGGAATCTCGCCTGAGTTTGGACCAGGCTCTCTATCCGGCGGTCCGTCCTGTCTTGCTGACAGTGAGCTGGCCAAGCTGGCTGGCGTATGAACTGGAACTCTCCTTCCATGTATGCATGTTCCTCGTCCAGGCGTCGGTACAGTGCGGAGAAGTCCGAATCGCGGGATTGTTGCTCGGGACTCTGAAGTGGTAGGGATATCTTGCGGCGTATTGAAATCACGCATATCCCACGAAATCGAGATGATAGGGTTTAGGATGAAACCTGATCCTTCTCTCGCGAGGATACTCATGTTCGTCGGCACTCCTCCGTTGATAGGCTCTGGTTGAAGCTCGGCTGGGAGATCTTCTCCGTCGGTGCATCCCCAATATTCGGCTAGAGGGGTAAGGAAGGGAGCCACCATGATCGCTCCCGATGGTCCCCGAGTACCGCATTCCTTTACAGCCTTCAGGAATGCGTATCCTGGGTTGCATCGGTGTCCTTGATGCATGCAGTAGACTATAAAAAGATCAGCTAGCGTGACCTTTCCCTGGCTTTCCTTCCTGCTGTGAATGGTCCCAGCAAGCAATTTGTGGCAGATGCGAAGAGGGGGATTGAAGGATGCACCCTTCAGATGAGATGGGAGATTGATAGCCCCAGTAATGTCCTTCCACATACTGGTGGTGGTGAGAACAGTAGGTTTCTCCAGATATGCGGACCGATATTCTGGTGTTCTCGTATCGGCTCGTTGGCAGAATCCCATGATGACGTTGAAGTCATCCAAGGCGGTGGTCCGATAGGCTCCATCCATCCAGTAGGAGACGGCTTGTGTTGGTGGCACTCCGGGAGTTGCAGATGGCATTTCCATCATGTTGACAGAGGCGAGAAACTCCATTGTTGCTGTGCGGTGGATCCGAGTGGGCGGCTCGCGAAGTAGGAAGTCCCATCCTATGTTGTGGATGAACCTCCTAACGTCTTGTTCCCAGCCAAATGTAGCTAGGATCCCGAAGTCTAGTCGCGAGCATCGGGTACCGGGCAAATTGTTGGATATTTGCCGGTCGTTGTTGGTGTGCTTCGCCATCATCATGCTAGTGACAGGAGCTCTTCTAGCGGCGAGTCCTGGTGCGTTTTCTTACTGGATGAGGCTTCTCCGTGATCCATTGTGAGCTTTGCTCTCTTAGAAATGCTACAAATGTATGGAGGAGGAGAAAAAGCAAGATAGGAAGCTTGGAATGAGGTACCAAAGCCAAACCCGCGCCCCATCTATATAGGCCACGAGGGAGAGTTTGGGACGGCCGTCCGGGTTTGGGACGGCGCGTCCCAAATGGCAAAAATGGGCATGGGCCAACCCCCACCTGGGACGTGCGTCCCAACCGAAAATTGGCACTTGGGACGGCCGTGCTGGATTTTGGGACGGCCGTCCCAAGCTTCTTAAGTTGGTTTTTTGAGTTTTTTGATGGAAAAGAAGATGGGACTCCATTCATTGATGTTTTAATGCATGTAATGTTTCATGATATGCATCCTATGATCTATTTCAGTTAATATTTCGAAAGTTTTAACTGATGTGCTTTAACTCCGGGTGCATTCTTGGTGCTGTTTCTTTCCGTCACCATGTTTCTTCTGATTAACAAGCTTGGTTGTACATAATTTACCGTCTTGGAATTTCCTTTGCCATGGCCGAAGAACGATCTTCTGTTTGTAGGGCAACTGCCATATCAATGCCTTTCTTCTTTTCCCTAGGGATTTCAACCTTCCTATTGATCACTATGTTACCACATCCCCCTTCATTACTTGAATGCTTTTTAATGAAATGGTCAAGAGAAGAGAAAGAAAAGGATTTATATCAAAGGCTTGTGTTTTAGAGGGATATATTTTTATAATAGAGGTTTTTGTAAGAATGGCTGGCCAAGGTTGGTCGGTGTTTAGGCTGGTTTAAACGTTTCATTCTTATGATGTGGCGTCATTGTTTACTGGTTTATGGCGCCTTTTTGCGATTGATTAACTTCCCTAGGCCGCCCTTTCAGGTTTTCAGTCTAGGATGTTGTGCTTATGTCCTAACTTTTGTCTAGGTTTTCCCTTTTTGTATTTATTTTTAAGGAATACTTAGCGGACTTTTGATAACCCTAACTTTTGCCCAGGCTACCCTTTATTATTGTTCGGGTCTCCTGCCGGGTTTACCCTAACTTTTGTGCAGCCCCCTTTGTGGGTTTCCTGCCGGGTATTTTGCCCTTTTATTTTTTTGTCTCGGCCTTTGACCTTGACGGGCTTTTTCTTTTTTATTATGCATATATATATATTTTTTTTTTGCACAACATTGTCGAAACTTTGATTTTGTCAAGATAGATTTCATTTGTATTTCTAGTTAATCAATCATTTTTTTGCTTTTCTTTACGGCGCTTTAATTATTCTGACGCATTTGGAATAAAACGTTTTATCTAAACCGTGTTTATTAAAATGGGATATAGATACATTTAGTAAGAAAAGAAGCAGATAGTAAGAATAGCACTCTTTTGTAATTTCAGGGAAATGTGTGCCCTAGAGATGCTCGGGGGACGGGCAAACCCCGAGGAGTGATCTCTAATAGTCACTAGATTTACACCCCTTAGAATCGGAAGAAGGACACCTAATGACTAACGCTACCCTTTGTGCTAATATCCCTCTTTTTCGGAATATCATCTTCGAGGGGTAAGACCTCCCTATTGTTCGTATGGTTTGATCTTTTGTAGGGTCATACCCTAATCCATACTTTAGCGGATTATCTTTGAAATCTGGTGGCTCTCTTATTCCTTGAGAGTTCTTTCCAAGCCCCTGTCCTGGGCGATATCCATATCTTTTCATCATATGGGCCACCTTCGTGTTACTAGGGAGTCTTTCGATATTAGCAATCTCGAGCGCTTGAAAAGATGTTTCGAGAGCCTCTTCGGCCGCATCCACATATGGTTGGACAGACGGTTTGCTGATCAGAAAGTCTTCTTCGGCTTGAACTGTGACGAGTTTATCATTTGTCACAAACTTGACTTTTTGGTGGAGCGTTGAAGGTATTGCCTTAGCGCTATGAATCCAAGGTCTACCAAGGAGACAACTGTATGCTGGTGTGATATCCATCACGTGGAAGTCTATGTTGAAGATAGTAGGGCCGATTTGGATTGGTAGATTGATTTCTCCTACTACTTCTCGTCTTGATCCATCAAAGGCTCGAACAATTGTATTACTCGGGCGCATGTGGGTTCCTTGCACTGTTATCTTGTCGAGTGTACTTTTAGGCATAACATTTAAGGATGATCCATTATCCACTAGAACTTTGGAGATGAGATATTCTTTGCATTTAACAGCAATATGCAAGGGCTTGTTGTGATCAGACCCTTCTAAAGGGAGTTCTTCATTTGTGAAGGTAAGGTGATTATTGGCTGTGATATTACCAATAATTCCTTCAAACTTGTCTTGGGATATTGTATGTGGAACGAATGATTCATTCAAAACCTTTAACGAGTGCGTTTCGATGTGGTTCGAACTCATTATAAGTGATAACAAGGTTATCTTTGCGGGAGTACGATTGAGTTGATCGATGATGGAGTACTCACTTTGTCTTATGTATTGGAGTAACTCATCTGTCTCTTCCTTGGATTCTTTTTCCTCTTCGGCTTTATTTTTCATTTTATCTTTAGGAATATTATCTTGTAATTCCTTGGGGGCGTATATTTTTCCGCTTCTTGTCATGCCCCCAATACCGGCTATGTTGGAGATATCTTGGTTGATTGGCGATTCTTCCGAGTATCTCCAGGGTACGAGCTTTATTTGATTTATAAGGGAAAGGACGAGGCACGAATAAACGTATAGGTGTTATTGCCTTCTCCCTTTTGTCAATTGGAATAACCAACGGTGCTTGTTTATTATCATCTTCGGGTTTATCGATTGTCGTAGAGATTTTGATGACGAAAGGCTTCTTTTCCATTTTTCTGATTTGTGGAAAGCACATCAGTTAATCCTTTCTTTTTATTATCTTTATTATTAAAATGAGGAGGGATATATGAATGTATGCGACTTATGAATGCAATAGACAATTTAAGGAGAGAAAAATAAGTCCTTTTATTAGAAAGTGTAAATCCTTCTATACAATGCTTTGAAGCAAATGCTGACAAAAGCGAAAAAGCTTGAAGAATCCTATAGGTAAATTAGGCTTTCTTCGTAATTCATCTTCGGCTGTTCTCACATGGTTTCAGAGTATCTTGATTTGCTCATGTACCGCTTGACTCATATTTTCGCTATGTCGACGAGCTTCCCTCATCTTTTCTTCTAGATGAACGATCAAAGCGTGTTGTTGGTCAAACCTTTCTCTTATTTGGTCATTTTCACGAAGCAATTGACCATACCTGAGCTAATCCTTCTTTTTCTTTATCGTGTAGCTCATCCAGGCTTTTTTTGTATTTTTCAGCGGTTTCCCGCCACTTTTGTGCTTCGTACCGAGTTCCCATTAGGTCATCCTGTATCAACTTGATCATTTTTCCTCGTTCGCAAGTACCTTCTCAAAACGTGCTATTTCGTCATTCATGTCCTGGAAAAGACTATCTTGCTCAAGCCTTGGAATTTTCATTGTTTGTTTAGCTTCTTTTTGGTAGTCAGCATAATCATTCTTGAGAAGCTCTATTTCATGGTCCTTCTTTTTACATTGCCTTTTTAGACCATCTATTATAATGGCTGATTCTTGCTCTTTTTCTTCAAAAGCCCTTAGCTGAGTTTCCATGACTTCAACTTTTTGTTTAAGGCATTGACTTGCAATTGTAGCTCTTCGTTGACCAACGCTTTAGTGAATGCATCGGATGGTAGGGGTATCCCTCTATTTTTCCTCCATTCTTCATATTCGTGGGACGTAGACACCTGAACCTTTCCAAGTTCTTTATCCCCGGGTATACTGGTCTTTCCCATGCTTTCCGGACAGCGAGATACTTCTTCAAAGTTATGGGAATAGTGGCATAGACTCGGACTTCGAGCTCTTCTTGAGTTGGCGCAGTCCGAGTTCACATAAGTTGCCTCATAGCTATTTTAGGAGAATATGTTATACAACCTCTAAGACCTAGAAGTGGTATACTTAGGTAGTCTCCGCATCGTATGAGAATATAACCGGGTCGGAACCAAGGACAAACCCATGATACATGCTCTATGTTCCGAGTTTTCTAACTCAGTTTTCCATTCTAAGGCTTGACGATGTTGAAGAGGGATTTTTGACAAACTTCTTAAAGGGTCGGGAAATACACCCATGTGGCTTGAGGCGTAAAAGTGAGTAACACCCCATACATATAGTAGTGAAGTACAACATCCGAGTGTTTTTCCTTGTCTACGTCGGCAAAATTCTACAGAAAGTAGGGTATCGGCAAGGATTGCGGGTATAGGACTCGTGAATATACCTCCCAGGCAAAGAATGCATCCATTGCGGCATGATCCACGATGTTCACATGGAATGGGAATAATATGATTCCGAACATTGCTAATGCTAGAGTCTTGTTGAAGGTAGACCAGTCCTTCTTTTCGGCTAGAGAGACTAAGTGGTCTTCTATTATAGCCATTTTCCAACCTCCGATATTCCCTTTTCCCTCTAGGGTAGATTGATGAGGAGGCGGTTGTATGATAGTAGCAACCTTACTCACGGCCGTATATTCTCTTGAGCGAGACATAAACCCCAAGCTGATTGAGGCCATCTAACCATGAGTTCGTATTCTTCTAAGGTTGGTACCAAGTCAAATTGCGAGAATTCGAAGCGAGTGTAAATCAGGACTCCGAAGTGGATTAATGCTCTAACAAATATTGGATCAATGCTGATTTTCGGGAGGTCAAGAATTCTTCCATAAGACTTCTCAAAGTTAGCATAAACCTCCGCGGCATATATGTACACAAATGCCTTAACTTCTCTACACGGCATAGAAGGACCTCCACTTTCTTTAACCGTCTATTACTGGATCCCTCCATTGTCTAGCAGAAATGAAAATGCATGATATGAGGATGGGTTTTTGTAAATGTATGTATGCAAGTGTTTGTTTTTCTAAGTATTATCATGTTTTGTTCTTAATATGATGTATGATAATACTCGGGTTTTTCTGGAAAAGAAAGCCTACCTATATGAATGTTTATGGATTTTGATGAAGGGAGTCCTATTTTCTTCTCTTTTTATTTTTGATGAAGAAAAGGTGATATGAATTATGAGACTTTTATTAATAATAATTTTTTTTATTTTATAACAAAGGTATTTTTATGATTTTAACTTGTTTTTTCATTTTTTGTGATTTTTAGGGTTTTTTACTTTTTTTGTTTGTTGTATGATTACCCTATGCTAATGCATCAATACAAATGCAGCAAACTTATGCACACACAATTCATACATCCACAAGCAGAGCCACGCTTATTTAATCACGAGGTAGGATTTTCCTGCAGAAACGTGCTTGGTTTAGGTGGTTCTAACTGTTCTCACCAGGCCAAAGGTCCCCAAGGTGCCCCCATTATAGGGACCTCTCAATCTCTCAATCCTCGGGTCATGCACGGAACTCGCGTGGCGACACCTATAGACCAAAAGAAGAGAGTTATCACCTTGAGTTGGTGGTTTTCCGACAACGACGAGTAGCCCGTGTGCCAACTAACCGATCGTATCCGCCACCCACTCCCTATAGATATTCACTCTTGCCCCGGGTATAGAGGGACTGTTGTGTGCAAGGGTTTTTGTGTGCAATTTATATTTCAAACAATTGCAGAGATAATCATACAGCAGTTATTAAAGCCATACAGTAAAAACATACAGAAGGGCAAAGGCGTAATTTCAAATTTTTACTTAGTTTGAATTTATCTGTCACTAAATGGGATCAACTCTCTAGCTTCCCCAGCGGAGTCGCCATCTGTCGCCGCCGTCCCGTTCCGACGTCCGGGGGGAAGTCTAGAAACGTTTATGCGAGCGGTCGCGAAAAGATGGTTTAGACTCGCGTTTTTGTTTTAAAAGGTTTTCGAAAAGGGGTTCTTATGGAGTCGCCACCAATGTTTTGACCATAAACATTGGAAAAGGAAAAAATGTTGATTTTAAGAAAAAACGCACTTGGCCATTATAACTAGAGTTGGGTAAGGGAGTTAGCTACGTGTGGGGAAGGTGTTAGCACCCCACAACGCCCCTTTCGGGTTCCCTATGACAGATTAATTCATTTAAATAAAGACTACGAGAAATTACGCGATTACCCTATTTTATTACATAATATTAAATGGCTATCTACATGATTTTATTCTATGTTGCATGTATAAAATGATGAATAAAGCTAAATAAAGCAATAAAAGAGATATTAAAATAGCTATCTACATGATCCTATTCTACATGACATAATAAAGCTAAATAAAACAATAAAACAATAAATAAAATAATAAAAGGCCATCCCACTTAAAATGGGTTTGGGACGGCCGTCCCAACCTGTTCTGGCCAGTTTCGCGCGTTTCGGGACTCCGGGAAGCTTTCCTTGCCTGTTTTGGACGTCAGTTGATGCCGATATGTGTCTATTGAAGCTTTATCTTCATATGGGAAGTCTCCTTGGCTCTTATTTGTAATGCTAGACGAGCTTTATCTTGTTACGGGTAATCTCCTTTATCTTTATTTGAGAGGCCGGGCAAAATTAGGGGTCTACAGTAACTAACTCCCTTACCCAATCTCTGGTTTTAACGACCAAAGTTGTTTTTTCTTAAAAAACCAACGCCTTTATCTTTCCTTTTTCGATGTTTCTGGTAAAAAAATCGGTGGCGACTCCATAAGAACCCTCTAAATCTTGCTCTTAGGTCAGCCCAGTTATCGGATGATCTAAAAGCTCTCTTTTTAAAACCTCACCCTTAGGTTCAGCCCGGTTATCAGACAACCTAGAGGCGTTGTAACCTCACCCATATTAAAACGCGAAAAACGGAAGTGAGAACCATCACGTCGCTCCAACCGCCTCTTTTGACGGCTGCGACAGCTGGCGACTCCACTAGGGAAGCCTAGAGAGTTTATCCCATTTAGTGATGGGCTGGTTTAATAAACAAACTTAGAAATTTCGATTTTACCCTACCTTGTATTATAACATGTTTATTTGCTTGGCTTTAATAACTGTTGTTTGTTTATTTTATGCAATTGTTTGAAATACAAACTGCACACAAACCTTTGCACACGACAGTTTCCTTTAAACCCGGGGGCAAGTGAGAAATCCATAGGGAGTGGGTGGCAGGTACAGTTTGCCTAGTGAGGGCCATGTGTCCATCGGTATGATCGGAAACCACCACTCAAGGTGATAACCTTCCTCTTTTGGCACAAAGACTGACTATGGCCTTAGTGCTAAGCATGGTTGGAAGGTTGGAGAGTGGGGACCCTATAATGGGGGCACCTTGGGGGCCTGACCTTGGTAAGAATAATTAGAACCATCTTGAAAATGCACTTTTCTGTAGGATACCCCTACCTCGTAATGAAACGTCGTCACTCTCTTCACGGATGAGTGAATTGTTTGTGCATATGGATGTTGCATTTGTTTGCTTGCATTAGCATAGAGTGAGCATACAACATCAAAAACAACAAAAAATCAAAATATGCGAAAACATAATCACCTTTTATCTCGGACAATCTACATTTTTGCTAGCCTAATTAAATGTTCTTTGTAAGCTAAGTAGTCACGTCGACCAACGAGAAGAGATAAAGGGTTACAATATATATATATATATATATATATATATATATATAACAAAAAAAAATTTCTTAAAACAATAAAAGAAAACAAAAGCAACTAACTTTATCTCGGACGGTGTTTATTTTAGCTAGCCTGGTTTTAGGTTCTTTGTAAGCTAAGTACCCACGTTGACCAACAAAAGAAATAAAGTGTTATAAAATAATAATAATAATAATAATAATAATAATAATAAATAAATAATAAAAATAATTTTTACAACAAAAAGATTTTGACAAAGTCAAACCATTCATACCCTAATCATTTCAAGAGTGGTAAAATAAGAGAGAAAATACATCTAGGAAAGTATGCATAAGCATCATCCTAAATAAAATCTCTCATGCATAAAACACATTCATGCTAGGGAACACTAGATATCCTTAAGACAAGGGCAAAAGAGACCCAAGTGCATTTGTGACCTTCATCATACTTGTCAATCCGCAACAAGGAAGGGACAAGTGTGCTAAGGTGTGATGGTGACCTTCATTATATTTGTGATGGAGAAGGAACCATTATACCAAAGTGGGTAGGGCACTCCGTAGGAGCGCAAGCTTTAAGGAGATACCTAAGCCATTGTCTTAAGGCCTATCCATCCCATAATAAATCATTCATTTCAAAATAATAAACATCCTTAAGTTTCTTTCGCATTTTTGAAAAGTGGTCGAGTCTTCTTCCTGTCCTCATCTCGCGCGCAAAAAGTTAAGAGGATGGAGCAATTGGAGGAATGAAACCAGTAAGCTCATCGATGATCTTAATTCCATGAAGGAGCAAATGGCGCAATTTATGGAGCTAATGCGTCAACAACACCTCCACAATGAGGTACCCAAACAACGAATTGCTGCCCTAGAGGAAAGATTAAGGACTATAGAGGGACACAAGGAGGCGACCGACATGTGCCTTGACAAAAGTACTCAGTTCCTTCCCAAGTTTCAGCGAAAAAAATGGAAGGATTGTGCAACATTCCTCCACCATTCAAAAAGTCCAATAAGAAGGAGGGAAGCAAGAACACCATCAACCTTGCTACTCCTTCTTCCTCTTCGTAACCAGTCAGGCAGCCATGCAAACAAGAGGGGAAATTTACTCCTATTCCAAACTCCTACGAGAGTATGCTGGTTGATAAAGGACATGCTCCTAACATACATCCCTCCAAAAAAGATAAATCCACCCTACTTGAGTTGGTATAGGCCAAATGAGAATTGTGATTACCACTCGGGTGCTCCTGGGCATTTGGTGGAAAACTGCTTGGCCTTGAAGTATAAGGTTCAAGAATTGTTGGATGCAGGGTGGATCACTTTTGACGCTCCCGCTCTTGATATGGACATCAAGCCTCTATCACAACTTGCATAATGGGGTCGGATAAAGAAGGCCAACTGATTAGGGTTCCTCATAGTAGTATTATGTTTTTAAGCTTCCTGCATACCTCTTACGGTCCCCGCCCATGACCGCGAGATCTTTGATTAAAAGGGCTTTGTAAATATTTCTTTTTTATCAATACAATGAGGCATTCTCATAACATTCATATTCTTTTTCATTCTTTTCTCCCTCATTATTATTTCAAAATAAATGATAATAAAATCTAAGCCTAAACAAAACCTAAAATAAAAACAATCATGTTTGTGATCGATGACTCTCTACAGAATCTCAAAGTCGAAGGCGAATGGATCGAGTCGGACAATGAGAAGGGGACCATTTCCCTGAATATGCATAGGTTGTTAGAAAAAGAAGCTCGATCTATTTGGCCCTACTTGGAAAGAAACCAAGGCCATTGATTTGAGGGGCAAGAAATGATAAGCAAGAAATGAATATCGATACCCAAATAAATGATTAACATCGGGGAAGAGTTAGTACAACTATTAAGGGAGCATATGGATGCATGCGCATGGTTCGACCAGGACATGCCAAGACTTCAAAATTCAACATCATAACTCCTCTCCCTACCAACCTAAAATGAATGGTGTAGTAGAGGCAGCCTATAAGAACATCAATAAGATCATCTAGAAGATGATCAAAACCTTCAAGCATTGGCATGAAATGTTACTATCTTCCCATCATAGATATCAAATTTCTGTACAGACCTCCACAGGAGCTACTCCATTCCCCTTGTACATGGCATGGAGGTCGTACTCCCAATAGAGGTCGAGATACCTTCCTTGACAAGTTACCATGGAAGCAAAATTGACAGAAGCTAAATGGGTCCAAAACCAATACAATCAATTTAATTTAATCAAAGAAAAACAGTTGGACGACATATGTCATAGACAAGCCTACCGAAAGAGGATCAAAAGGGCTTATGACAAAAAGGTCAACCCCTATATTTACCATGAGGGGATGTAAAGGTAAAGAAATTGTTGTAGGCCCAAAAAAAAGATAAAATAGGAAAGTAGGCGGGAAAATATGAAGGACCATTTGCGTTAAGCGATTGCTCAAGAAGAACTCCTATCCTCACAAACATGAATGAAAAAGAACTTTGACACCCGGTCAACCGCGATACGATGAAGATCTTGAAGGACAGACTACAAGAAAATTACCAATTACCTGCTGATATTTAGCTACGGATCCATATCCGTAGATAAATTATAAATTACCTATGGATTTTATCTATGGATTTTTATCCGTATATAAAATTGTACGTTACAGTAGTCCTAGGTATTATCTGTATGTAATGTTGGCATGTTTAGACGGGAACGTTCGAAGGATGAAATCCGTAGGTAATGACAATAAAATCCGTATGTAATGAATCATACTTTACAGACGGATTTTACATACGGATTTTATTAGAAAATATTAAAAAATAAAATTAGTAAGTAATTAGTAGTAAAAACATAAGGAAAAAAATATTTTCAGCCAGACCTCCACTTTCCAGCCCTAGCTCCCTCTGCCTTGCTCTTCTTCCTTGCAGCTTCTTCCCCACGGAGCAGCCCCACTCTCCCTGCACCTTCACTTTCCCTTTTCCCTCATTCCCTCTTCCCTCTCGCCTCACTCTTTTCTCGGATCCTCTCAACAACTCGGCCACCAGGCACCCCTCTTTCCCGAGACCCCTGACTGAGCTCCATTTTCAATATTCCTCAACCCTTCACTTGAACTCCACAGCCCTAGCTCGCGCTAACACCTTTTCCCTCACCTCCTCTGCGGACTCTGCATCCCAGCGAAGCCCTAGACGTTATCACCCTAACCCAACCGCGGAGCCCTAACTGTGACTTGTGCCCCCCCTAGCCATTGCAGGTCAACTTGGAGATTGGTGGTTAGAAGCAAGGGTTGCAGGCCTAAGTTTTCCTTTCTTTTTTTGATTTTTTGTTTATTGTTCTTGATTTGAGTTGTCTGAAATGTTTCATTTGGTTTGCTTGATTTATGATCGGTTCTTGGATATAAATTGACTTTTTACGGGATCTGTGGATTATCGGGTTTGGGGCTGACACTGTCATGCATTATTGCTTGTGTGGTTGGATGCTTTCTGACATTGGATCAATGACAAATTTAAATGTTGTTTTTCATATGTTACTGTAGTTGATTATGGCTCAGCTGGTTGGGATATTCAATTTTATTTCTTAAATGTGATTATTTGGATGTTACAGGCAAATAAAACTTTAATTCATCCCTGCTTTTACCTTCTCTGTAATATACTTTGATTCTTATTAAAGTTATTTGACTTATATATCTTTATATTGTAACCCTGTCTGGTATGATGTTTAATGTGTAATTATTTCAATGAAGTAGAAGAATTTTCTCAATTCCTTTCAAGGTTACTCTGCCGTGAGGAGCAAGGCAATGTGTTTTTTGCTTTAAAGTTGTTGTTAAGTTGAATTCTAAATTTATTTGGTAGTATTATGGGTTTTGCCAAAATGTATCAGTTTCTTGATTCCCTATGTGAACCTTGTTATATTTCTCAGACCTAGCGACCTAGGTATCACTCGTAGTCACCTCTCAAGACCATGGCTTTGAAAATATACTTTTTATCTTAATACTCCTTAAGATTTTACCATCAATCTACTAGATCATAGGAAAACTGTTTCTGTCATGTCCAGAATAAATGTTGATAGTTTTTATGGTATGGGATGTGATGTGATATGAACACTAAGGAGGTATGTTTCCTTCATTTTACTTTTTCTTGTTTGTTTCTTTTCTTTCTTCACCAAATAAGTTAGGATGCCATCAATTTCATGAGTATGGAAACCTATAAAATCTTTTAAATCAATGATTAGATTTAAATACATTTTTCATCCCAATAGTTGCTTCAGTCAAGGAGCAAGACAATGCGTTTTTGCTTTAAAGTTGTTGTTAAGTTGAATACTAAATTTATTTGGTAGTATTCTAGGTTCTGCCAAAATGTATCATCTTGTTGATTCCCTATGTGAACCTTGTTATATTTCTCGAGACCTAGCGACCTAGGTATCACTCGTAGTCACCTCTCAAGACCATGGCTTTAAAAATATCCTTTTTATCTTAATACTCCTTAAGATTTTACTATAAATCTACTAGATCATAGGAAAACTGTTTTTGTGATGTTCAGAAGAAATGTTGATAATTTTTATGGTATGGTGTCGCCGCCGTCCATTCTGACGTCCAGGGACATCTCGAACGTTTATGCGAGCGGTCGCGAAAAGATGGTTTAGACTCGCGTTTTTTGTTAAAATTATGTTCATTGCTTCCGAGGTGCTCAACAACTGAACTATCCTCTAATAAAAGCAAGGTTTTCGAAAAGGGGTTCTCTTGGAGTCGCCACCAATGTTTTGACCATAAACATTGGAAAAGGATAAAAGGCGTTGATTTTATTAAAAACCAAACTTGGCCATTATAACCAGAGTTAGGTAAGGGAGTTAGTTACGTGTGGGGAAGGTGTTAGCACCCCACAACGCCCCTTTCGGGTTCCCTATGACGGATTAATTCATTTAAGTGAAGATTATGAGAAATTACGCGATTACCCTATTTTATTGCATAATGTTAAAAAATGACTATCTACATCACTTTATTTTACATTGCATACAGAAAGCAATAAATAAAGCAGTAAAAGAGAAGAGAATTGAACAGAACCTCCGTAGCAAGCTTTATATTGCAAATCTTTGATCGCAAGGACGCGTTTTGGCAATCCTTCACTCTATAAAGACTCTCCTCTCCAAATACAAGATCGACTCGACTCAATTTTACAGAAGAATCGAATGCTGGAATATGATTCCTTAACTGATTGTTACCTTATCATGGCAATCAGAGATTTCATTCGAAGAGGGAAGAGGATAGACAAGTACTAGGAGTTGTCTGGTGTGTGAAACAGTGCCAAATGAGCTTCCTATTTATAGTTTTCGCTGCATGCACACTTGGGACGCGCGTCTGGGTTGGGACGGCCATCCCAACTGCATGATTTACATATACTGAGACCACCTGGGGAGCTGGGACTGGTAGTCCCACTTGGGATGGCCGTCCCACTTGGCCAGGGAAGGTTGGGATGGCCGTCTCGACCTTGGGACGGCCGTCTCGACCTGTTTTGGCCAGCTTTCGTGTTCTGGGACCCCCAGGAAGCTTTCCTTTGTGTATTCGGACGTTGTTTGATGCCGATAAACGCCCGTTAAAGCTTTATCTTTATATAGGAAGTCTTCTTGGCCTTTATAGAGATGTCAGGTGAGCTTTGTTTTTGTTGTAGGAAGTCTCTTTAGCCTTTATTATTGAGAGGCCTGTCGCCGCCATCAAAACGAGGCGGTCGGAGCGACGCGATGGTTTTTTCGACCCTCTTTGGTTTTCGCATTTTTTATGGGTGGGTACAACGTCCTTAGGTTGTCCGATAACCGGGCTAACCTAGAGACGAGGTTTTCGAAAAGTGTTCTTGGGTTGTCCGATAACCGGGCTAACCCAAGAACGGGTTTTGAAGGGTTCGTGGAGTCGCCACCGATGTTTTTACCGGAAACATCGGAAAAGGAGTTTTAAAAAGGCGTTGGTTTTCGAAAACCAACTTTGGTCATTAGAACCAGAGTTGGGTAAGGGAGTTAGTTACGTGTAAAGGAAGTGTTAGTTCCTTTACGACGCCCCTTTCGGGTTCCCTATGATGGGCCGGCTACTTTGGATAAATAATTAAACTGGAAAATTGCGCTTTTACCCTTTTATTATGCGGTATTTAAAGATTACGACTACATGGCCCTAGCGTCTATTACATAATTTTAAATGAAAGCGGTAAAATTAGAAAGAGAGATGGTGCACCTCCAAAGCAAGCTTTTTGTATTTCTCTTTTAAAGAGTGGGTGCTTTTTGGCAACCCTTCACTCTACAACTCTCAGAAACTCCGGAAATGCCTCGGAGGGATTCTAAAGAAGATTTAGAACGCTCAATTTACGCCTAGAGACACTCAGAAACTCCGGAAATGCTTCGGAGGGGTTCTTAGAGAGAGAAAATCTAGAGAGAAGGGAGAGCTACTGTGCTTGGTGTGTGGAAATGAGGGGAGGGAGCCCCTATTTATAGGTTTTCGCGCCTGACAGTGGCGAGACCACCGGTCTCGTCTGACAAGGTCGAGACCGCCGTCTGGACAATCCAGACCGTCGTCTCGACCATACAGGGGGTCGAGACCGCCGTCTGGAAAACCCAGACCGCCGTCTCGACCTTTGCAGTGGCGAGACCACCGTCTGGACCAGCGAGACGGCGGTCTCGTCCCTGGCGTGAGGCGAGACGGCGGTCTGGTCTTCCCAGACAGCGGTCTCGTCCCTTCAGGCGCGAGAACTTTATTTTTCGGGCCAAAAAGCCCTCCTATCTTAGTACGGGGGCCTAATAGTCTCTCCTAGTGGCTTGTTTGGCTTCGGCCGTCTTCAAATAGGAAGTTTTCTGACTTTATTCTTAGGCCGGGCAAGATTTGGGGTCTACACCCACCTTAGAGGAGTATGAAGCTATGTTGAAATGGCCTAAATCAGCCGGGGTCCATATTCGCCACGACTCCTGCAGCATTAGTCGCTGCCCTTATCCATCTACCGTTCCGACAGAGTACCCTGATAGGAAGAGGGAACACCCAGGGATGGAAAGTATCGATGTTAGAAGACCACCTGTCCTACCTGGCTGAAAGGACAGAATGGGTTACCTTCAACAAAAGCCTGGCACTCATAATTTTTGGAACAATCCTGTTCCCCTTCCACCTCGACACAATAGATCAAGCCGTCATGGACGCCTTCTTCGCTTGGGACGTGTACTCGAAGAGTCCCTTGCCTGCTATTCTTGCTGACACCTTCCTCTCGGTGGATTTTTGCCATCAGAAGCAAGGAAGAACACTCCGCTGCTGCTCTTCATTACTATACGTGTGGAGCATCACGCATCTTTACGCCTCCAGTCACATGGGGATATTCCCCGACCCTTTGAGAAGCTTCTCCAAAATCCCCCTCCAACGACGCCTGACTATAGAATGGAGGGATGAGTTAGAACGAAAGGACGCTAACAATATATCTTGGGTCTGCCCTTGGTTCCGACCTGGCCCCGTTCTCATCAGATGTGGGGACTATCCGAACATACCCTTGATAGGACTCAGGGGTTGCATAGCCTACTCACCTAGAGTAGCTATGAGGCAACTCATGAGGACCCAAACTACTATTTCCCGAAGGGAGCTCGGAGGACTGTGCTTCTTTGGAGACCCGTGCACGATCACCAACTCATCAACCATGAGAAAAGCATGGGAGAGGCCAGTCTACATGGGAGACAGAGAGCTAGGAAAAGCTCGGGTAACTGTCACCAGTGACTACGAGGCATGGAGAAGAAGAAGAGGGATGGCTCAACCATCCACCACACCCGTGCCAATTGCCAACAATGAAGAGCTGCAGGCACAAGTCAATGCCTTGACCCAGAGGGTAGAAATCATGGGATCCCAGATACGGGCCCTTGAGGAAAAAGAGCAAGCATCTATCCTCACGATTGACGGTCTACAAAGGCAAGGCAAGAAAAAGGATCATGAAATAGAGCGCCTCAAGGACCAATGTGCTGACGCTAACGAAAAAGCTATCCGAGCATCCAAAATTGCTAAAACCAGTTCGGATAGCCAGCAGCAAGAAATAAACGCCAAAACAGCACACCTTGAGGCCGAATCAGCTAAGCAGGCACAAACGATCAAGGAGTTGTCGGAAGGGCTCCTTAAGGCTCGGTTAGACATCCGCCAAGAGCGAGAGGCCAACAGGAGACTCACCAAAAGTCTCTCTGAGCTACGCCTTAAGGAAAAAGACGGGCTAGCTCAGTACGACCAAGTACTTCAAGAGAAAGACCGAGTCTTTGCAAAGCTCGATGAACTACAAGCCTTGGTCGTTCATCAAGAAGCGAAGATCAAAGAGGCTCAAAAGTACAGTGAAGATATGAGCCAGGCAGTCCGCAAGCAAAGTGAAGAGCTCGCTCACCATGTCCGGGAAGCCGAGAGGGAACTACATAAGAATCAAGACCCGCCTGTGGGTTTCTTTAGGCTTTTCCGTTTCTGCCAAAAGACACTTCGTAGTATGGAACAGGAGAATGTACACCTTCCAATGAATTAATGAAATCTTGTTCCTTATTCAACAGTTGTCTACTTGCATACATGAGCATGCATTTGCATAATTTAATTTCTCCTCCTTCACGCTTAATAAATAAGATAATAAAAAGGAAGGATTAACTAACACGTCTTCCAACTCAGAAGAATGGAGAGAAAGCCACTCCTAATAAAGTGCACCCCAACGGTCGAGTCATCACAAGAGGGAAATAAACCTCGGCCGTTGGTCCTCAAGAGTAAAGAAGAGGGGGCAAGGACGCCAGTGCGACTATTTATGCCACGTCCTTTCCCCTACGAGTCAAATAAAGTTGTACCGTGGAGATATGGGGAATCTTCACCGATAAAAGAAGAAATAACAAACATAGCCGGCGTTGGGGGCACAACTAGAAGTGGAAGAATCTACTCCCCCAAGGACACACAGGAAAATGTCCCCCAAAATAAAGGAAAAAATAAAAAGACCGAAGAGGAAAAAGAAAATAAAGAATCCAAGGAGGAGACAGAGGAATTACTCCAGTTTATAAGGCAGAGCGAGTATTCCATTATTGATCAGCTCAACCGTACGCCTACAAAGATCACGTTGCTATCTTTAATAATGAGCTCAGAACCACACAGAAATGCCCTGCTGAAGGTCTTGAGCGAGGCGCATGTACCTCACACAATATCCTAAGAAAAGGTTGAAAGGATCGTCGGTCACATCACGGCAAACGATCACCTCACCTTCACAGAGGAAGAACTCCCCCTCGAGGGGCCAAAACATAACAAGCCCTTGCATATCTCGGTTAAATGCAAGGAATACCTCATCGCCAAAGTTCTTGTGGATAACGGGTCGTCCCTGAACGTAATGCCCAAGTGCACACTGGATAAGTTGACTATCCAAGGAACTCGTCTGCGCCCAAGCAGCACCATCGTTCGAGCCTTCGACGGATCAAAACGAGAAGTAGTGGGAGAAATCAATTTGCCAATCCAAGTTGGACCCACTACCTTCAACGTCGAGTTCCATGTAATGGACATTACTCCAGCATATAGTTGTCTCCTCGGTAGGCCTTGGATTCACGACGCTAAGGCAGTACCTTCGACGCTCCACCAGAAAGTCAAGTTCATAGTGGACGATAAACTGGTCATAGTCCAAGCAGAAGACGATATCCTGATCAGTGGACCGTCCACCCAACCTTATGTGGATGCGGCTGAAGAGGCCCTTGAAACCTCTTTTCAAGTGCTCAAAATTGCCAGTATAGAGCGACTTTCTAGAAACACAAAAGTAGCCCGCATGATGTTAAAGCATGGCTACCATCCTGGCCAAGGACTGGGGGCAGATTCCCAAGGCATGAGGGAACCCCCAGAATTCAAAGACAATCCTTGCAAGTATGGCTTAGGATATGACCCTTTCAAGAGCCAAGCGGGAAAAGCAAAAGGGAAGTCTCCCCTCCGCACACTCAAGCAAATTTTCCGAAGTGGAGGGGTGCAAGCGTCAAGAGCCACCCTAGTCATTAGGAAATCTTTTTCTTTGCTTAAGGGATGTAAACCCCATGACTGTTAGAGATTATCCCCCGGGGCGAGCCCGACCCCCGGGCATTTTAGGGCACATATTCCCTTATTAATTAATAAAGAATGATTCTTTCTATCTGCTTCTCTTCTTTCTACTTTTGACTGGACCACATAAATAACCCTGTCTAAGTAAACATAAAAAGAAGAGAAAAAGAATAAAAAACGCTTCCAAATAATCAAGATTTGACATTGCTATTGCCATCAAGTTAGGTGATTAGAAGCACATAAAAATAAAGACTTCGCCTAAGCCATGAAGGAAGTCACGCTTCGCCAATACTGTGAACAAAAAATAAATATAAAAATAAATCCACAAAAAAAGCAAAAAGCCCAGAGAAGCCAAAGGCCAAAAGAAAAGGGCAAATTACCCGGTAGGAAACCCACTAAGGGGGCTACGCAAAAGATAGGGTCAACCCGGTAGGATACCTGAACAACAATAAAGGGTAGCCTAGGCAAAAGTTAGGGTTACAAATAAGGTCCGCTAGGATTTCTCCAAAATTTTACAAGAGAGGGAACCTAGACAAAAGTTAGGGCCAATACACAGTATCCTAGTTCGAAAACCCAAAGGGCGATCTAGGGAAATCAGCTAGCCATTTAAAAAGCAATGGAAATAAAACCAAAGAGCGCAAATAAAAAAGAGGAAAAATGTTTGCTTAGACAAAGCTTAAATACCCAGGCTTAACCTCAGCCAGCCATTCTTACAAATCCTTTTATCAATAAAAATCAACCCTCTAAAACACAAACCATTGATTTTTACCCCTTTACTTCTTTTCTCTTGACCCTCACGACAATATTCTAATAATTAATTTGGGAATATAGAGGCGTATAGTCAACAAGAGGATTGAAATCCCTAAAGCAAGGAAAAAGGGACACTACATGACAAAAGTGCTCTACAAAAAAAAAAAAAAAAAGAAGAAGAAGAAAAAATGAGAGAGAGAAAAGAAAAAGAGAAAAATAGAGAAAGAAAGAGATTACTCTTCGGTCACAAAAGGTCCGGCATGGTACAGCCAAAAGTAAACGCAGCGAATCAGAAGGCTTTCAGCACAACAAGACACGTTGGTTAAATCCTTCTGAAAAACTAATTAAAATAGGCATTATAAGGCATCAAACATGAAAACATTTGCATGCATAAAGTGTTTTTGAACCAGGTCCTATTTCTTATTCAAAAAAAAAAAAAAAAAAAAAAACAGAAATTCGAGACCGCCGTCTGGACATTCCAGACCGCCGTCTCGATTCCCCTGCAAATCGAGACCGTCGTCTCGGGAAACCAGACCGCCGTCTCATTTTATGCAAAGTCGAGACCGCCGTCTGGAATCTCCAGACCGCCGTCTCGACTTCCCAAACGGCGGTCTCGATCTGAAAATTTCCCTATATAAGGGGGCGCGCCTGGATGGGTTTCCTCACAACTCTCCTTGCCTCCTAAGCCTCCAGAGCCTCCAGAACTCGTATTTCTACTCCTCCAAGCCTTCCCTACTCAAAATGTTCAGCAGAAGTGCCTCCCGGAAGAGAAGGAGCACCGCTGGTGCTAGCAGCTCAGCACCACCGCCTCCCCCAGACCCTTCTCAGCTGTCACCACAGCACCAGGCCCGCTTGGACAACATTTGGAATTACCAGTGGCACTCCATGCTGACACTGGACTTCGGCATCCTATCCGAGTTTGGATGGGAGGAGGATGTCAGGGCCCACATCGACAGCATTGGGTGGGGCTTTCTGCTGCGAACACCACCCACACATGTGTACCCCCAAGCGGTACAAGAATTCTTGGCCTCCGTCTCTCTCATCGAGATCCCCTCCATGGCCTCGGGCATGCAACCCACTAAAATGGTCAATTATTTCATGGGTGGGCAATACCACACCACCACCCTGGAAGAATTCAATGTGTCCATTGGATTTATCCGGCCCGAGGAAGCGCTGACCCGGGAAAACCGAGAGGCCATCTGCTCTCGGCCTGCCCACCTCACCTTCGCAGATATGTGGCATGATCTCACAGGAGCAACCACACTGCCCACTTTAATGAGAGGCTCTACACTGCAACCGGCGCTCCGCATTTGCCACAAGCTGCTGGCAGGCACAATCCATGGGAGGAAGGAAAGCCAGGGTAAGATATCCCTCCTTGATCTCTTTGCCCTCTATTGCAAGCACCAGAGACGGCGCTGCAACCCCGGATACTTCCTCCTGAGGGCCCTTAAAGACTTTGGGAGTAGATCCACGGGGGCCATCCTCGTAGCTCCCCTCATCACCCCTCTGGCAGAGAGAATGGGGTGCCCGGGCCGGGAAGAGCTGGCCCGCAACCTCCGACCCAAGCCCATCAATGGGCCAATGCTGGTCAGCATGGGAATGCTGATACGTCGGGGAAACTAGTTCGCCCTGCACCCCTCCATGGACTTCGAGCTGGATCTCCAGGGGCTAGTGGCGATGCAGGATATGCCTACATCTCCCGGCTCCCAGCAGCAACAGCAGCAGCAACAACAACCACCACTGTACACGGACGACTTTGCTGGCATGCACCAACACATGAATGATCTGAGCCAGCAGTTCAGCCAAATAGCAGTGTGGCAAGAGCAGCAGACCCAGTGGCAACAGGACCACGATGCTCGCCAGCAGGCCTATCAAGCTCGCCAGGACGAGATCTACCAGGAGCAGCAGAGGTTGCGGCAGGAATGGACGACATTCCAGGAGGACTACCATGACGAAGTCCAAGAGCAAGTGACCTTCCGATATCATGTGTACAAATAGTACCCTTACCCCGATTCCCCTGATGACAGCCCTTAGGGGCTGCATTTATCTAAATAAAAGTTGTTGTAAAATTTTCCATGAATAAAATTTTATTCCATGCATTCTTTGCCTTCTTTTACAAAAGTCAGCGTAACAAAAAATAAAAGAGAAAAGGCATACGCTCAAAAAAGCCAAAAGCCAAAATCGCGAGAAAAAAGAGATAAAACCGCGAGAAAAAAGGCAGGATTAAAACAAAACAACTATCTTAACCGACAAAATTCCGACTACCAAGCAAAAGTCAAACACAAAAAGAGAAGAGAAGAACCCGACCAACCAGCAAGAGTCGGATAACTACCACCAAGAAACAAAGAATCCCCAACAACCAACAAAGCTGGATGGACAAACAACAAAGTCCCCAGGAGCAGCCTGGATGACCATCCAAGAAGTCCAAGAGCATCTACCAACATCACTCCCCAGTGAACGGCGCATGGTCAGAATCAGTAAGCCGCCACCATTGCCGAAGGATCAACCACCGCATGAAGGGGCATCCAGAGGCACCAAAACCAGACGAGGGTTCGTACTCGTCAACCAAAGGATCAGCTATCGCAGGATGGAGCATCCGGAGGCACAACACCAGATGGGGGTGTAAACTCATCAGGCCTTACAAAAGGGGGCTTACCGGGTGGGGGTTCGTACTCGTCAAACACCAGATGGGGGTGTAAACTCATCAGACCTTACAAAAGGGGGCTTACCGGGCGGGGGTTAGTACTCGTCAAACCAGATGGGGGTTTGTACTCATCAGCCGAAGGGGTCAGCTACCGCGTCGAAGGAGCATCCCAGAAGCGCACAACACAACATTTCCCCAGAAGATCACCCGCCGCAAAGACGGAGTATCTGAAGGGTAACCGGGCAAGAGGGTCAACTCCTTTACCCTCCAGTCGATCACCTCGGCACAAAAGGCCAGCATTTGACTGGTCAGGTAAAGGGGGGACAGCTGTAGACCCCAAATCTTGCCTGGCCTCAGAATAAAGTCAGAAAGCTTCCTATTTGAAGACGGTTGAAGCCTAACAATCCACTAGGAGAGACTATTAGGCCCCCGTACTAAGATAGGAGGGTTTAATTATTTATCCAAAGTAGCCAGCCTATCATAGGGAACCCGAAAGGGGCGTCGTAAAGGAACTAATACTTCCTTTACACGTAACTAACTCCCTTACCCAACTCTGGTTCTAATGACCAAAGTTGGTTTTCGAAAACCAACGCCTTTTAAACTCCTTTTCCGATGTTTCCGGTAAAAACATCGGTGGCGACTCTACGAACCCTTCAAAACCCGTTCTTGGGTTAGCCCGGTTATCGGACAACCTAAGAACACTTTTCGAAAACCTCGTCTCTAGGTTAGCCCGGTTATCGGACAACCTAAGGACGTTGTACCCACCCATAAAAAACACGAAAATCAAAGAGGGTAGAAAAAACCATCGCGTCGCTCCGATCGCCTCGTTTTGACGGAGGCGACAATTCCCCAATAGAGGCCACAACAAAAAAGGCCAAATAAAAAATCTCCAAGAAGAGTATATCAAGAAAAGTCTACAAAAAGACAAAAAGAGGAAAACAAAAATTTTTTCCATCTTCCAGCTCAAATAAGAGCTTCACAAAGCTAGGAGCCAGGACTCCATCATCAAATTTGGATCCCCAGGAAACCGACAGACTCCTCGGTGAATCCCAAAAAAAGAGAAAAGAAGAAAATTTCTTCATTCCGCTCAATAAAAGATCTTCACAAAAGTCAGGAGCCAAGACTCCATCATAAAAAATCAAATCAAGGATTAGATCCCCCAAGAAAAGAAAAATTCCCCAGGGATAACCAAAAAGAAAAGAGAAAAAGATATATCTTTTCATCCAAAGAAAAAGCCAATGTGCATAAAAAGGCGCACATATGTAAAAACCAACTCGCGAAAAAGAAATTCAAATCGCGAGGAAAAGACAAAAACCCATTCCCCAGCAGGAATAAGAGCATAGGCAAAGCTAGGTCAAACAACAGCGTCCAATAAGGAGTCAAAAACTCCATTCCTCCCTAGGGGGCAATTCAAAATAGATCCCCAGGAAACAACCAAATCCCTGGTGGATCATCAAAAAGAAAAATCCCCAGCGGGCCTACTAGCAAAAGGCAAAATACAAATTCATATCCTCAGGGAGTTAATCGCCTATAACACCCAATATGAATATCCCCAGTGAAAGGCAAAACCTTCATTCCCAAGAATGCCTATGCCTACTCAGAGGCAAGCAAAGAACCGATATCCCCAAGAAATGGGAAATCAACCTATGCAAGAGGCAATACAAGCACAAAGCTTTAAAAAAAAAAGCATCTGCCTACTCAGAGGTATTATCAAGAACAAATATCCTCAAGTAGAACACTAGCCTATTCAGAGGCGAAAAAACAACAAAGCCTTCACCACTGTTGAAGCATCTGCCTAATCAAGAGGCACAATCAAACCAAAAATCCCCGATGGATTCCCGCCTAAATAAGAGGCAACCAGCAAAGAATCCCCGGCAAAGCCGGATGGCTAAACAAGAAAAGCCAAAAACAAGAAAATCCCCAGCAAAGCCGGATGGCTAAACAAGAAAAACCAAAAACAAGAAATCCCCGGCAAAGCCGGATGGCTAAACGAAAAAGCCAAAAACAAAGAATCCCTGGTAAAACCGGATGACTAACAGAAAAGTCAAAAAGTCAAATCAAATATTCCCCACGGAATGGGCGCATGAACAGAAACAATAAGTCGCCAATACATCTCCAAAATCAGATGACCACAGGATTGACTATCAAAAAGTCATTCTAAAAGCCTTGCAGAACGGGGCTTATTCAGAACCTTGCAAAACGGGGTTCGGACCAGGTGGCGGTAGGTAACCATCAGAGCTTGCAGAATGGGGTTCAGACCAGGTGGGGGTAGGTACCCATCAGAGCCTTGCGGAACGGGGTTCGGACCGGGTGGGGGTAGGTACCCATCGAGTCTTGCGGAACGGGGTTCGGACCGGGTGGGGGTAGGTACCCATCGAGCCTTGCGGAACGGGGTTCGGACCGGGTGGGGGTAGGTACCCATTAGAGCCTTGCGAACGGGGTTCGGACTAAGTGGGGGTAGGTACCCATCGAGCCTTGCGGAACGGGGTTCGGACCGGGTGGGGGTAGGTACCCATCGAGCCTTGCGGAACGGGGTTCGGACCGGGTGGGGGTAGGTACCCATCGAGCCTTGCAGAACGGGGTTCGTACCGGCTGGGGGTAGGTACCCATCAGAGCCTTGCAGAACGTGGTTCATACCGGATGAGGGTAGGTACTCATCAGAATCTAGCAAAAAATGCAGATTCGTACCAGGTGGGGGTAGGTACCCACCAAAGCCTTATAAAAGAAGGCTTATACCGGATGAGGGTAGGTACTCATCAGAATCTAGCAAAAATGCATATTCGTACCAGGTGGGGGTAGGTACCCACCAAAGCCTTATAAAATAAGGTTTATACCGGATGAGGGTAGGTACTCATCAAAATCTAGCAAAAATGCAGATTCGTACCAGGTGGGGGTAGGTACCCACCAAAGCCTTATAAAATAAGGTTTATACCAGATGAGGGTAGGTACTCATCAGAATCTAGCAAAAATGCATATTCGTACCAGGTGGGGGTAGGTACCCACCAGAGCCTTACAAAATAAGGTTTATACCAGATGAGGGTAGGTACTCATCAGAATCTAGCAAAAATGCAGATTCGTACCAAGTGGGGGTAGGTACCCACCAAAGCCTTATAAAATAAGGCTTGTACCGGATGAGGGTAGGTACTCATCAAAACTTAGCAGAATGCATTAGGTGGAGTAAAATACTCACCTAAGAATTACAAAAACGGGTTGCAAATACCTTGCTTCTATTAGAGGATAGTTCAAGTGTTGAACACCTCGGAAGTAAGTACCCACAAGAGTTTAGCAAAATGCGAACTCATACCGGGTGAAGGTAGATACTCACCAAAGCCTTGCAAAACAAGGTTTATACCTAGTGGGGGTAGGTACCCACAAGAGTCTAGCAAAATATAGACTCGTACCAGGTGAGGGTAAGTACTCACCAGAACCTTATAAAGTAAGGCTCAAACTAGATAGGGGTTGGTACCTATCAAAAATATTTATCATCCGGAGGATCAACAAAGAAGTGTCTGAAGGGTAACCGGGCAAAAGGGTTAACTCCTTCCCCTACCAACTAATTTTGTCGGCATGTTAAACCAACAGATTAGTCAGGCAGGTGAAGGGGGGGCAGCTGTAGACCCCTAATTTTGCCCGGTCTCTCAATAAAGGCTAAAGAGACTTCCTACAACAAAGACAAAGCTCGCCTGACATCTCAATAAAGGCCAAGAAGACTTCCTATATGAAGATAAAGCTTTAACGGGCGTTTATCGGCATCAAATGACGTCCGAATAAAGAAAGGAAAGCTTCCCGGGGGTCCCAGAACACAAAGGCTAGCCAAAACAGGTCGAGACGGCCATCCCAACCTTCCCTGGCCAAGTGGGACGGCCGTCCCAAGTGGGACTGCCAGTCCCAGGTTTCAGGTGGTCTCAGCCTTTGTAAAAGAGGTAGTTGGGACGACCGTCCCAACCCAGAAGGTGTCCCAAACGTGCAGGCAGCGAAAAAACTATAAATAGGAGGCTCACTTGCCACTGTTTCACACACCAGACAACTCCCAGTACTTGTCTATTCTCTTCCCTCTTCGAATGAACTCTCTGATTGCCTTAATAAGGTAACAATCAGTTAAGGAATCATATTCCGGCATTCGATTCTTCTGTAAAATTTAGTAGAGTCAGTGTTGTATTCGGAGAGGAGAGTCTTTTTAGAGCGAAGGATTGCCAAAACACGTCCTCATAGTCAAAAGATTCGCAATACAAAGCTTGCTACAGAGGTTCTTTTCAATTTTCTTCTCTTTTACTGCTTTATTTATTGCTTTCTGTATGCAATGTAAACTAAAATCATGTAGATAGCCATTTTAATATTATGCAATAAAATAGGGTAATCGCGTAATTTCTTGTAATCTTCACTTAAATGAATTAGTCCGTCATAGGGAACCCGAAAGGGGCGTTGTGGGGGTGCTAACACCTTCCCCACACGTAACTAACTCCCTTACCTAACTCTGGTTATAATGGCCAAGTTTGGTTTTTATTAAAATCAACACCTTTTTATCCTTTTCCAATGTTTACGGTCAAAACATTGGTGGCGACTCCAAAAGAACCTTTTTTCGAAAACCTTGCTTTTATTAGAGGATAGTTCAGTTGTTGAGCACCTCGGAAGCAATGAACATAATTTTAACAAAAACGCGAGTCTAAACCATCTTTTCGTGACTGCTCGCATAAACGTTCGAGATGTCCTTGGACGTCGGAACGGACGACGGTGACACCAATGCCTTCTTTTTTCTTCCTTTTCCAATATTTCTAGTAAAAACATTGCTAAAGGAGTTGTAACATCACTTTAGGTCCAACCCGATTATCAGACAACCTAAAGGCGTTGTAACATCACTTTAAAAAATGCGAGTCGAACGAAACCATCGCGTCGCTCCGATCACCTCTTTTGACGGTGGCGACAGGGTGGATCTCTGACGAGGAAGGAAGACAAGAATTTCTCAATTTTTGGAAGGAAAGGAGTATTATTTCTCCTAAGTTTCTTATTGGGGAGCATTTCATTGACCGAGGTTTCACCTTTCCTAATCTCCTTGAACAACAAGGAGTTCTGCCCTTCATTGAAATGCAGGGTACATATTATCCAGACAACTTGTGGCCGATCCTTCAAAGAAAGAAGAACGTATGCTATTGCATCTTCTTGTCTGGATTCTATGTCCTCGAGCCACCAACCATGCTCAATGTTCTACCGCCGACCTTCGCATCATCCATGTTATCATGAACAATGAGCCAATTGATTGGCCCAGCCTTGTCACTTTCATAATGCTCAAAGCGAAGTGTCACCCCACTTTCAAGATTCCTTACGCTCTTCTTATCTATAGGATTCTTGAATACAATGGTGTAAATGTTTGTAGACGCCAAACCTTACCCGACCTCAAAATAAAGAGCAGAAGACTTCTGTTCGAAGATGGGCAAGGCCTAAAAGGTCCCTAGGATTGATAAAAAGGCCCCATATTAGAATAGGAAGGATTCTTGTACACAAAACATAAGAAATTCTACCTAAAGGGTCAAGACTGCCGTCTCATTGGACGAGACCGTCGTCTCGCCATTGGCTAAGGGCGAGACCGCCATCTCGTTTGACGTGACCACCGTCTCGCCACTCGCCAAAGGCGAGACCGCCATCTCGTTTGGCGAGACCACTGCCAATGGTGAGACAGCCATCTCGTTTGGCAAGACGGCCATCTTGCCCCTTGCCGAAGGCGAGACCGCCATTTCGTTTCGCGAGACGGCAGTCCCGACCTTGTTAGGCGAGACGGCGGTCCCGACCTGACAAGTTCGAATTCCTATAAAAGGGGGGGGGCTTCTCACTCTTTTCACACAATTCTACAACTTTCCCTACTGTACTATTCTCAAAATACTCTCCTAGGACCCCTCTGAAGCATTTCTAGAGTTCTTAGAGTTCTTAGAAAGCGTTCTAAAGTGCTGCGAGAAAAGAGAGAACATCATTGTAGAGCGTGGGGTTTGCCAAAAAGCGCCCTTTTCAAGAACATATTATAAAAAAAGCTTGCTTCAAAGGTTCTTCCATATCCCTTTCTCTATTTTATTGCTTTTTAGATAATATCTCTGTGCATTAGTTATTAAAGGCCATGTAGTCGATAGCTTAATTTTTGCAATGAATAAATAAGGGTACAAGCGTAGTTTAAAATTATTATTTCTTTATAAAAAATGGTCCATCATAGGGAACCCAAAAGGGGCGTCGTGGGGAAGCTAATACCTTTTCCACACGTAACTAACTCCCTTACCTAACTCTGGTTGTAATAACCAAAGTTGGTTTTTCTTAAAAACCACTGCCTTCTATTTCCTTTTCCAATGTTATTAGTAAAAACATTGGTGAAGACTCCTCAAACCCTTTCGAAAACCTCACCCTTAGGTTCAGCCCGGTTATCGGACAACCTAAAGGCGTTGAAACACACTTTAAAAATCACGAGTCAAACAAAACCATCGCGTCGCTCCGACTGCCTCTTCTGATGGTGGCGACAGATGGTGACTCCACTTGGGAAGCTAGAGAGTTGATCCCATTTAGTGATGGACTAGTTTTAAGAAATAAAAACTAGAAATTATGCTTTTACCCTTCCTTGTTTTATAACATGTTTTATTGTTTGGCTTTAATAATTGGTGTATGTTTATTTTATGCAATTGTTTGAAATAACAATTTTACACAAACCCTTGCACACAACAATTCCCCCTATACTCGTGGGCAAGTGGGATAACCTTAGGGAGTGGGTGGCATTGTACGATTTTCCATAGTGAGGGCCATGAGCCCACCAGTATGGTCGGAAACCACCACTCAAGGTGATAACCTTCCTCTTTTGGCCCAAAGACTGAGAAGGCCTTAGTGCCATGCATGGTCTAAAGGCTAGGAGAGTGGGGACCCTATAATGGGGTCACCTTGGGGGCCTGACCTTGGTGAGGAAATTTAGAACTACCCTGAATATGCACTCTTCTGCAGGATACCCCTACCTCGTGATTAAAAACGTCATCCTACTATTCACGGATGAGTGAATTGTGTGTGCATTTTTTTGTTGCATAGCATAAACATACAATAGAAAAAATAGAAAAACCTCAAAAAAATCTTTTTACAATAAACACCCTTATCTCGGACAGTCTGCCTTTTATCTAGCCTGGTTTCAAGTTCTTTGTAAGCTAAGTAGTCACGCAGTTCGACAGAAGAGATAAGATACGCTAAAACCATTCTTTTGCAATAAACCATTTTTATCTCGGACAATCTGCTTTTAGCTAGCCAGGTTTTCAGGTTCTTTGTAAGCTAAGTAGCCACACAGTCTGACAAAAGAGATAAAAGATTATAAAAATCAAATAAAACAAATAAATCGAATAAATAAAAAAAGGGGATCCTGTTCATAAGCATTAAACTCATGAAAATCCATATAGGTAGTTTATCTTTCTTTTGAAAAAATACAAAAAACCAAACACTATCATGCATCATGTAGAAAATAAAACATGATAATGTTTAGGAAAAATAACGTATAAAAAACCCACATTAACATCATATTCATAGCATGCATTTTTGGTTTCTAGAAAAATAGAGGGTGCCGGTAGACAGTTGAAGAAATTGGATATTCCCCGATACCATGTGGAGAAGATAGAATGGCTATGTGCATTGATGCCACCTGAGGTTTGCCCCGACTTTGAAAAATCCTATGGACGGATTCTCGACTTATTGAAGATCTGTGTCGACCCCATTTTCATCAGGGTTTTGGTCCAATTTTTAAACTCCAGTCTGTATTGCTTAGAATTTCTGCAATTTGATATGGTACCCACTTTGGAGGAGTATGAGATAATGTTGAAATGGCCCAAGTTATTCGGGGTCCATATTCGTCACGAAGAACATATTCCTGTAGCCAAAGTCTTTTGCCATCATCCGATTGCCACCTCATCAGACTGCCCTGATAGCAAAATGGAAAATCTATGGTTGGAAAGTTGCAATGTTGGAAGACCATCTGTCCTCTTTGGTTGATAAGGCAGATTGGTTTGCTTTTAACAAAACCCTGGCTCTGATCGTGTTTGGGACCATGTTGTTTCCCTTTCACCTCGACACAGTAGATCAAGTCATCATGGATGCCTTTTTCGCCTGGGATGTGCACTTGAAGAGTCCCTTGCCTGAACTTCTTGCCGACACCTTGCTTTCGGTTGAGTTCTGTCACCAAAAGCAAGGAAGAACACTCAGATGTTGCTCTTCGCTACTATTCGTGTGGGGTATCACGCAGTTCTACGCCTCTAGCCACATGGGGATGTTCCTCGATCCTTTGAAGAGCTTCTCGAAAATCCTTCTCCACCAACGTCTAACCATGGAGTGGAAGCTCGAGTTGGAACAATGGAATGTCAATCGCTTATCCTGGGCATGTCCTTGGTTTTGATCTAGCCCTATCCTCATCAGATGTGGAGATTATCCGAGCGTACCATTAGTAGGTCTCAGAGGTTGCATAGCTTATTCTCCAAAAGTGGCTATGAGACAACTCATGAGAACCCAAACTGCGCTATCACAAGAAGAGCTTAGAGGACTGTGTTTCTTCGGAGACCCATGCAATGTTGCAAACTCACTTGTTGTGCGGAGATCATGGGAGAAACCAATCTTTATGGGAGATAGAGAGCTAGGTAAAGCTCGAGTAGCTGTTTCCAGTGACTATGAGGAATGGAGGAGAAGTAGAGGGATGTCACAACCATCCGCCCCACCTACTGCGCCATCAGCCAGTGGAGAGCTCCAAAACCAAGTCAACGCCTTGACCCAAAGAATAGAAATCATGGGAGCTTGTCGCCGCCATCAAAAGAGGCGGTCAGAGCGACGTGATGACTTTGCTTTGACTCGTGTTTTTAAAGTGATGCTACAACGCCTTTAGGTTATCTGATAACCGGGATAGACCTAAAGGTGAGGTTTTCAAAATGGGTTCTGGAGTGGCCACCAATGTTTTATCCAGAAACATTGGAAAAGGAAGAAAAAGAAGGTATTTGTTAAGAAAAACCAACTTTGGCCATTATAACCACAGTTGGGTAAGGGAGTTAGTTACGTGTAGGGAAGGTATTAGCTTCCCTACGACAACCCTTTCAGGATCCCTATGATGGACCGTTTATTTTATAAGTAAAGAACTCTAAAATTACACTTTTACCCTTATTTATTCATTTGTGGAATTTAAATTATTGACTACATGGCCCTAACAGCTAATGCACAGATAGATGTAATAGGAAAGCGGTAAAAGAAGATAAGAAGTGTAGGAACCTTCGAAGTAAGATTTGTATTAATATTCTTGGTAAAGAAAGGTACTTTTTGGCAACCTTCACACTCTACAGTGTTGATTGCTCTTTCTTGCAACACTAGAAGACGCTTACTAAGAACACTAAGAAACTCCAGAAATGCTTTAGAGGGATCCTAGGAGAAGAATTTGAGAAAGTTGTAGAAGGGAAAGTTGTTCTAAGTTGTGAAAAGGGTGAGGACATCTCGGCCTTTTAGGTGGAATTTCTTATTTTTCACTTACAAAAAACCTTCCTATTCTAATATGGGGCCTATTGATCTATCCTAGGGACCTTTTAGGCCTTTCCCATCTTCAAACAAAAGTCTTCTGCTCTTTATTTTTAGGTCAGGCAAGATTTGAGGTCTATAGCTGCCCCCCTCACTTGACTAGCCGACTCTTGGCTCAATGTGCCAAAAAGATCGGCTGGAGGGTGAAGGAGTTAACCCTCTTGCCCGGTTGTCCTTCAGTTGCTTTCCTGGGTGTGGTGGCCGACCTTTTGGATGCTAGGTGTGATCCTCTAGGATGCTCCTTTGATGCGGTAGCTGACCCCTTCGGTTGATGAGTACGAACCCCCATCCGGTTTGAGCCCCCTTTTGTAAGGCTTCATGAACACGCACCCCCATTGTTAGAATCGCGCAGCGGAATGTTTGCGTGAACGGACAAAAACCAAGAGGGGGGTGAATTGGTTTCTTAACAAAAATTAGGTTTTAAAAATTTTCCCCAAATTTTACCGATTAAAATGCTGTGTAAACGTAAATAGGATAAGGATAGAGTCTTACACAGAAGATTTATACTGGTTCGGATCAAAAGACCCTACGTCTAGTTGCTAATCACTCAAACAGAGGATTAACGCTGTCACTATAATCAAAGTTATTATAAACAGATAACAATTGAAAAGATAGAGTAACGAAAACACCTCTCTTGAGTGACACAAGAGATGAAGAACAACTTTCCCTAGAGACGGCACAACACACAATCCACTAAGAACTCCACTTAGTGATTCTTATCGCTTCTAGCCGACACCAGGTTCCAACAACCCCTTTTTCCTCCAACCAATAGTTCTCTGGCAATCACAACTCTCAACTTTTGAGAGGCTTAGAGAACCTTAATTAGATGAATTAGGGTTTAGGAATTGGGGATTTTCGAAACTTGGTGTATTGGGACTAGGGTTTTCAAAATAGGTTTAATTTGAAGTTCAAAATGCAAATCTGACTGAAATAATTGATTATCTCAACTGTTAATCGATTATTACAGAGCCAAAATCAACAGGAACCCACAACGCACTGCTTTAATCAATTATTTGCCCTGTTAATCGATTATTACAGAGAGCTGATACAGAAAATGGTTTTTCTCTCTGTAACAATCGATTATTTGGCCTATTAATCGATTAAACCAGTGAGTTTTTGATAAAAATGAGTTTTTGAAGCTTCTAAAGAGTAGGCTATGTACTGGCTATGTTAGACTCTAATATTACAGACTCAAACTCATCAAAACAGAGTTATTACACAAGAATATAAGTTTTCAACTCTCTGAGTTCTTTGTTCTTGAATCATCATCAAAATCAACAAGCTTCATGTCCATGTAAGTTCAACATCAAGTCCTTGTATGTTTCAACAATCTCCCCCTTTTTGATGATGATCAAAATTTTCTTTTAAAGCCTTGTAATAACCTGTTTTATCTGTCACACTAACAAAAACATTAAACATACCAGATAATATTTAAATTCAATCATAAGAGGCTTTAAATATTTCTCCCTCTATTTTGATTATGATAAAAAATTAAGAGCTCCCCCTCAAAATATGCATAATTAGGAAATAACTCCCCCTCAAACAATGCATAGCACAAATAAACAACTCCCCCTCAATCATTGTAAACAAACAATAACTTTGAAGAAGTTAGAACTCTTCATCTCATTACTATTACAAAATTTAAGCAATTTCTAATATGCCTAAGTCTCTTCTAAGATCATAGAATCTATCCTTGGGAAGAGGTTTAGTAAAAATATCTGCTAATTGATGCTTTGTATCAACATACTCAATTTTACAGTTTCCTTTACTTATATGATCTCTCAATAAATGATGTATGTAGACCCCAAATCTTGCCCGGCCTCTAAATAAAGAGTAAAAGACCTCCTATTCGAAGATGGATGAAGCCTAAAAAGCCACTAGGAGAGACTATTAGGCTCCATATTAGGACAGGAGGGATTTTCTGCACAAAAAATAAGTTTTCTCGCCTTTTTGGGACGAGACCGCCGTCTCGAAATTGAGACCGTCGTCTCGCCTCACGCAAATGGCATAACCGCCGTCTCGCGTCACGCAAATGGCGAGACTGCCGTCTCACCAAACGAGCCGGCGGTCTCGCCACCTGCGAATGACGAGACGGCGGTCTCGACCCTGTCAGACAAGAACGGGGGTCTCGCCACTGTCAGGCGCGAAAACCTATAAATAGGGGCTCTCCCCCCCTCATTTCCACACACCACAGCTTTCTCTCCTCCTTCTCTCTAGGATTTCTCTCTCTAGAATCCCTCTGACGCATTTTCGGAGCTTCTGAGTGTCTTTAGAGTGAGTTTTCGAGCATTCCAAGAGGTTTTCTGGCGCTGTAGAGTGAAGGGCTGCCAAAACGCACCCAATTTATTGAGAAATTAATAGAGAAAGCTTGCTTCGGAGATTTAAACTCTCCCTCTCTACTTTTACTGCTTTAATTTTAAATTATGCAATAGATTAGGGCCATGTAGTCATAATTTTAAATTCTGCAAAATAAAGGGCAAAAGCGTATTTTTTCGGTTTATTTATCAATAAAAAAAGTTGGCCTATCATAGGGAACCCGAAAGGGGCGTAGTAAAGGAACTAATACTTCCTTTACACGTAACTAACTCCCTTACCCAACTCTGGTTCTAATGACCAAAGTTGGTTTTCAAAAACCCCTTTTCCGATGTTTCCGGTAAAAACATCGGTGGCGAATCCACAAAACCCTACAAAATTAGTCCTTGGGTTAGCCCGGTTATTGGACAACCCAAGGACACCCTTTCGAAAACCTCGCCCCTAGGTTAGCCCAGTTATCGGACAACCTAAAGGCGTTGTAACCACCTATAAAAAACGCGAAAAATCAAAAAGGGTCGAACCATCGCGTCGCTCTGACCGCCTCTTTTTTAGACGGCGGCGACAGATGGCGACTCCACTAGGGAAGCCTCGAGAATTGATCCCATTTAGTGATGGGCCGGCTTAGAAATAAATAAACCAAGAAAATAATGTTTTTTTCCCTTAACTTGTATTATAACATGTTTTATTGCTTGGCTTTAAATAACTGTTGTCTGTTTATACTTCCGCAATTGTGTGAAATACAAATTGTACACAAACCTTTGCACACAACAAATCCCTCTATACCCGGGGGCAAGTGAGAAAACCATAGGGAGTGGGTGGCAGGTACGGTTCGCTGTAGTGAGGGCCTTGTGCCCACCAGTGTGATCGGAAACCACCACTCAAGGTGATAACCTTCCTCTTTTGGAAACAAGACTGACTACGGCCTTAGTGCTAAGCATAGTTGGACGGCTGGAGAGTGGAGACCCTATAATGGGGGCACCTTGGGGGCCTTAGCCTGGTGAGAACAGTTAGAACCAACCCTTGCCAATGCACTTTTCTGCAGGAAAACCCTACCTCGTGATAAAAATGAATTCTCGCCTGTTCGTGGATGACCGAATGGTGTGTGCATATGTTTGTTGCATTTATCTGTTGCATAGCATAAACAAACAAAAAAACAAAAACCAAAAAAATATTTTCACAAATAAACACCCTTATCTCGGACAGTCTACCTTTTAGCTAGCCTGGTTTCAGGTTCTTTGTAAGCTAAGTAGCCACGCAGTTCCGACAGAAGAGATAAGGGACGTTAAATATTCTTTCGCATAAAGCCATATTTTATCTCGAACAGTCTGCCTTTTAGCTAGCCTGGTTTCAGGTTCTTTGTAAGCTAAGTAGCCACGCAGTTCCGACAGAAGAGATAAAAGGCTATAAAATAAACAAATAAAATAAGCAAAACAACATCAAAATAAAAATCCATTTCCAAAATAAGACCTGGTCCAAAAATATTACACTCATAAAACATTCATATAGATAGTCTATTCTTCAATAAAAAAAAATATATATACGTAATCAGCATACATCATGTAGAAAAACATGATAAATAGGAAAATAAACACTCACATTCAAATAAGCATCATTTTCATCAAACATGCATTTTGGTTTTAGAAATGGAGGGGACAAGTAGACAATCAAAGAAGGTGGATATTCCCCGTTTCCATACTGAGAGATTGGAACGGCTAAGCGCGGCAATGCCATCGGAGGTCCGTGCAGACTTTGAAAAATCCTATGGACGGATTTTGGACCTTCTAAAGATCTGTGTCGATCAGGTGTTCCTAAGGGTACTAATACACTTCTTGAATTCCAGTCTGCGGTGTTTCGAATTTCCGCAGTTCGACTTGGTGCCTACATTAGAGGAGTATGAAACCATGTTGAGATGGCCCAAATCAGCTGGGGTCCATGTCCGCCACGAGGCATACACTCCTGCAGCACTAGTCGCTGCCCTTATTTAACTACCATTCCGGCAGAGTACCCTGATAAGGAAGGGGAACGCCCAGGGTTGGAAAGTATCAATGCTAGAAGACCACCTGTCCTACCTAGCTGAAAGGGCAGAGTGGGTCGCCTTCAATAAAACCCTGGCCCTTATCATTTTTGGAACGGTCTTGTTCCCCTTTCACTTCGACACAGTAGATCAGGTCGTCATGGACGCCTTCTTCGCCTGGGACGTGAACTCGAAGAGTCCCCTGTGAAGCACTTGGTGGATTTGATGAAGACTTAGATATAATTTGATGAAGACATAAATTTAGTTTAGGTTGTGGGTGTGTAGAAGATTAGGTTTTTTAGCTTGAGCACTTAATCCCTTGATAGGCCATTATATGTTGTGATGAAGCGCCTTAATCTTCTGCATAGCATTGAAAATCATTTTCTGCATTAAAAGAACAAACTAAGTTTTTCAATCTGTTGAAAAAGATTTTCAATCGGTTAAAATCACTTAACAGAATAAGTGGTTCTATATAATCGTATTTTCAATTGATTGATTCGCAGAATCAACAAGTTAAAATAACTTAGTAAATTTCTCAATATGAAGGTTTCGGAAAAACAATCAATTGAAATACTTTTTAATCTGTTGAAAAAGAAAGATATTTTTCAATCTAAGAGTTTTCGGAAAAACAATCAGTTGAAACGTTTTTCAATCTGTTAAAATAAAGATATTTTTTAAGTCTAAGAGTTTTTAGAAAATCAATCTGTTGAAATATTTTTCAATCTGTTGAAACAGAGAGACTATTTTTTAACTAAGTATTTGCAGGAATTTAATCTATTGAAATGATTTTCAATCGATTGAAACGAGTGCCTGTCATTTTTCATTAAGTTGTTTTAATCCATTAAAACTCGAATCAATCGATTAAATGGAACTTTAAATGAAATCAATCGATTGAATCGATGTCTTAATCGATTAAAAGGAACTTTAAATGAAATCAATCGATTGAATCGATCTTTTAATCGATTGAAATAATATTCTGATTCTTACTCTCTGGTATTGATATGTTATTAGTTCAATCGATTAGATACACTTTTAATCGATTTATTTCACTAACCCTGTAGCTCTGCAAATTTTCTTCTATAAATCAATCGATTAAATCTTCGATTCAATCGATTGAATTCACTAATGGTACTTTGCTTAATTTTCCTTTGCAAAATCAATCGATTTATTCATCGATTCAATTGGTTTATTTCACTTATGAATTTCTGCGAAGTGCGAAATCAATTGGTTACAGGAAAAATCAATTGATTAATTGAAATTAAATGAATTGGCTCTGCACACAAGTAATTTCTGCAGATTAGGTTGAACTCATTTACAATAAGATAAAATCTCAACCACTTCCTTTAATACTTGATCGACTCGATTGGATACATACTGCGAAGGTAATTAAGTGTTTACGTATCAAACTCTTCTCTCTCCACCTTTATCATCACTGTGCAAGATCACAAAAAGACTAAAGACAAAATCCCGAAGTCAAACGATTTACGTATTCCTATTTCCTTAACTTGAACTCTTTCTTTCTCGGTTCCTCTCGTTTTGCTCATCAAGCATGTTCAAACGATCGAAGTCTGGAAGAAAGAAATCAAGCGAGGGCGAGTCGTCTTACTGTTCGGCAGGAACAAAATGTTGAAGGAAGGATTGAGATTTGGTTCAACGGGGACCAAGAGCAAATGAATCTATTTATTCATGAGTTGAGCGAGAAAACAAGTCAACATACCAAAGGCTGTTAAAGTTTTCCTGGTTTGATGCTTGAAGGATTTAGAGGCATCGGAAAGCTGCTGCAACATCAAAAGCTTCGAAGTTTCTAGAGTTGGACGGTAGGATTTATCCAGACTTAATCAAAGTTTTCTTCACAAATTTGTCCTTTGAAGGTTCCACCTTGAAAACCCAAGTTAAAGGTGTGGACATTGAGATTACTCCTAACATCCGGAAGGAGGTTGCTTGGTTTAAAGGATTTAGGAGTGAAAGTCACCAAAGGGTGTACTTCGATGTGGAGGAATTTAATAAGGTTCAATATTTTCGGTCATGCATGAAGAATAGGCATGACTCCGTCAGCTCGTTCAATACTTGGGAAACTAAAATTGGAAGAAAGGTTGCTTGTCCGCATTGTGTCTTGGCAGCTCACTCCGAGGGGAGCAATCATGCGGTGCTAAATGAGGGAGATTTAGTACTAATGTATTGCATTCACCACGGGATTCGGGTGAACTGGGTTTTTGTCATCAAAGACCACATGATCAAGGCAAAAAGACTCGGTGATTTCAGGTACCCCTATGCTATCCTGATTTCCAAAATTTTAACATATTTTGGTGTTGATCTTGAAGGAGAACTTGTCGAGACGGTTCGTTCAACAAACGAAATAAATAACTCTATGCTTCACAAAATGGGATTTATGAAAGTTGATGGTGAGTGGGTCTCCAAGGAGGATGCTTGGAAGAGATGAAGAAAGTGATGAAGATGAACAAGAGGAAGAAAATATCAACACCGATATTCCTGGCACTTCGGAGCTCATCCATCCGATCCTATGGAAGAAGTGATCCCGCTGGAGATGATTCCATATAATCCACCCCCTGACCGTGGCACACCTCTGTCACAGTTTGAAAGAACAATGCTGCAGCAAATGAATCAACTTCAAGCTGATCAAAGGAGGCATATGAATATGACTACAGCTATAAGGGCTCGACAGCACTATTTGGATGAGAATTTTATTGCAAGGTTCCAGCACATCGACAATCAACTTGAAGACATTTACAACAGAATTGTGGAAATACAATTCAACCCAGGTCCCGGAGATGATTGAAGTTTACTGATCAATGTCTGCTGATAATTCTGTTTTTTTTCTTTTCTTAGTTGGTTTTATATTCTGCTTTTTATTTGGGGGTTCTCAAGTGGCCCCATTGGACTGTATCCATGACAATCTATTTGATGCAGTCAAATAGTCTGATTTTATGCAGGTGCAGTGGTTATTTGTCTCCATCAAATAGGGGGAGATTGAAGCACTTGGTGGATTTGATGAAGACTTAGATATAATTTGATGAAGACATAAATTTAGTTTAGGTTGTGGGTGTGTAGATGATTAGGTTTTTTAGCTTGAGCACTTAATCCCTTGATAGGCCATTATATGTTGTGATGAAGCGCCTTAATCTTCGCATAGCATTGAAAATCATTTTCTGCATTAAAAGAACAAACTAAGTTTTTCAATCTGTTGAAAAAGATTTTCAATCGGTTAAAATCACTTAACAGAATAAGTGGTTCTATATAATCGTATTTTCAATTGATTGATTCGCAGAATCAACAAGTTAAAATAACTTAGTAAATTTCTCAATATGAAGGTTTCGGAAAAACAATCAATTGAAATACTTTTTAATCTGTTGAAAAAGAAAGATATTTTTCAATCTAAGAGTTTTCGGAAAAACAATCAGTTGAAACGTTTTTCAATCTGTTAAAATAAAGATATTTTTTAAGTCTAAGAGTTTTTAGAAAATCAATCTGTTGAAATATTTTTCAATCTGTTGAAACAGAGAGACTATTTTTTAACTAAGTATTTGCAGGAATTTAATCTGTTGAAATGATTTTCAATCGATTGAAACAGAGTGCTGTCATTTTTCATTAAGTTGTTTTAATCCATTAAAACTCGAATCAATCGATTAAATGGAACTTTAAATGAAATCAATCGATTGAATCGATGTCTTAATCGATTAAAAGGAACTTTAAATGAAATCAATCGATTGAATCGATCTTTTAATCGATTGAAATAATATTCTGATCGATCATAGTTTCATTTTAATCGATCATAACTCGGTCTGATCGATCATACTTCAGTTCTAATCGATCATAACTTGGTCTGATCGATCATACTTCAGTTCTAATCGATCAGAGTCTCTTCTAAACTGTTTTACTTCAATCTAATCGATCTTTTGACTCTCTGAAACAGTTTTTGACAGTTGAATCAGTCTGATTCTATGATTTACTCTATATATACAGATTTGATCTAACTTTTGATACAATACAATACAATACAACACACTACTTGAGAAAACTTGAGAAATCAATCTGTGAATCGTTCATCTACGTTTTTCTCTCTGCATTCAAGATTTTGTCATATCATAAGGTGCTTTGATCAACATTGTGGTCATTCACAGTGAGAGAGTGCTTTAGAATTGGTGCTGGGCAATTAGAATTCAAAGTCCAGGTTTCTTCTTTCCTTATTCTTTTGTATCGTGTGAATTGTGTAGATTGGATTGTAAGCTACACTTGGTACAGTAACTGGATTTGGTTACTGGGTGTTTTTCAAGATTCTATCTTATAGGTTGAAAAGATAGTTCTTGGTGTAGATTGGTGAGGATCTACGGGTTGTAATTGTCACTTGGTATTAGTGGAAACTTGACAGGTTTTGTCAAGAACTGGACGTAGCTCTGGATTAGAGTGAACCAGTATAAATTTGTGTGTTGATTTCTTTCTATCATCTCTTTTAAATTCTGAATATAATCTTGCTGTGTTTTAAATCAAATCATCTTTTCAAGAATTGAATAAAGATAACTCATTCTTCCAAAAGAAAGTAAAGTTTTGTGAAAAAGTTTTTAAGTTCAATTCACCCCCCCTCTTGAACTCAACCATTAATTCTTTCACCCTGCCTGCAATTCTTGTCGACACCCTGCTCTCGGTGGAATTTTGCCACCAGAAGCAGGGAAAAATACTCCGCTGCTGCTCTTCATTATTATTTGTGTGGAGCGCCACACACCTCTACGCCTCCAGCCACATGGGGATATTCCCCGATCCTTTAAGGAGCTTCTCCAAGATCCCCCTCCAACGACGCCTGACTACAAAATGGAGGGACGAGTGGAATCAAAAGGACGCCAACAGTTTATCCTGGGTCTGCCTCTGGTTCCGACCCGGCCCAGTTCTCATCAGATGTGGGGACTATCCGAGCATACCCTTGATAGGACTCAGGGGTTGCATAGCCTACTCACCTAGAGTAGCTATGAGGCAGCTCATGAGAACCCAAACTACTATTTCCTGAGGGGAGCTCGGAGGACTGTGCTTCTTTGGAGACCCGTGCACAATCGCCAACTCACTAGCTGTGAGAAAAGCATGGGAGAGGCCAGTCTATATGGGGGACAGAGAGCTAGGAAAAGCTCGGGTGGTTGTCGCCAGTGACTATGAGGCATGGAGAAAGAACAGAGGGATGGCTCAACCATCCACCACACCCACTGCAAGCGCCAACAATGAAGGGTTGCAGGCTCAGATTAACGCCTTGACCCAGAGGATAGAAATCATGGGAGCCCAGATGAGGGCCCTTGAAGAGAGAGAACAAGCCTCTATTCTCACAATAGACGGTCTGCAAAGGCAAGGCAAGAAAAAGGATCATGAAATGGAGCGCCTCAAGGACCAGTGTGCTGACTCCAATGAACAAGCTATCCGAGCATCCAAAACTGCCAGAACCAGTTCGGATAGCCAACTCCAGGAAATAACCGCCAAGTCAGCACGCCTTGAGGCCGAATCATCAAAGCAGGCTCAAACGATCAAGGAATTGTCGCAAGAGCTCGCCAAGACTCGGTTAGATATCCGCCAAGAGCGAGAGGCCAACCGGAGACTCAACAGAAGTCTCGCTGAGCTACGCTGTAAAGAAAGAGACGGGCTAGCTCAGTACGGCCAAGTACTGCAAGAGAAAGACCGAGCCGTTACGAAGCTCGATGAACTACAAGCCTTGGTCGTTCATCAAGAGGCGAAGATCAAAGAGGCTCAAAAGTACAGTGAAGATATGAGCCAGGCGGTCCACAAGCAAAGCGAAGCACTTGCTCGTCATGTCCGGGAAGCTGAGAGAGAACTACAGAGGAATCAAGACCCGCCTGTGGGTTTCTTTAAAGTTCTCCGCTTTTGCCAAAAGTTGCTTCGCAGTATAGAATAGGGGAATGTACACCTTCTGTCGAATAAATAAAATCTTCTTTATTCAAATGACTGTCTACTCGCATGCATAAGCATTCATTTGCATATTTAATTTTCCCTCCTTCACACTTAATAAATAAGATAATAAAAAGGAGGGATTAACTAACACGTCTTCTAAATCATAGGAATGGAGAGAAAGCCACTCCTAATAAAGCTTACTCCAACGGTCGACTCACCGCAAGAGGAAAGTAAGCCTCGGCCGTTGGTCCTTAAGAACAAAGAAGAGGGGGCAAGGACATCAGTGCGATTATTTATGCCACGTCCTTTCCCCTACGAATAAAATAAAGTTGTACTGTGGAGATATGGAGAATCTTCACCAATAAAAGAGGAAACAACGAACATAGCCGGTATTTGGGGCATGACTAGAAGTGCAAGAGTCTACTCCCCCAAGGACACACAGGAAGATGTCCTCCAAAATAAAGGAAAAAATAAAAAGACCGAAGAAGAAAAAGAATATAAGGAATCCAAGGAGGAGACAGAGGAATTACTCCAGTTCATAAGGCAAAGTGAGTATTCCATTATAGACCAGCTCAATCGCACACCTGCAAAGATAACATTGTTATCTCTGATAATGAGCTCGGAACCACACAGAAACGCCCTGCTGAAGGTCTTGAGCGAGGCGCATGTACCTCATACAATATCCCAAGAAAAGGTCGAGAGGATCGTCGGTCACATCACGACAAGCGATCACCTCACCTTCACAGAGGAAGAACTCCCCCTTGAGGGGTCAAACCATAACAAGCCCTTGCACATCTCAGTCAAGTGCAAGGAGTACCTCATCGCCAAAGTTCTTGTGGATAACGGGTCATCCTTGAACGTGATGCCCAAATGCACACTGGACAAGTTGACTATCCAAGGAACCCGTCTGCGCCCAAGCAGCACCATCGTTCGAGCCTTCGACGGATCCAAACGAGAAGTAGTGGGGGAGGTCAATTTGCCAATTCAAGTTGGACCCACTATCTTCAACGTCGATTTCCATGTAATGGATATTACTCCAGCATATAGCTGTCTCCTCGGCAGGCCTTGGATTCTTGACGCTAAGGCAGTGCCTTCAACGCTCCACCAGAAAGTCAAATTCATAGTGGACGATAAATTGGTCACAGTCCAAGCAGAAGACGATATTTTGATCAGTGGACTGTCCACCCAGCCCTATGTGGATGCGGCTGAAGAGGCCCTTGAAACATCTTTTCAAGCGCTCGAAATTGCCAGCATAGAGCGACTTCCCAAAAACACAAAGGTAGCCCGCATGATGTTGAAACATGGCTACCATCCTGGCCAAGGACTGGGGGCAGATTCCCAAGGCATGAGGGAACCCCCAGAATTCAAAGACAATCCTTGCAAGTATGGCCTAGGATATGACCCTACCAAGGGTCGGGCGGAAAGAAGAAAAGGGAAGTCTCCCCTCCGCACACTCAAGCAAATTTTCTGAAGTGGAGGGGTGCAAGCGTCAAGAGCCACCTTAGTCATTAGGAAATCTTTTTCTTCGTTTAAGGGATGTAAACCCCATGATTGTTAGAGATTATCCCCCGAGGCGAGCCCGACCCCCGGGCATCTTAGGGTACATATTCCCTTATTAATTAATAAAGAATGATTCTTACAAACTGCTTCTCTTCTCTCTACTTTTGACTAGACCTCATGAATAACCCTGTCTAAGTAAACAAAAAAAAGAAAAGTAAAAAGCGCATTCAAATAACCAACATTTACCATTGCTATTGCCATCAAAGCTAGTTGATTAGAAGCACATAAAAATAAGACTTCACCTCATCCATAAAAGAAAAGTCATGCTTCGCCAATACTGTGACCAAATAAAAAACAAAAAAATATAATAAATCCAAAAAAAAAGAGCCCAGAGAAGCCAAAGGCCAAAGAAAAGGGCAAATAACCTGGTAGGAAACTCATTAAGGGGGCTACACAAAAGATAGGGTCGACCCAGTAGGACACCCGAACAACAATAAAGGGTATTTGCCCTTTTCTTTGGGTTACAAATAAGGTCCGCTAGGATTTCTACAAAAATTACAAAAGAAGGAACCTAGTCAAAAGTTAGGGCCAAAACACAGTATCCTAGTTCGAAAACCCTAAGGGCGTTCTAGGGAAATAAGCTAGCCATTAAAAAGCAATGGAAATAAAACCAAAGAGCGCAAATACAAAAAAAGAAACAACAACTGTTTGCTTAGACAAAGCTTAAACACCTAGGCCTAACCTTAGCCAACCATTCTTACAAAAACCCTATCAAAAAAAATTAACCCTCTAAAACACAAGCCATTGAAATTTGCCTCTTTGTTTCTTTTCTCTTGACCCTCACATCAATATTCTAATAATTAGTTTGGGAATATGGAGGCGTATAGTCAACAAGAGGATTGAAATCCCTAAAGTTAGGAAAAAAGGGGCACTACATGACAAAGAGTGTGCTGCAAAAAACAAAAAAAAAAGAAAGAAAGAAAAGATCCTTCGGTCACAAGAAGTCCGGCATGGTACAGCCAAAAGTAAACATAGCAAAGCAGAGGGCATTCGGCACAACGAGACACGTCGGTTAAATCCTTCTGAAAACTTAATCAAAATAGGCATTATAGGACATCAAACATGAAAACATTGCATGCATAAAAATGTTTTTGAACCAGGTCCTATTTTCTTTTCAAAAAAAAAAAAAACACCAGAAATTCGAGACCGCCGTCTGGGTCGTCCAGACCGCCGTCTCGGTCCCCCGGCAAGACGAGAACGCCGTCTCGACCAAAGAGACCGCCGTCTCGACTAAGCCAAAATCGAGACCGCCGTCTCGGTGACCCAGACCGCCGTCTCGATGAGAAGCTGACACGAGACCGCCGTCTCGCCCTCCCAGACGGCGGTCTCGAACTGGAAAAAATTGCTATATATAGAGGGCGCGCTTGGGGGGTTCCTCACAACTTCCCTTGCCTCCAGAACCTCCATTTCTCAGAATTTGCACTCCCAAGCCTCCTCTAGTCAAGATGTTTGGTAGAAGCGCTTCCAGAAAGAGAAGGAGCACTGCCGGTGCCAGCAGTTCGGCGGCACCACCGCCCCAGGATCCCTCTCAATTATCACCGCAGCACCAGGCCCGCCTTGACAATATCCGGACCTATGCATGGCACCCGATGCTGAGGCTGGACTTCAGCATCCTGGCTGAATTTGGGTGGGAGGACGACGTCCGGGCCCACATCGACAGCATCGAGTGGGGCTTTCTACTGCAGCCACCACCTACACATGTGTACCCACAAGCGGTACTGGAATTTTTGGCCTCGGTCTCCTACTCCGAGGTCCCCTCCACGGTCCCGGGCCTGCAGCCCACTAAGATGGTGACCTACTTCATGGGTGGAAGATACCAGGCCACCACCCTCGACGAGTTCAACATGGCCATCGGGTTTGTCTGACCCGAGGACACACTGACCTAGGAATACCGTGAGGCCATCTGCTCCCGGCCCACCAACCTCACTGCCGCCGAAATGTGGCATGAGCTTACCGGAGCCACCATGCCGCCACGCTGATGAGGGGCTCCGCGCTGCCCCCAGCACTCCGCATCTGCCACAAGCTGCTGGCAGGAACCATCCATGGGAGGAAGGAGAGTCAGGGCAAGGTCTCCCTCCCTGACCTCTTCGTACTTTATTGCATGAGCCAGAAGCGGCGCTGCAACCCCGGCTACTTCTTCCTGAGGGCCCTCAAAGACTTCGGGAACAGATCCGCGGGGGCCATCCTCGTGGCTCCCCTCATCACTCCCCTGGTAGAAAGATGGGGGTGCCTTGGCTGGGAAGAGCTGGCCTCCAACTTGAGACCCGAGTCCATCAACGGGTCAGTCCTGGTCAGCATGGGAATGCTGATACGTCGAGGGACCCAGTTGGCCCTCCATCCCACACTGGATTTCGCACTGGATCTCCAGGGGCTGGTGGCAATGTAGGATATCCCCACGCCCCCCGAATTCCAGCAGCAGCAGCAGCAGCAACAACCACCACCATACACAGACGATTTCACCGGCATGAACCGCAACATGAACGATCTACGCCGACAGTTCGACCAAATGACGGTGCGGCAAAAAGCCTACCATACCCGGCAAGAGGAGATGTACCAGCATCAGCAAATGATGCGGCAGGAATGGACAACATTCCAGCAAGAATATAGCGACGAAGTACGAGAACAAGCAGACTTCCGGTATCACGTCTACCAGCAATTCGCCCGCGGATCATCTCTAGAAGATAGCCCTTAGGAATGGTACTTGCCTAAATAAAAGTGGTTGTAATAAAATTTCCCTATAAATAAAAATTTATTTCATGCATCTCTTTGCCACCCTTTGCAAAAGCTAGCGTAGAACAAAAAAACTTAAAAAGGAAAAAAGCATACGCTCAATAAGAAAAGCCAAAATCCTAAATCGCGAGAAAAAAGAGATAAAACCGCGAGAAAAAGGCAGGATTAAGACAAGCCATCACCTCACCCAACAAAATTTTGACTACCAAATCAGAGTCGAACAGAAAACAAGACTCATTCGACCAGCCAGCAAGAGTCGGATAGTCGCCACCAAAAGTAAAAAACAAAGAATCCCCGGCAACCAACAAAGTTGGATGAAATACCAAATCCCCGGCGCAACCCGGATGACCATTCAGAAAGAACCAAGAACATCTACCAAATCACTCCCCAGGGAGTCGGCGCATGAGCTACCCGAGCAGTAAGCCGCCACCACCACCAGTCCTACGCATCGGACTGTACCAGCCTGATAGGGGGTTTATACCTATCAACCAGCACACAAGGAGTACCCAATAGGCGCATGGGCCACCTGAACAGTAAGCCGCCACTACCACCAGTCCTACGCAGCGGACTGTACCAACCTGATAGGGGGTTTATACCTATCAACCTGCGCACGCGTTGCGCCTGATCTGCGCTCGAGCCGGATCAATAAGTCGCACTACCACCCTGATGGGGGGTTCATACCCATCCAGTCCCACACAACGGACTATACCAGCCTGATGGGGGGTTCATACCCATCCAGTCCCACACAACGGACTATACCAGCCTGATGGGGGGTTCATACCCATCCAGTCCCACACAACGGACTGCAACTACCAGCCTGATGGGGGGTTTATACCCATCAACCGAAGGATCGGCTACCATCAGAAGGAGTATCCTGAGGTTTTACCACGTGTCCACCAAAGGGATCGGCTACGTCAGAAGTAGTATCCTGGAAGTGCACGAACACCAAGTTTTCCCCAAAAGGTCAACCGCCGCAAGATGGGACATCCGAAGGGTAACCGGGCAAGAGGGTCAACTCCTTTACCTTCTTGTCAGTCTGTCTGGCACAACAGGCCAACAGCTGACTAGTCAGGTAAAGGGGGGGGGGCAGCTATAGACCCCAAATCTTGCCCAGCCTCTAAATAAAGAGTAAAAGACCTCCTATTCGAAGATGGATGAAGCCTAAAAAGCCACTAGGAGATACTATTAGGCTCCATATTAGGACAGGAGGGATTTTCTGCACAAAAAATAAGTTTTCTCGCCTTTTTGGGACGAGACCGCCGTCTCGAAATCGAGACCGCCATCTCGCCTCACGCAAATGGCGAGACCGCCGTCTCACCAAACGAGACGGCGGTCTCGCCACTTTGGCATGACGAGACGACGGTCTCGTTTGGCGAGACGGCGGTCTCGACCCTGTCAGACGAGAACGGCGGTCTCGCCACTGTCAGGCGCGAAAACCTATAAATAGGGGCTCTCCCCCCCTCATTTCCACACACCACAACTTTCTCTCCTCCTTCTCTCTAGAATCCCTCCGACGCATTTCCGGAGCTTCTGAGTGTCTTTAGAGTGAGTTTTCGAGCGTTCCGAGAGGTTTTCCGGCGCTGTAGAGTGAAGGGCTGCCAAAACGCACCCAATTTATTGAGAAATTAATAGAGAAAGCTTGCTTCAGAGGTTTAAACTCTCCCTCTCTACTTTTACTGCTTTAATTTTAAATTATGCAATAGATTAGGGCCATGTAGTCATAATTTTAAATTCCACAAAATAAAGGGCAAAAGCGTATTTTTTCGGTTTATTTATCAATAAAAAAAGCTGGCCTATCATAGGGAACCTGAAAGGGGCGTAGTAAAGGAACTAATACTTCCTTTACACGTAACTAACTCCCTTACCCAACTCTGGTTCTAATGACCAAAGTTGGTTTTCGAAAACCAACGCCTTTTAAAAACCCCTTTTCCGATGTTTCCAGTAAAAACATCGGTGGCGACTCCACAGAACCCTACAAAATTAGTCCTTGGGTTAGCCCGATTATCGGACAACCCAAGGACGCCCTTTCGAAAACCTCGCCCCTAGGTTAGCCCGGTTATTGGACAACCTAAAGGCGTTGTAACCACCTATAAAAAACGCAAAAAATCAAAAAGGGTCGAAACCATCGCGTCGCTCCGACCGCCTCTTTTTTAGACGGCGGCGAAAATGTATAATTTCTATATGTTTAGTCCTAGAGTGAATTACTGGATTCTTAGTAAGATTGATTGCACTTGTATTATCACACATCAAAGGAATATCATTTAGAAATATACTATAATCTTCTAGTTGTTATTTCATCCACAAAATTTGAGCACATCAATTACCAGCTGCAATATATTTAGCTTCAGTGGTGGATAAAGCAACACATGCCTGTTTCTTAGAATGCCAAGATACTAATGATGATCCTAATAAATGACAAGTTCCACTAGTACTCTTTCTATCTATTTTGCATCCACCATAATCAGCATCAGAATAACCTATTAAGCTAGTATAAGCTTCAGATGGATACCATAAACCAAAACCAGTAGTTCCTTTTAAATATTTTAAAATACGTTTAACTGCAGTTAGGTGAGATTCTTTTGGACATGCTTGAAATCTAGCACACACACAAATAGAATGCATAATATCAGGTCTACTTGCAGTCAAGTACAATAGAGAACCTATCATACCTCTATACATGGATTGATTAATTTCCAAACCTGATTCATCCTTGTCTAAATATCATGAAATTCCCATGGGTGTGTTAGCTTCCTTTGAAGTGTCCATTCCAAACTTTTTGAGAATCTCTTTGCAGTATCTGCTTTGAGAGATAAAAATGTCATCTTTAAGTTGCTTGATTTAAAGTCCAAGGAAGAACGTTAATTCTCCTATCATAGACATTTCAAATTCTCCCTGCATTATCTTAGCAAATTCTGGCAACAGGAGCATAAGTTTCATCATAATCAATACCTTTCTCCTGACAGTAACCTTTGGCAACAAGTCTAGCTTTATTCTTTGTTATATTTCCATGTTCATCAAGTTTGTTTCTAAATACCCATTTAGTTCCAATTACTTGATGTGATTCTTCTCTTGAAATTATTTCCCAGACTTGATTCCTTTCAAATTGATTGAGTTCTTCTTGCATTGCTATGCACCATTGGTCATCTTTAAGCGCTTCCTCAACATTTTTGGGTTCTATCTATGACACAAAAGCTACAGACATGCAGAAATTAGTCATATTTCTAGTTCTTACCCCTTTTGAGATATCACCAATAATATTGTCCATTGAAAGTCCCCTTGGTGATTGCCATTCTTTAGCTAATTCTGTTGGTTGAGAAAACTCATTTTCTTCCAAATACAATTCATCAAGAGCCTCTCTTATGTACTCATCATCACCTGCAAGTTCTTTATTTGACTCAAGAGGATTTCCCCCAAGATCTACAATTTCATCAAAAGTAACATGTATAGATTCTTCAACATTTAAAGTTCTTCTATTAAACACTCTATATGCTTTGCTAGTTAGTGAATAACCTAAGAAAATGCCTTCATCGACTTTTGAGTCAAATTTTCCTAAGTTGTCCTTTCCATTATTTAACACAAAGCAATTACATCCAAATATTTTCAAATGAGAAACATTAGGCTTTCTACCATTTAACAATTCATAGGGAGTTGATTTTATAATTGGCCTAATGAGCACTCTATTCAAAACATAACATGCAGTACTTACAACATCAGCCCAAAAATATTTAGGAACATTTGATTCATTTAGCATTGTTCTAGCAAGTTCCTCTAGTGACCTATTTTTCCTTTTAACTACACCATTTTGTTGGGGAGTCCTAGCAGCAGAAAAATTATGTAATATTCCATTTTCCTCACAATAATTTTCAAACCTTTCATTTTGAAACTCACCACCATGGTCACTTCTTAATACCTTAATTCTTAAGTCTTTTTCATTTTGAATTTGCTTTGCAAACTTCCTAAAGACCTTAAAAGCTTCACTTTTCATTGTTAAGAAAAATGTTCAAGTATATCTAGAAAAGTCATCAACAATCACAAGACCATAATAATTTCCACCAAATCTTTTTATCCTAGAAGGACCAAATAAGTCTAAATGTAATAATTCCAAAGGTTTTGTTGTGGAAATGACATTCTTTGATTTAAATGATGATTTTACTTGTTTACCTTTTTGACATGCATCACATAATCTATCTTTTTCAAATTTTAACTTAGGCAAACCAATAAATAAGTCTTTTGATATCAATTTTTTTAAATGATGCATATTTATATGAGTTGCTCTCTTATGCCATAACCATGGGTTTTCTTCCTTAGCAACTAAGCATGTTATACTAGTATCATGTATACAATCCAAATCAATCAAATATAAATTATTATGCCTAATGCCTTTCAATGCTACATTTTCAGAATCTATCAAATGTATAGTACAAAACTTACTTTCAAATATTACCTTAAATCCTTTGTCACATAGTTGACTTATACTAAGGAGATTATGCTTTAGCCCATCAACAAGAAGCACATCCTTAATCTCCAAAGTGTTTGCACCACTTATATTTCCAATTCCAAGAATTTTTCCTTTGTTGTTGTCCCCATAAGTTACATATCCTTATTCTTTAGCTATGAAATTCACAAATTTTATTTTGTCACCGGTCATATGCTTTGAGCATCCGCTATCAAGATACCATATAGACTTCTTTGATTTGGAAGTTTCCTACAAAACAAGAACATAGTAAACTTAGGTCCCCATAACTTTTGGGTCCTTGAGGTTAGAGACAAACAATTCATTTAACTAAAGGAACCCAAATATATTTTCCTTTAGGAACACCAAAATGTTTGATTTTACATCTATTTGAAGTATGACCATGTTTCATACAATAAAACCATGCTTTAGATGTAGCTTTTGAATATGATGCATTTCTAATAATAGATGCTCTAGTTCCTTTTTCAACCCATACTCTTCTATTTTTCATTTTAGGCTTTTTCAAAGGAACTTGATGGTTTACTCTATTTTGAGCTATAACAACTTTATCTTTATTATTATTACTTAATTCCTTTTCGGCTTTATCAAGCAAATGATTAAGTATATCAATGTCATATTCATACTCTTTACAAGATGCACATACTATATTCTTATCATCATTCTCATCTATACATACAATTTTCGTTTCTATGGTTTCCTTTTCCTGTAAACTTGCAATTTTCGTTTTTAAGGACTCCACCTCCTTTTTGGATCTACTTAAACTCTTTTTCACTGCTTTGTATTCATTTTTCAAGTCCTTAAAGGCACTAAACAATTCATTATATGCATTTTGTAGTTCATCAAAATTATTTTCATCATCACTTGAAGATGAGTCAGAACCACTTACCTCAAAATTGGAAGATATATTGTCATTTACCATTAAACAAATATTGGCTTCAATTTTCGAGTCACTTGACTCCGAACTCGATTCACTATTGTCCCAAATGATGTAGGCTTTCTTCTTAAAGAACTTTTTGCCTTTGTTATCTTCATTTTTCTTGTTTGGACATTTGGTCTTCATATGTCCTGTTTCACCACAACCATAGCATTTGATATTTATAGAAGTATTTTCTCTTACCTTTCCTTTACCTTTGAATGGATGTCTTCCTTTGGCTTTCATGAATTTGGTAAACTTCTTAATCATGAGACTCAATTCTTCTTCTTCATTCTCCGAGTCTTCTTCTACCTTTTTACTCTTACCTTTGGAAATTTCAGTTTTGAAGGCTAAGTTCCTCTTTTGATGTTGTCCTTCCTCGTCATTTAGCCTTCCTAGCTCAAGATCATGCTCTCTCAACTTTCCAAAGAGCGCCGCCATAGACATTGTGGCAAGGTTTTGTGACTCCGAGATGGCCGTCACTTTAGGTTGCCATTTCCTATTGTTGCCACCGTCAAAAACGCGGGTGGTCGGAGCGACGCGATGGTTTTTGGACTTTCCATTTTTCGCATTTTTATTGGTGGTTACAACGCATTTAGGTTGTCCGATAACCGGGCTGAACCTAGGGGCGAGGTTTTCGAAAGGGCGCTCTTGGATTGTCCGATAACCGGGCTAATCTACGACGCCCCTTTCAGGTTCCCTATGATAGGCTAGCTACTTTGGATGAATAAATAAACCAAAAAATACGCTTTTACCCTTTTATTTTGCGGAATTTAAAGTTATGACTACATGGCCCTAATGTCTATTGCATAATTAAAATAAAGCCGTAAAGTAGAGAGAGAGTATAAACCTCCGAAGCGAGCTTTCTATTAATTCTTCCTAAAAATAGGGTGCTTTGCGGCAGCCCTTCACTCTATATAGCGTCGGAAACCTCTCGAAACGCTCAAAAACACTCTTAGAAACGCTCAGAAACTCCGGAAATGCTTCGGAGGGGTTCTAGAGAGAGAATTTTAAGTGATTTCTAGAGAGAAGGAGGAAGAACTTGTTGGAAATGAGGGGAATAGGGGCCCTATTTATGGGGATTCGTGCCTATCAGGTCGAGACGGGTCATCTCGTCTGACAAGGTCGAGACGGCGGTCTCGAATCCGAGACGGCGATCTCGACCTTAAAAGGCGAAAATCCTTATTTTTGGACCAGAAATCCCTCCTATCCTAGTATGGGGCCTAATAGTCTCTCCTAGTGGCTTCTTAGGCTTCGTCCATCTTTGAATAGAAGGTCTTCTAATCTTTATTATGAGGCCGGGCAAGATTAGGGGTCTACAGCTACCCCCCCTTTACTGACCAGTCGGTTGTTGGCCTGTTGTGCCAAGAAGAATGACTGGAAGGTTTAGGAGTTGACCCTCTTGCCTGGTTACCCTTCACATGTTCCGTCTTGTGGCGGTTGATCTTCTGGGGAAAGTTTGTGTTGTGCACCTCCAGGATACTCCTTCTGACGGTAGTCGATCCCTTTGGTTTACACGTGGTAGAACCTCAGGATACTCCTTCTGATGGTAGCCGATCCTTCGGTTGATGGGTATAAACCCCCCATCAGGATGGTAGTTGCAGTCTGCTGTGTGTTGGACTGGATGGGTATGAACCCCCCATCAGGCTGGTAGTTGCAGTCTGCTGTGTGTTGGACTGGATGGGTATGAACCGCCCATCAGGCTGGTATAGTCCGTTGTGTATTGGACTGGTGGTAGTGGCGTCTTACTGTTCAGGTGGCTCATGCGCCGGTCAGGCACTCCTTGTGTGTTGGTTGATAGGTATGAACCCCCTATCAGGCTGGTACAGTCCACTACATAGGACTGGTGGTGGTGGCGGCTTACTGCTCAATCGCTCATGCGCCGTCTGTTGAGATGTGTTCTTTTTGTCTTTGTTTGTACTTGGTCATCCGGTTTATGCCGGGGATTTTGTTGGTGTTCATCCGGCTTTGTTTATTGCCGAGGATTCTTTGTTTTTGATCTTTTGGTGGTAATGATCACCCGACTCTTGCTGGCAGGCCGGGTGGGTTTTGTTTGTGTTCGACTCTTGGTCGAATTTTGTTGGTCAAGGTGATGGCTTGTCTTAATCCTGCCTTTTTCTCGCGATTTTGGATTTTGGCTTTTTTTTTTCTTTTAGCGTAAGTCTTTTTATTTTTAGACTCTTTTGGTTACGCTGACTCTTTGAGAGGGATAAAAATATGCGTGAAATAAGATTTTATTTATAAAAATTTATTACAGCAGCCTTATTCTATGAGTACTATCCCTAAGGGCTATCCTCTGGAGACGATCCATGATAGGGGAATTGCTGGTACATATGTTCGCGGAATTCTGCTTGCTCTTGGGCTTCGTCGTTGTATCTTTGCTGGAATGTTGTCCAGTCTTGCCGCATTCCCTGCTGATATGTCGAAGGCGTCTTGCCGCACAGACATTTGATCAAATTGCTGGCGCAGATCGTGGATGTTGCGGTGTACGCCAGCAAAGTCGTCTGTGTACTGTGGTGGTTGTTGCTGCTGATGTGGCTGCTGGAAGTCGGGAGGCGTTGGGAGATCGTGCATCGCCACGATGTCCTGGAGGTCCAGCACAAAATCATGCGAGGGATGAAGGGCCAACTAGGTCCCGTGGCGTATCAGCATCCCCATGCTGACCAGGATCGACTCGCTGATTGTTTCGGGTCGAAGGCTAGGGGCCAACTCTTCCCGGCTGGCGCATCCCCATTTCTCTGCCAGGGGAGTGATAAGAGGAGCCATGAGGACGGCTCCTGCTGGTTTGCTCCCGAAGTCCTTGAGGGCCCTCAGGAAGAAGTAGTCAGGGTTGCAGCGTCGCCTCTGGCTCATGCAGTAAAGCACGAAGAGGTCTGGGAGGGTTACCTTACCCTGGCTCTCCTTCCTCCCGTGGACAGTCCCAGCCAGCAGCTTGTGGCAAATGCGGAGGGCTGGGGGGAGTGTCGACCCCTTCATCAGCGTGGGCAGCGTGGGCGACCTGGTGAGTTCCTCCCACATTTCGGTGGCGGTGAGGTTAGTAGGGCGGCTGTATATGGCCTCCCAGTATTCCTGAGTTAGCACCTCCTCGGGCCGGACGAACCCAATGCTCACATTGAATTCGTCGAGGGTGGTAGTCTGGTACGTCCCACCCATGAAGTAGGTCACCATCTTGGTTGGTGGTAGGCCCGGGACCATGGAGAGAGCCTCGTCGTAGCAGATGGAGGCCAGAAATTCCAGTACCGCTTGAGGGTACACGTGGGTAGGTGGAGGCTGCAGCAGGAAGCCCCACCCAATGCTATCTATGTGGGCCCGGACATCGTCCTCCCACCCGAACTCAGCGAGGATGCCGAAGTCAAGTTTGAGCATGGGGTGCCACGTATAACCCCGGATGTGCTCGAGGCGGGCTTGGTGCTGTGGCGAGAGCTGAGTAGGATCTTGGGGAGTTGGCGCCGAGGAACTGCTAGCGCCTGCAGTGCCTCTTCTCTTTCTGGATTGACTTTTACTGAACATTTTGGCTAGAAAGTGCTCTGAACTGATGGATCTGAGGTTTGGAGGTTCTGGGGTGCAGAGGAGTTGTGAGGAACCCTCCACACGCCTCCCCTATTTATAGGGAAAAAACTGGATTCGGGACCGCCGTCTGCTAAGTCAAAACGGCGGTCTCGAATTTACGCGGGTCGAGACGGCGGTCTGGCTTCTCGAGACGGCGGTCTCGACTCTTGGCTAAAACGAGACGGCCGTCTCGCCAAGCGGGACGGCGGTCTCATTTTCTGCCGAGTCGAGATGGCGGTCTCGTTGGCCAAGACGGCGGTCACGATTTTCTGGACACCGAGACGGTGGTCTGGGAAGTCCGGACGGCCGTCTCGAATTTCGGGGTTTTTTTTTTTGTATAAAGCAAATAGGACCTGGTTCAAAAACATTTTTATGCATGCAATGTTTTCATGTTTGATGCCCTATAATGCCTATTTTAGTTAATTTTTCAGAAGGATTTCACTGACGTGTCTTGTAGCGTCGAATGCCCTCTGATCTATGCTCTTGTGTTTGGCTGTACCTTGCCGGATTTCTTATGACTGAAGGGTAGCTTGTTTTTCCTTTTCTTCTTTTTGTGGAGCACTTTTTGCCATGTAGTGTCCCTTTTTCTTCACTTTAGGGGTTTCAATCCTCTTGTTGACTATACGCCTCCATATTCCCAAATTAATTGTTAGAATATTGTTGTGAGGGTCAAGAGAAGAGACGTAAAGAGATAAATTCAATGGCTTGTGTTTTAGAATGTTGATTTTATTTTGAAAGAGTTTTTGTAAGAATGGTTAGCTAGGGTTAGGCTTGGGTGTTTAAGCTTTCTGTCTAAGCAAACGTGTTTTCCCCTTTTTTTTGTACTTGCGCCTTAGCATTATTTCCATTGCTTTTCTATGGCTTGTTGATGTCCCTAGATCGCCCTTCGGGTTTTCGAACTAGGATATTGTGCTTTGGCCCTAACTTTTGCCTAGGTTCTCTCTTTTTGGATTTTTGAGGAATCCTAGCGGACCTTATTTTGTAACCCTAACTTTTGCCTAGGTTACCCTTTATTGTTGTTCGGGTTTCCTACCAGGTGTACCCTATCTTTTGCGTAACCCCCTTGGTGGGTTTCCTACCGGGTATTTTTTGGCCTTTGGCTTCTATTATTATTTTTTCTTCTCTTCTCTTTTTTTTTGTATTTATTTTTTGTTCACAATATTGGGGAAGCATGACTTTCTTTATGGCGAGGTGAAGTCTTTATTTGGTGCTTCTAATAAACTAGCTTGACTGTAATGACAATGGTGAATTTTTGGTCAATTTAAACGCGCCTTTTATTCTTCTTTATCTTTTTCTTTTCGTTTACTTAGACAGGGTTATTGTGAGGTCTAGTCAGAAAATAGCGAGAAAAGAAGCAGATTGTAAGAAGTATTCTTTATTAATTAATAAGGGAATATGTGCCTTAAAATGCCTGGGGGTCGGGCTAGCCCCGGGGGATAATCTCTAACAATCATGAGGTTTACATCCCTTAGATGAAGAAAAAGATTTCCTAATTACTAGGGTAGCTCTTGACGCTTGCACCCCTCCACTCCGAAAAATTTGCTTGAGTGTGCGGAGGGGAGACTTCCCTTTCGCTCTTTCTGCTCGACCCTTAGTAGGGTCATATCCTAGGCCATGCTTGAAAGGATTATCTTGGAATTCCGGGGGTTCCCTCATGCCTTGGGAATCTGCCCCCAATCCTTGGCCAGGATGGTAGCCATGCTTCATCATCATGCAGGCTACTTTTGTGTTTTTGGGAAGCCTTTCTATACTGGCAATTTTGAGCGCTTGAAAAGATGTTTCAAGGGCCTCTTCAGCCGCATCCACATAAGGTTGAGTGGACGGTCCACTGATCAGGATGTTGTCTTCTGCTTGGACCGTGACCAATTTGTCATCCACTATGAACTTGACTTTCTGGTGGAGCGTCGAAGGTACTGCCTTAGCGTCATGAATCCAAGGCCTGCCGAGGAGACAACTATATGCTGGAGTAATATCCATTACATGGAAATCGACGTTGAAGATAGTAGGTCCAACTTGAATTGGCAAATTAACTTTTCCCACTACTTCTCGTTTTGATCCGTCGAAGGCTCGAACGATAGTGCTGCTTGGGCGCAGACGGGTTCCTTGGATAGTCAACTTGTCTAGTGTGCACTTGGGCATCACGTTCAAGGATGACCCGTTATCCACAAGAACTTTGGTGATGAGGTACTCCTTGCACATGATGTGACCGACGATTCTCTTAACTATTTCTTGGGATATGGCGTGAGGTACGTGCGCCTCGCTCAAGACCTTCAGCAGGGCGTTTCTGTGCGGTTCTGAGCTCATTATTAGAGATAACAGCGTTATCTTCGCAGGTGTGCAGTTGAGCTAGTCTATAATGGAATACTCTCTTTGCCTTATAACCTGAAGTAATTCCTCTGTCTCCTCCTTGGATTCCTTATTTTCTTTTTCCTCTTCGACCTTTTTATTTTTTCCTTTATTTTTGGGGACCTCTTCTTGCGAGTCCTTGGGGGAATACATTCTTCCACATCTTGTCATGACCCCAATACTGGCTATATTCGTGATATCCTCTTTTATTGGTGAAGATTCCCCATATCTCCACGGTACATCTTTATTTGATTCGTAGGGGAAAGGACGTGGCATAAAAAGTTGCACTGGTGTCCTTGCCCCCTCTTCTTTATTTTTGAGGACCAACGGTCGAGGCTTATTTTCCTCTTGTGATGAGCCGACCGTTGGTGAGAGCTTGATTAGGAGCGGCTTTCTCTCCATTCTTCTGATTTGGAAGAGGTGTCAGTTTAATCCTTCCTTTTTATTTTCTTATTTATTAAGCCGGAAGGAGGGGAAATTAAATATGCAGATGAATGGTATGCATGCAAGTAGACAATTGTTGAATAAAAGAAAAATTTCATTCATTCATTTAGAAGGTGTACATTCCCCTACTCCATACTACGAAGCAACTTTTGGCAAAAACGGAAAAGCCTAAAGAAACCCACAGGCGGGTCTTGATCTCTATGCAATTCTCTTTCGGCTTCCCGGACGTGACGAGTGAGTGCTTCGCTTTGCTTCTGGACTGCCTGGCTCATATCTTCACTGTACTTTTGAGCCTCTTTGATCTTCGCCTCTTGATGGATGACCAAGGCTTGCAGGTCATTGAGTTTTGCAAGGGCTCGGTCTTTTTCTTGAAGTACTTGGCCATACTGAGCTAGCCCATCTCTTTCTTTGCAGCGTAGCTCAGCGAGACTTTTGTTGAGTCTCCGATTGGCTTCCCGCTCTTGGCGTATCTCTGACCGAGTCTTGGTGAGTTCTTGCAGCAACTCCTTGATCATCTGGGCCTGCTCTGCTGATTCGGCCTCAAGGCGTGCTGACTTGGCCGTTATTTCTTGTAGTTGGCTATCCGAGCCAGTTCTGGCAGCTTTGGATGCTCGGATAGCTTGCTCATTAGAGTCAGCACACTGGTCCTTGAGGCGTTCTATTTCATGATCCTTTTTCTTGCATTGCCTTTGTAGACCATCAATGGTGAGGATAGATTCTTGCTCTCTCTCTTCAAGGGCCTTTATCTGGGCTCCCATGATTTCTATCCTCTAGGTCAAGGCGTCGACTTGAGCCTATAGCTCTTCACTATTGGCGCTCGTAATGAGTGAGGTGGATGGTCGAGACACCCCTCTTCTTCTTCTCCATGCTTCATAGTCACTGGAGGTAGTCACTCGAGCTTTTCCTAGCTCTCTATCTCCCATATAGACAGGCATCTCCCATGCTTTTCTCACGGCTGGTGAGTTGGTGATTGTGCATGGGTCTCCAAAGAAACACAGTCCTCCGAGTTCCCCTCGAGAAATGATAGTTTGGGTTCTCATGAGTTGCCTCATAGCTACTCTAGGTGAGTAGGCTATGCAACCCCTGAGTCCTATCAAGGGTAGGTTCGGATAGTCTCCACATCTGATGAGGACTGGACCGGGTCGGAACCATGGGCAAACCCAGGATATACTGTTGGCATCCAGGCGTTCCAACTCGTCCCTCCACTCTGAAGTTAAGCGTCGTTGGAGAGGGAATTTGGAGAAGCTTCTCAAAGGATCGGGGAACATCCCCATGTGACTAGAGGCGTAAAAGTGTGTAATGCCCCACACGAAAAGTAGTGAAGAGCAGCAACGAAGTGTTTTTCCTTGCTTCTGATGGCAGAAATCCACCGAGAGCAAGGTGTCGGCAAGAATTGCAGACAAGGGACTCTTCGAGTTCACTTCCTAGGCGAAGAAGGCGTCCATGACGACTTGATCCATTGTGTCAAGGTGGAAGGGAAACAAGATCGTTCCAAATATTATTAGGGCCAGGGTTTTGTTGAAAGCGACCCATTCTGTCCTTTCAGCCAAGTCGGACAGGTGGTCTTCTAACATTGAGACCTTCCAACCCTGGACATTCCCTTTTCCTATCAGGGTAGCCTGCCGGAATGGCAGTTGAATGGTGGCAGCGACTTGTGCTGCAGGAGTATATGCCCCATGGCGGATATGGACCCCGGCTGATTTGGACCATTTTAGCATGATTTCGTACTCCTCTAAGGTGGGCACCATATCAAACTGCGGAAACTCGAAGCAGCGCAGACTGGAGTTCCAAAAATGAACTAATACCCTGACGAAGACTTGGTCGACACAGATCTTCAGTAGGTCGAGAATCCATCCATAGGATTTCTCAAAGTCGGAGCGGACCTCTGGTGGCATTATCGCGCTTAGCCATTCCAATTTCTCAGTATGGTATCGGGGAATATCCACCTTCTTCAACTGTCTACTAGTCCCCTCCATTTTCTAAAACCAAAATGCATGTTTTATGAAAATGATGCTTATTAAATGAATGCGAGTGTTTATTTATCATGTTTTGTATGATGCATTTTTTTTATTGAAGAAATAAACTACTTATATGGGGGTAATGCTTTTGAACTAGGTCCCATTTATTGTTTTAAAATTGGATTTTTATTTGATTTTATTTCTATTTCATTTTATAGCCTTTTATCTCTTCTGTCGGAACTGCGTGGCTACTTACCTTACAAAGAACCTGAAACCAGGCTAGCTAAAAGGTAGACTGTCCGAGATAAAAATATGGCTTTATGCGAAAGAATAATTAACGTCCCTTATCTCTTCTATCGGACTGCGTGGCTACTTAGCTTACAAAGAACCTGAAACCAGGCTAGCTAAAAGGCAGACTGTCCGAGATAAGGGTGTTTATTGCAGAAAATATTTTTTTTGTGATTTTTCTGTGGTTTGGTTATGCTATGCAACAGACAAATGCAACAAACATATGCACACAATTCGAACATCCACGAACAGGCGAGAAGTCTTTTTAATCACGAGGTAGGGTTTTCCTGCAGAAAAGTGCATTGGCGAAGGTAGGATCTAACTGTTCTCACCAGGCTAAGGCCCCCAAGGTGCCCCCATTATAGGGTCCCCACTCTCCAGCCTTCTGACCATGCTTAGAACTAAGGCCATAGTCAGTCTTTGTGCCAAAAGAGGAAGGTTATCACCTTGAGTGGTGGTTTCCGATCACACCGGTGGGCACAAGGCCATCACTACAGCGAATTGTACCTGCCACCCACTCCCTATGGATTTCTCACTTGCCCCCGGGTATAGGGGGAACTGTTGTGTGCAAAGATTTGTGTACAGTTTGTATTTCAAACAATTGCATAAATATAAACAGACAATAGTTATTAAAGCCAAGCAATAAAACATGTTATAATACAAGGTAGGGTAAAAGCGGTACTTTCTTGGTTTATTTACTTTTAAGCTGGCCCATCACTAAATGGGATCAACTCTCTAGGCTTCGCCAGTGGAGTCGCCATCTGTCGCTGCCGTCAAAAAATGAGGGCGGTCGGAGCGACGCGATGATTTTTTGACTTTCCATTTTTCGCGTTTTTATTGGTGGTTACAACGCCTTTAGGTTGTCCGATAACCGGGCTGAACCTAGGGGCGAGGTTTTCGAAAGGACGCTCTTGGATTGTCCGATAACCTGGCTAATCCAAGAGCTAGTTTTAAAGGGTTCTCTGGAGTCGCCATCAACGTTTTTACTGGAAACATCGGAAAAGGGGTTAAAAAGGCGTTGGTTTTCGAAAAACCAACTTTGGACATTAGAACCAGAGTTGGGTAAGGGAGTTAGTTACGTGTAAAGGAAGTGTTAGTTCCTTTACGACGCCCCTTTCGGGTTCCCTATGATAGGCTAGCTACTTTGGATGAATAAATTAACCGGAAAATACGCTTTTACCCTTCTATTTTGCGGAATTTAAAGTTATGACTACATGGCCCTAATGTCTATTGCATAATTAAAATAAAGCGGTAAAGTAGAGAGAGAGTATAAACCTCCGAAGCAAGTTTTCTATTAATTCTTCCTAAAAATAGGGTGCTTTGCGGCAGCCCTTCACTCTATACAACGTCGGAAACCTCTCGAAACGCTCAAAAACACTCTTAGAAATGCTCAGAAACTCCGGAAATGCTTCAGAGGGGTTCTAGAGAGAGAATTTTAAGTAATTTCTAGAGAGAAGGAGGAAGAACTTGTTGGAAATGAGGGGAATAGGGGCCCTATTTGTAGGGATTCGCGCCTGTCAGGTCGAGACGGGTCGTCTCGTCTGACAAGGTCGAGACGGCGGTGTCGCCCTGCAGGAACGTCAAGACGGCAGTCTCGACAAACGAGACGGCGATATCGACCTTAAAAGGAGAAAATCCTTATTTTTGGGCCAGAAATCCCTCCTATCCTAGTATGGGGCCTAATAGTCTCTCCTAGTGGCTTCTTAGGCTTCGTCCATCTTTGAATAGAAGGTCTTCTGATCTTTATTATGAAGCCGGGCAAGATTAGGGGTCTACACCTATCCAAAGATTTCAAGATTTTAACATTTAATTCATCAACGTAAAAAATTTTACCTAATCCGGTGAGATGGTTCATAATGTGTGTGAAACGCTTTTGAACGTCAAATATCGTTTCGCCTTGTTGCATTCGGAACATATCATATTCTTGGATTAGAGAATTTTTTCGTCCTCTCTTAACATCGTCCGTACCTTCGTGGGTTACTCTCAACATTTCCCACATCTCTTGAGCACTTTTACACACAGAAATCCTATAAAACTCATCAAGGGTTAAAGTAGATGAATTAATATTTCTAGCTCTAACGTCAAATTGAGCTCTTCTATTTTCCTCCGTTGTCCATCTAGAAAATGGTTTAGGAACGTCTACTCCGTTTTCAGTAACTTTAGGAATATAGGGACTGTTTAAAATAGCGTCCCTAACGCCTCTATCAACAAACTTTAAAAAGATTTGCATTCTAACTTTCCAAAAAGGATAATTCTGACTCGCAAAAAGTGGGGGTCTGTTGATGGACGCACCTTCGGCAAAAGTTTGATTTTGTTCGGCCATTTTCGAAAAATTTGAATGAATATCAAAGCAAGCTCTGATACCACTTGTTAGAATCGCACAGCAGAATGTTTGCGTGAATGGACAAAAACCAAGAGGGGGGGGGGTGAATTGGTTTCTTAACAAAAATTAGGTTTTAAAAATTTCCCCAAATTTTACCAATTAAAATGTTGTATAAACGTAAATAGGATAAGGATAGAGTCTTACACAGAAGATTTATACTGGTTCGGATCAAAAGACCCTACGTCCAGTTGCTAATCACTCAAACAGAGGATTAACGCTGTCACTATAATCAAAGTTATTACAAACAGATAACAATGGAAAAGATAGAGTAATGAAAACACCTCTCTTGAGTGACACAAGAGATGAAGAACAACTTTCCTTAGAGACGGCACAACACACAATCCACTAAGAACTCCACTTAGTGATTCTTATCGCTTCTAGCCCACACCAGGTTCCAAAAGCCCCTTTTTCCTCCAACAAACAGTTCTCTGGAAATCACAACTCTCAACTTTTGTTTGAAAAAGGTTAATCTTTTTTTCTGATAGCCTTAGAGAACCTTAAGTAGATGAATTAGGGTTTGGGAATTGGGGATTTTCGAAACTTGGTGTATTGGGACTAGGGTTTTCTAAAATAGGTTTAATTTGAAGTTCAAAATGCAAATCTGACTGAAATAATTGATTATCTCAAGTGTTAATCGATTATTACAGAGCCAAAATCAATAGGAACCCACATCGCACTACTTTAATCGATTATTTTCCCTGTTAATCGATTAACAGGCCTGTTAATCGATTAACAGAAGTGTTAATCGATTATTACAGAGAGCTGATACAGAAAATGGTTTTTCTCTCTGTAATAATCGATTATTTGGCCTATTAATCGATTAAACCAGTGGGGTTTTGATAAAAATGAGTTTTTGAAGCTTCTAAAGAGTAGGCTATGTACTGGCTATCTTAGACTCTAATATTACAGACTCAAACTCATCAAAATAGAGTTATTACACAAGAATATAAGTCTTCAACTCTCTGAGTTCTTTGTTCTTGAATCATCATCAAAATCAACAAGCTTCATGTCCATGTAAATTCAACATCAAGTCCTTGTATGTTTCAACACCCATCTGGTTTGACGAGTATGAACCCCCGTCTGGTAAGCCCCCTTTTGTAAGGCCTGATGAGTACACACCTCCATCTGGTGTTTGACGAGTATGAACCCCCGTCTGGTAAGCCCCCTTTTGTAAAGCTTGATGAGTATGCACCCTCATCTAGTCTGGTGTTGATGAGTATGAACCCCCGTCTGGTAAGCCCCCTTTTGTAAGGCCCGATGAGTACGCACCCCTGTTTGGTAAGCCCCCTTTTGTAAGGCCCAATGAGTATGCACCCCCATCTGGTGTGAAAGTCCACTTTGTAGGACCAATTGTGACTTACTGCTCTGGCTCATGCGCAGTGATTTTGCCTGTGTGCAGGTCTTTGTCTTCGGGACCTTCCTTGTCCCGAAGTGGTGGTGGTGGCTTACTGCTCTAGCTCATGCACCGACTCCATGGGGAGTGAGTTTTGCTTTGGTAAATGTTTTTGACTTTTTTGGTAAAGTCTTCCGGTGTGTCGGGGGTTCTTTTATTTTTGGCTTTTCCCAATAGTCGTCCAACTTGTTGATTGTTGGGGATTCTTTGTTAAATGCCTCTAAAGTAGGCAGATATTCACTGAGGATTTGTTGGTTTTGATGGTGCCTCTTGAGTAGGCGGGCATCCATTTGAGGATTTGTTGATGGTGCCTCTAAGTAGGAAGATGTTTCAACTAGAGGTGAAGGTCTCGTGCTTGCACTGTTTTGCCTCTGAATAGGCTGATATCCCATTCTTGGGATGTTGGCTCTTTATTTGTCAGATCTTGCCTACGCATAGGTGAATGACCCTTCTGGGGATGTGAGTCTGAATTTTGCCTTTGTCGTAGGCTCACTGAAGATTATTTTTCTCTTTTTGATGATCCACTGGGGATTGATTGCCTTCCCAGGGATCTGATTTTTGTTTCTACCCTAGAGTTTTGACTCCTTGTTAGGTACTGGTGTGAGCTGGTTCTACAATGCTCGTATTTCATTGGGGAACATGCGTTCTCTTTACCTAAAAGTTAGGATTTTAATTTCGCATTTTTCCATGATTTATCTCTTTTTTATCGCGATTTTGAAATCTGACTTTTTTTATGGGGATAATGCGTATGCCTTTTTACTTTTTAGTTTCTTTTATGCACGCAGGCTTTTTCTTCTTTTTTGGGAATCCACGGGGGATAAAGTTTTCTTTGGTGATCCATCAGGGGATTATCGACTTCCTGGGGATCCGATTTTTCTTTTCTAGCATGGAGTCCCGGCTCCTTGATTAATGTTGATGCGAGTTGACCTTGTGAAGCTCTTATTTTACTACGGGATGGAGATTCCTGATTTTTCCTTTTTGTAGATTTTTCAGGTATGGTCCACTAGGGGATTTTATTTGGTCTTCTTTATCCTGGCCTTTTTTGTCATCTACTAGAGATGAAGGGTTTTCTTTTCTCTTCTTCTTTTTGTTGAGCCCTTGATGGTATTGAGATTGGACTCTTTTGATTGTTGCTGATGATAGGCTCTTGAAGCCTTTATTCTCCATTAAGGAGTGTGGAGGAGACTTTGGGTGGGTGTTCTCAATGACTCATGTGGTGGTAATGCTGAGCTGTGAGGAGTATTTTTGTTTTGCCTTCGGAGTAGGCAAGGATCCTCTTGGGGATGACTAAGCCTTTCCGTCAGCTTTTTCTTTCTTTGATGGTTGTGCCTTCCTTTTTTTGGGTGGAAGGGAAAATGTTGGAGCTTTCACTAGTGGAAAAATAGCATTCTATGACGAGTTTTTATCACGGTCGTAATCCACCCGTCATAGTATGTAGCGCGGTGGCAATTTTGTAATAAAATCATAAACTTTCTATGTCGGGTAAATTTTAACCGACATAGTAAGTGGAAAGTTCACTTTCTATGTCGGTTAAATATTACCCGACATAGAAAGTTCACTTTCTACGTCGTGTAAGATTTACCCGACATAGAAAGTTAACTTTCTATGTCAGGTAACATTTAACCGACATAGAAAGTGAACTTTCTATGTCGGTTAAAATTTACCCGACATAGAAAGTGTCTTTGATGACGGGTGTTAGGGCAACTGACATAGTATCTTCTGTTTTACCACTTCACCCATAGCAGAGCTCCCCGTTCGCCTGTGTACGTTTCTCCCTACGCTCCATTTCATTTCATCAGTTCACCCATAGCAGAGCTCCCCGTTCGCCTGTGTACGTTTCTCCGCACCCACATTTGCTCGTCACGCCATTGTCAACGCTGTACGTCGTGCCGCCTGCTGCTACTGTCGTTGGTGCCCGTCGCCTGTGATACGTTTCTCCCCACCTGGCTTTGCACGTCACGCCACCTGCCACCTCTGTAGGTCTTCAAGAGGTAAGTTTTCGTTCTTGCTTTAGCCATTGTAGGTTTACAGTATTGAATCTGGTAAGTAATAATGCTGTCAAGAGAGGGAAACATCACGGGTGCCTTTAGCTAATTTAGAGATGTATTGTAAGTAGTTTAGTCATTTGAATGTGCTTCTGTAGGCATTCTTTCGTGATTTTGATTTAGAAAATTAGATTTGTATTATAATGTAGTTATTTTGAGAGTGGAGTTGGATTTCGTGTAGGCATTATAATGTAGTTATTTCGTGTTTTTGTAGCTAATTTGATTTTGAAAATTAGATTTGTAACAATGGATCGGAGTTGGATCAATTATAGACGAACAACAAATGAATATGAGAGTGGAGTAGAACAATTCCTTGAATTTGCTAAGATGAATGTTCCAGATAATGATGGAAGATTCTATTGCCCTTGTGTTAACTGCTTGAATGAGCGAAGATTACCGACTGAAGTTATTCGGGAACATGTTCTTTGTGATGGTTTCCTAAAGAGTTACATAAAGTGGACATGGCATGGTGAATTATTAAACATGCCAAGTGTAGAAGACAAAGAAGAAGTTGATCTAGAAATGGATGATCAGCTGGAGGAAATGATTCGTGAGCTTGGACAAGATGCCTTCCAACATACACATGTGTACGAGAAGTTGTCTAATGATGCAAAAGAGCCTTTGTATACAAATTGTACTAAGTTCACACGATTGTTGGTGGTACTAAAATTGTTCAATGTGAAGGCAAAGAATGGGTGGACTGATAAAAGTTTCACAGAATTGCTTGAGTTGTTGAGTGACATGCTCCACTGAAGGTAACACATTGCCAACCCGCAATTATGATGCTAAGAAGATATTGTGTCCAATGGGTATGGAGTACCACAAAATTCATGCATGTCCGAATGATTGTGTGTTGTACAGGAAAGAATTTGAGAACTGTCACGAATGTCCACAATGCGGGGAATCACGATACAAGAAGAAGGATGGTGATTACGACAATGATGTAATGAAGGGTACCCGGCAAAAGTGTTATGGTATCTTCCCATTGTTCCAAGGTTGAAACGATTATTCACTAATGGAAATGATGCAAAGCTCACTAGATGGCATGCGGATAGTCGTATTAAAGATGGTCGGTTGAGGCATCCGTGCAGATGGATTGCAATGGAAAAAAATTGATTCCATCTTCCAGAATTTTGGTAATGATCCAAGAAACATTAGGTTTGGACTTGCTTCGAGATGGAATGAATCCATATGGAAATTTAAGCGAGTAAACATAGTTCATGGCACTGTGGTGTTAGTTATTTACAACTTACCTCCGTGGTTGTGTATGAAACGTAAGTACTTGATGCTATCTTTGATGATCTCGGGTCCCAGACAACCTGGAAATGACATTGATGTTTTTTAAGCCCATTGGTTGAAGAGTTGAAGATGTTGTGGGAGGAAGGTGTTGATGTGTTTGATGGGTACACGGGTGACTTATTCAAGTTGCGTGCAATGTTATTTTGTACAATTAATGACTTTCCGGCATATGGTAATTTGAGTGGCTACAGCACAAAGGGACATAAAGCTTGCCCGATATGTGAAGAAGACACATGTCACTATCAACTACAACATGGAAGGAAAATAGTGTACCATGGACACCGAAGATTTCTTCCTTCAAACCATTCATATCGTAAATTAAAAAAATCATTTAACGGGTGTCAAGAAAATGATGCAGCCCCAACACCTTTAAGTGGGGAACAAGTATATCAACGAGTAAGTGCGATTTCGTGTGAGTTTGGAAAGACGCAAAAGAAAGCCACAGGTATATGGAAGAAAATGTCAATCCTTTTTGTTCTTCCATATTGGAGGGTTCTTGATGTGAGGCATTGTATAGATGTCATGCATGTAGAGAAAAATGTGTGACAGTATCATCGGAACGCTCCTTAACATTCAAGGAAAAACAAAAGATGGTGTCAATGCTCGTTTGGACATGGTTGAAATGGGTATAAGAGAACAATTAGCTCCTCAACCTCATGGTAACCGAACATACTTGCCTCCGGCATGTCACACACTTGTCTAAAAAAGAGAAAAGAAGTTTTTGTGAGTTTTTACGAGGTGTGAAGGTTCCATTTGGTTACTCTTCCAATGTGAAGAGACTTGTATCTATGAAAGATCTAAAATTGCTTGGGTTAAAATCTCATGATTGTCATGTATTGATGCAACAACTTCTACCTGTGGCTATTCGAGGTATCTTACCGAGAGAATGTTAGATATTCCTTAACTCGATTATGCTTTTTTTAATGCCATATGTAGTAAAGTTATGGACCCGGATGTTTTGGATCAGTTAGAGAATGAGGCTGCGAGTCATATTGTGTCAATTTGAGATGTACTTTCCTCCATCATTTTTTGATATTATGGTTCACTTGATTGTTCATCTAGCCAGGGAAGTTAGAATCTGTGGTCCGAGTTTTCTTACGATGGATGTACCCTATTGAGCGATACATGAAGATATTAAAAGGGTATGTGAAGAACCAATATCGTCCTGAAGCATCAATTGTTCAAAGATATATTGCGAGAGGAAGCTATTGAGTTTTGCACAAAATACTTATCGAAGTTGAAGCTATAGGGTTACCTAAGACTCGTTACCATGGAATAGGTCTTGGTAGAGGAACTCGAGGTGCAAAAGTTGTGACAATGTGTCGAGATGAAGTACTTCAAGCGCATTTGTACATATTGAATAACAGTGAAGAAGTCATCCCCTACTTAAGTGCTCATAAAGACATTGTGAAGCGAAATAATCCACGTATGCCTAAAAAGTGGGTGATCACTGAACACAACAAGAGCTTTTTGAAGTGGTTTAAACAACAAGTTGAAGGTGACAATACAGCTTCGATACACTAAAGTGGCTAGCATGTGAGCCAAACTTTGATGTGATATGTTGGGGTGGGTATGATATAAATAACTATTCATTTTATACAAAGGGAGAAGATGAAATAAGCACAATGCAAAATAGTGGAGTCATGGTGGTGGTTGAATCAATGCATTTCTCGAGTTCAAAGGATAAATATCCGATAAGGGCGTCAATGGGCTACTTTGGTGTAATTGAAGAGATTTGGGTAATAGATTACACGATATTCAGAGTACCTATTTTTAAATGTAAATGGGTTGATTTTAATACTGGCATCTTCACCGACGATCTTGGATTTACCTTGGTTAACCTTGAAAATACTCGTTATACAGAAGAACCATTTATCATGGCATCTCGGGCAAAACAAGTGTTTTATGTCACCGATCCCGCTAACAAAGGATGGTCGGTGGTTCTACAAGGAAAACCCATGTATACTTCGGATGAGAATGATGAATTAGTACTTGATATACCAGAGACACCATGTTTCTCTTCAAATATGCCAAACTTGAGTGTTAATGTAGAAATAGATGATGTGCATGCCATACGTTATGACCATATGGAAGGATTTTGGGAGAATGTTCCAACTTGATAATGTATGCACTTTTTTTAATGTATTATTTTTTAATGTATGCACTTTTTTGTCTAAACTAATAACTATTATTTTTTTCTTTGAACACAGATATGGCAGATTCATCTGGTACCCCTCCTCCTACATAGTCCCCCCCTCCTACACAAGGTGGTGATCAGAGTCAGCCGTCTACCAGGAAATGAACTGTCTGGAACTGAGGTACATATATTGATTTCAATATGTTTCATATGTACATATCTGTCTGTAACTGGATCTGTCTGTACTGGATATATATCTGTAGCAAATTTATATATGAACTGTGCATATCTGTCTGTACGGGATCTGTGAATATTTGTCTGGAACTGTGATGAATAGGCAGGTCTACTCGAAGAAAGGTAGCATCTGTAAAGAAAATGCAGGTATTTTAAAAAAAATAACACTTTCTACGTCGGTTATGTCATTACCCGACGTAGAAAGTACTTTCTACGTCGGTTAATGACATAACCGACGTAGAAAGTGTAACATTTTATGTCGGTTATAAGCATCACCGACATTGATAACACATACAATCACGGTTACTGTTAACCGATATAGATACTAGGGTTATAGAAAGTTAGAAAGTAAGAATTTCTATGTCGGTTATAAGTTTAACCGACATAGAAAGTAAGACTTTCTATGTCGGTTATCAGTGTTAACCGACATAGAAAGTATTATGACAGGTCAGAATCAGTTATGATCGATTAGAATAGCTCTATGACCGATCAGAACCAGTTATGACCGATCAGAATAGCTCATAGAAAAAAAGACTTTCTACGTCGGTTCCCTGACTAACTGACGTAGAAAGTCTTTCTATGACCGATCAGAACCAGTTATGATCGATCAGAACCAGTTACTTTCTACGTCGGTTATTAGGAACCGACGTAGAAAGTCTTACTTTCTATGACCCCCGTATCTATGTCGCCACTTTAACTGACGTAGAAAGCCCATTTTAACCGATGTAAAAAGCCTTTTTTGCAGTAGTGTTTGGCTTCTGGAAGCTATTATTTTGTTCTAATTCGCTTAATTATGGGTGGCAACTTGCTCTTCTTTCTTGAGGGAGAGCATTATCTGGAGACCTATTTTTGGCGCTTCCTATTTTTCAATCACAAACATGGAGCTAGCCTCATTATATGCATGCATGATTTTCGTTTTTTGTTATTTATCTGAAGTAAAATTTTTTTTTTGTTTTTTATGTTGACAAAGTCATTTTATGCGACTACTTGTGCGTGGATGCCCTAAATGCAATATATTCTTTTTGATCGATGCATCTGGAAAAGTAACTGGCATTCTCCTGCTGGACTTTTTATGATTCTGATGAAGGACCCCTCTCTTTTATTCATTTTTTGGTTTAGCCCTATCTTTTGCCTACACCGCCCTTTTGGGGTTTTCGGTATAGCGGGCTACCTTAATTTTTGCCTAGGATATCTTAGCCGGCTTTTTCCTTTTTTATGAATGCCCTAACATTTACCTAGAGTGCCCTTTGCAGGTTTTCGATCTAGCGGACTACCCTAACATTTTCCTAAAAATCTCCTAGCATGCATTATTTTTATTTTTATTTTTTCTCATTTCTCTTTTCTTTTAAGAGATAGGACCCTATCATATGCATGCAATGTTTGCGATATGCATCCTTACCCTGTCATTATGTGCTTTCATCGACTTGATAAGTTGTACCGATATTGCCGTCTTGATTTTGTCATGACCGAAGAATGATTGTGTTGATTGTAGAGCGACTTGTCATGTCAGTGCGCCCCTCCCTTTTCTTGGGGATGTCAATCCTCCTATTGATTACTATCTCCATATTTCCCTACTAATTACTAGAATGCCGTAGTGGTAAGGGTTAAGAGAAAAGAAGGAAGAGGATATTTAATTCAAAGGATTGTGTTTTAGAATTGTTTTATTTTGACAAAAAATGGTTTTTGTAAGCACGACTAGCCAAGGTTGGTTAGAGTGTTTAGGCTAGTTTAGACAAACATTTTGTTTATGGAATGACGTCTTATTTTATGGCGCTTGCTATGATTGATTGACTTCCCTAGTCCGCCCTTTGGGTTTTCAGCCTAGGATGTTGTGTTATGTCCTAACTTTTGTCTAGGTTTCCTCTTTTCCTGTTGTGGGAATCCTAGCGGACTTTATTGTGTAACCCTAATTTTTGCCTAGGCTACCCTTTATTGTTGTTCGAGTCTCCTAGCGGGTTTTACCCTAACTTTTGCGTAGCCACCTTAATGGATTTCCTACCGGGTATATTGCCTTTTCTTTTTGGCTTTTAGCTCCCATGGGCTTCTTTTGATTTTTGTTTTCTTTTTGCACAACATTGGTGAAACACGACTTTATTTATGACGAGGTAAAACCTTATGTTGTGTTTCTAGTCAATCATTGATGATGAGTGGTTTGATTATTTTGACGATGGCGCATTTTGATTACTTTGGCGCGTTTTGAAAATGTTTGCTTAAACATGGTTATTAATGAGATTTAGATATGAATAACAAGAAGAGAAGTAGATAGTAAGAATGACATTCTTTATAATTAAAAGGGAAATATGTGCCCTACAATGCTCGGGGTCAGGCTAGCCCCGAGAAATAATCTCTAATAGTTATTGGATTTACATCCATTAAATTTGGAAGAAGAACACATAATGACTAAAATCGTTCTCGACGCTTGGACCCCTTCGTTTGGAAAAATATGATTTGAGGTGTAGAGGGGAGACTTCCCTTTTCTCTATGCAGGTTGATCTTTTGTAGGGTAATGCTTCAAAGGATTGTCTTTAAAATCTGGTGGCTCCCTTATTCCTTGAGAGTTTCTAAGGAGCCCTTGGTTTAGGCGGCATCCACATTTCCTCATCATGTGGGTGATGAGCCATTATTTTCCCGCATTTTCTTATCTTTCTGTACTTATCTTAATTGGTTCATTGTGCTTAATTGTCTATTATTAGTGCATTTTTATTGATTGAGCTTCATGGGGCCATTATTCCGAATTTTGCTTAATTTAGCATTAATAGGTCTAATTTTCGTTTCTAATTATTTTTAAGTATTTTTGGTGAAACAATTTTGGAGCTTGGACATTAATCTTGAGATGAAGAGAGTTTCCTCATCATTTCCACATCATTTCCACGTCACTTGCCATGTCGCTGCCACGTCACCTACCATGTCGCTACCACGTCACCTGCCATGTCAGCTGCTATTTCCACATCATATTATTGGTTGCCACGTCAGCTAGGGTTTGTTTTATGTGTAATCCCGTGTGGGCCAGCTTGGGCCCATTCCTAGGGGATTCTAGGGTTACTCTAGATGCATTCTGTTAAGGGCCTAATCTATTTTAATCCGCATTTATACAAGCTATTGTTGTTCTATTTCATTAATCTGATAAATACCAAAACTCCCCCCATTACGAGTTTAACCATTTGACAGAAAGAAACAGTCCTTGGGAGATGACCTAGGAGTCACTTCCTAGTACTACATTTAATCACATTATTTGACCGGATACGGCTGCGATCAAATTTGGTGCCGCTGCCGGGGACCAGCGGTTTCTGTCAAGGGTTGTGTGTTGTGTTTTGTTTTAGTTTAGGGTAGTTTATTTATCTAATTTTGTGCTGGGGTGTGATTTACTGTTGTGGTCAGTTTTATTTTCAATTTTGTGGTTTGTTATTGAAGGTTGTACGTGCGGCAATTTGGAGCAAGGGAGAAATTCGAATTTAGCTGCACAATTCACCTTGGAAGGTAATGGAATAGTAACTTAAATTTGTTGTATTATTGCTATTGCAGAATTTTTCTGTTTGCTGTTTTCTACAGAATTTGTTTTTTGTGTTTGCTGTTCTCTACAAAATTTTTCTGTTTCCTATTTTCGTTAATTGTTGTTTCTGCTGTTTGCTACCACATAAATTCGTCCAAGCTTGTTTGCTGTTTTTGCTGCAGAATTTTGCTGTAGAATTTTTCTGGAGCAGAAAAAAAAAACTGTTTCTGTTTGCTGTTTTTGCTGCAGAATTTTTCTGTAGCAGAAAAATTGTTTCTGTTTGCTGTTTTTGCTGCAGAATTTTGCTGTTTGTTTTTGCTGTTTCTGTTTGCAGAATTTGTTGTTGTTTTCGCTGCATATGTTGTTTTTTAGGCCAACTTTGTTTTCTCTCCCTACTACTCCTCTGTTTCAGCTGTGAAATTGTGGGAAAATTGCATGCAATGTTTTGTTTTGGGGCAGAATTCTATTGTGAATAGTGTTGTGAATAGTGCTAGTTTTTCACTAGTTTTCGAAAAATCTAAAAAAATACCTCCTCAAGGAATTTTTCCCTCATTTTTGGTGTCCACACTTCTTTCATCATGTATTAAGTGCGTACAAAAGTACAGGTCCAGATTTATTCTTTTGATATGGTTTCCAAGTGGGCGGTGAAGAAAAAATTGTGAAAACTTCAAACGGCCATAACTTTTGCCACAGATGTCAGAATTCGTCAAATTTTATATCAAAAAATAGTGAATTTTCTGATCTATGCAAGCCAACTTCAAACACTCCAAAAAAAGACGTTTACTATTTCTTTTTTATTTTTGAAGTTTTATTGCCCTATTTTTCCAAACTTTTCTTGGGTGGTTCACATAGCTAGACTTAGCATTTTTCCTTGCTAATTTTCTCTGTTGAATCCTATGATTTTAGGTGAATACTGACCAAAGGGTTTGGTAAATTGAGTTCTATAGCTCAAGATTTGAATTTTTGAGTGATTCTGTTGACTTTTTATGGGCTATTTAGGTAAGGTTGACCCCTTTTGTGCATGTACTTAACCATTGAATTTTCACCTGAACTTTTTTGTGCTAGTTTCTATTGATCCTAGGATGATTTTGGTGCAATTGTTTTGGTGTTTCTGAAAATTTCAAAACTTGACCATTTTACCCCTACTTGATATGTTGTATATAGTGCATGACTAGGGGTAATTTAGGAATTTTACACCCATTTGACCCTGAAGTTGATAAGACCTACCATAGGTTAGTTAGGTATAATAGGAATCCACCTGTTAGTAATAGCTCAAATCTGCATAATTCTGAACATTCCTCTACATCTGACCATTTTGCTACATCTGAACATAATCTTGATTTTGATAGCATGGGTGAGCAAAACAATTTTGGACCTCGTGAGAGGACTCTTAGGGAGATGGCTGCACCTGATTTCACTTATGTAAATTTATGTATCCAATACCTTGAAGAGGATGTACCATTTGTGCTTAAAACTGGACTAATCCATTTGTTGCCCAAGTTTCATGGTCGTGCAGGTGAGGATCCACAGAAGCATCTAAAGGAGTTCCATATAGTCTGCTCCACCATGAAGCCACAAAATGTTCTTGAAGATCACATATACCTAAAGACTTTTCCTTTCTCTTTGGGGGATCTGGCCAAAGGCTGGTTGTACTACTTAGCTCCTGGTTCCATAACGAGCTGGGATGATCTGAAGAGAGTCTTTCTCGAGAAATTCTTCCCTGCTTCCAGGACCACTGCCATCAGGAAGGATATATCAGGTATCAGGCAATAGATGGGAGAGAGCTTATACGAGTATTGGGAGAGGTTCAAGAGACTTTGTGCAAGTTGCCCTCACCACCAAATATCAGAACAACTACTGCTGCAATAATTTTATGAGGGGATGAACATAATGGATAGGAGTATGATAGATGCATCTAGTGGAGGAGCTTTAGGAGACATGACACCTACTGCTGCTAGAGGTTTAATTGAGAAGATGGCGTCCAATTCCCAGCAATTTAACATGAGGAGTGATGCCATAGTCCTTAGAGGTGTGCATGATGTGGGTTCATCAGATTTAGTGGAGAAGAAGCTAGCAAGTTAGATTGATGCCCTCACTACCCTAGTCTCCCAACTTGCTGCAAATCAGAGACCTGCACCACCTACATGGGTTTGAGGCATTTGTACTTCAAATGAGCATTCCACTGATTGTTGCCATTTATTGCATGAGTCTACAGGTTTTGGAGCTCCACAAGCTTATGCAACAAACATTTTCAATAATAGGGCTCCAAACCAACACATAATTCTGACCTCTCAAGAAATAGATACAATCCAGGGTGGAGGAATCACCCAAATCTGAGATGGTCCAATCAGCAACACCAACAGAAGCAGAATCCTTTGCCACCACCACCATTTCAGAATTCTGCTAGTCCAAGCAGACCTTATGTGCCTCCACCAATACAACAACAATATCAGAGGCAGCAAAATGAAGCACCTGCCCCACCATCTCCTCAACCTTCTTCACCTTCATTAGAGGAATGTATCAAACAAATGGTTGAGATGAACATACAGTACCAACAAAAAAATGATGCCTCCATTGAGTGTTTAACCAACCATATTGGTCAACTAGCTATTGTTGTGAATCAAATTGCAAAATCACAATTCAGAAAAGCTTCCTGCACAGATTGTGGTTAATCCTAAGAATGTGAGTGCCATCACATTGAGGTCAGGAAAACAAATTGACATACCACTACAATACCTCCACCCTCATTTGTACCTGCCTCAGTTCCTGCACCTGAGCAACCAGTTGGTGGCTGAAAATTTCATACAACTGGACCTTCTTCCAGCACCAGTTCTGACCTGCAACAGCCTCCTATCCCTCTTCCATTCCCTCCCAAAGCAATTCCAAGAAAAAAGATGGAAGAGGTCGATAAAGAGATTCTGGACACCTTCAGGAAAGTTGCGGTGAACATACCTCTACTTGATGCCATCAAGCAAATTCCCAGATATGCTAAATTCCTGAAGGAGTTGTGCACCCACAAGAGGAAGATGAAGGGCAGTGAGACAATCAGCATGGGCAGAAATGTGTCTTCTTTGATAGGTAAATTTGTTCCTTACATTCCTGAGAAATGTAAGGACCCAAGTACATTCTGCATACCTTGTATTATTGGAAATAATAAATTTGAGAATGCCATGCTTGATTTTGGTGCTTCAATTAATGTCATGCCTTTGTCCATTTTTAATTCTTTATGTCTTGGACCTCTGCAACCTACGGGTGTGGTGATACAACTGGCAATAGGAGTGTAGCCCAGCCTACAGGTTTCATTGAGGATGTCTTAGTTCAGGTTGGTGAACTCATTTTTCCTGTTGATTTCTATGTGCTTGATATAGAGGAGGGATTCTCCCATGGATCTGTCCTAATCATTTTAGGTAGACCATTTTTTAAAATAGCTTGAACCAAGATTGATGTGTATGTTGGTACATTGTCCATGGAATTTGGTGATATTATTGTCCATTTCAATATTCTTGATGCCATGAAACATCCATCTGAGTGCCATTCTATTTTTCGTGTTGAGATCATTGATGATGTTATTGATGAGTATGTTTCTGATTTTCATTCCTTACATGCTACAAAACATTGTTTTCTTTCTGATCTATATACTTCTTTTGCATGCACCAAATCTGAATCTGAATCTACTTTTGCTATTGACATTGATCTTCATTCTAATTCTGAGTTGTGTTCAAAATTTAAATCTGATCATATGTCTGATGTTTTGGGTGTTGTACCTCCTATGGATATGAGTTCTTTAGATTCAGAATGCACTAACCATGTTGCAGGAAGTATACATGAATCTGACTTGCAGGTTGGGGTACAGGCTGTGGAACCCATTCTTCTTCCCTCTCTGGTTCCTTCTGTTAGAATCGCGCAGCGGAATGTTCGCGTGGTCGGACAAAAACCAAGAGGGGGGGCTTAATTGGTTTCTTAATAAAAATTAGGTTTTCAAAATTTTCCCCAAATTTTACCGATTAAAAACTGTGTAAATGTAAATAGAGAAAAGATAGAAATCTTACACAGGAGATTTATACTGGTTCGGATCAAAAGACCCTACGTCCAGTTGCTAATCACTCAAATAGAGGATTAACGCTGTCACTATGATCAAAGTTGTTACAAACAAATTACAATGAAAAGATAAAGATAAGAAAACACCTCTCTTGAAATCCACAAGAGATGATGAACAGCTTTCCCTAGAGACGGCACAACACACAATCCACTAAGAACTCCACTTAGTGATTCTTATCGCTTCTAGCCCACACCATGTTCCAAAAGCCCCCTTTCCTTGCAACAAACAGTTCTCTGGCACTCACAGCACTTAACTTTTGTATGGAAAAGGTTGTTCTTACTTTTCTGAGTGCCATAGAAGAGTTTAAGTAGAGAAATTAGGGTTTAGTAATTGGGATTTTCGGAATTAGGGTTCTTGGGAAAAGGGTTTTCGAAAATAGGTTTGATTTGAAGTTAAAAATCAAAATCTGACTGAAATAATCGATTAAAAGAAGTATTAATTGATTAAAACAAAGCCAAATATCAACAGAACCCAAACCTCTCTGTTTTAATCGATTAAAAGGTGGTTTAATCGATTAAACCGCCTGATAATCGATTATAAGTTGGTTTAATCGATTAAACCAGTGAGTTTTTACAGAAAATGATTTTTCTCACTGTTTTAATCGATTATTTCCCTATTTAATCGATTAAAGCCGAGCCTGGATGATAAATTTGAGTTTTTTGAAGCTTCTAAGGTGCAGACTATGTACTGGCTATCTTAAACTCTAATATTACATACTCAATCTAATTGAAACAGAGTTATTACAATACAAAACATGTCTTCAACACTCTAAGTCTTTGTGTTCTTGAATCATCATCAAAATCAACAATCTTCATGTCTATCAAGTGCAGCATCAAGTCCTTGAATGTTCAACAATCTCCCCCTTTTTGATGATGATCAAAATTATCTTTTAAAGCCTTGTAATAACCTGTTTTATCTGTAATACTAACAAACACATTAAACATACCTGATAATATTTAAAAGTAATCAAATTAGGCTTTAAATATTTTCTCCCCCTATTTTGATTAGAATAAAAAATAATTCATCCATTATAAACATAAGAGCTCCCCCTCAAAATATGCATAATTTAGAGAAAGCTCCCCCTCAATCAATGCAATAACAAAACATCACATTTTATTTCAGAAATGTCAATACATTACATCACAAGAAGAGAAAATAAACAACAAAATTAAAATTCTTCACTATCATCACTATGAAAGTGTGCATCAAATTTATTTTCTAAACGGCACACTTTATCATCTACATCAGATATACGGCGAATTATTTCCTCATGTCGTACTCCAGAAAGAGTGAAGAATGATTGCATCCTCTGATTCATATCAGATAACATGTCTTCCATGGATTGTCGGGTTTCATGATGAGTAGAGGAAGTTCCAACACTTTGGATTTGGTCAGAGGGAAACTCAGCAGCAGGAGGCATATCTTCATCATAATCTTCATTAGCATCACCTTGATTAGGAACGTCATCTTTGTGAACATAAATATCATTGACACGCACCATTTGGAGTTGAATCAATGTGCTGTCCAGCATGCGGTTCAAGTTATTTGTTCTAACTGCTTGTTCACCTTCAACATTCACTCCTTTATATTCAAGAATATGAGAGACAAGTAAAGCATATGGAATTTTGAATGTGGGATGACGTTTTGCTTTTAACATGGTCATTGTGACAAGAACGCCCCAATCTAAAGGTTTATTATTCATTATGGCATGAATAATTCTAAGATCAATTGAAGAACATTGGGCATGATTTGTAGCCCGAGGACATAGGATCCAGACAATTAGATGTAGAATCATGCGTTCCTCCTTCTTTAAAGGTCCAGCAAGAAGGAGATGTCCAATCTCCATGGAGGGATTTCGCAGAAAAGAACGGTAAGCTAAGAACCTGTCAAAATCATCTAACTCACCATAAATGTTAATAGCATCGTCTCTAATTGGAAAGTGAGCGACGTTTTCCCAAATATCATCGTCAAGAATAATTGTGACACCCTTTACTCTAGAAGTATCAATTTGATCTCTAAATTTAAATATAGAGTAAAATACCCTAACAAGGTCAGGATAATACGTACCTTGCATTTGGATGAAGGGAAGAACTCCTTGAATTTCAAGAAGGTTGGGAAAATTGAATCCCCTATTGATGAATTGCTCACCAATAAGAAACATGGGAGAAATAATAGCCCGTTCTTTCTAGTAGGTCAAAAATTCTTGTTGGCCATCTGTATCAGAAATCCATCCTTCTACAAAATTAGGACGGGGTCGAGATGAGGGTGCAGATCTTCTTCTAGTAGGGATCTTAGCACGAGAAGATGAGGCCATTGAAAGATTAGAAGAGTAACAAGAAGATTTAGAAAGCTAAGTGTATTGAGAAGAGGGCAAGGTAGCTAGAATAAGGCAAGATAGCTTGATTTCAAGAGATAGAAGTGAGTAGAAGTGAAATGAAGGTCCCTATTTATAACCAAGCATCTCCAACGTTCATATAGAAGGGAATAATGGTCAAAATATCCGTTGGCAACGGCTAGGAAGCAAACTTGGTCGGATTTAATCGATTAAAATTCAAATTAATCGATTAAATCACTTCCAGACCCGTTTAATCGATTATTTTGGGTTGTTAATCGATTATTACTGGTTTTAATCGATTAATGGACGAATTAATCGATTATTCCAGAGAGGAATACCCTGTTTTAAGTGTTTTGGATGCAAATAATCGATTATAACTCCAATTAATCGATTATTCCAGAGAGGAATGCCCTGTTTTGAGTGTTTTAACACATGATAACCTATGAACATCCTACAAAATGAATTATAACATTACAACCATCCAAAAACAGTCAAATTAAGCAGAATTTAAGCTATTTCTAATATCCCTAAGTCTCTTCTATGATCATAAAATCTATCATTGGGTAGAGGCTTAGTAAAAATATCTGCTAATTGACGTTTGGTATCTACATACTCTATTTTATAGTTTCCTTTGCTGATATGATCTCTCAAAAAGTGATGTCTTATTTCTATATGTTTAGTCCTAGAGTGCATTACTGGATTCTTAGTAAGATTTATTGCACTCGTATTATCACACATCAACGGAATGTCATTTAAAAAGATACTATAATCTTCTAACTGTTGTTTCATCCACAGAATTTGACCACAACAACTACCAGCTGCAATATATTCAGCTTCAGTGGTAGATAAAGCAACACATGCCTGTTTCTTAGAATGCCAGGATATTAAGGATGAACCTAACAAATGACATGTCCCACTAGTACTTTTCCTATCAATTTTACATCCACCATAATCAGCATCAGAATATCCTATTAAACTCATACAAGCATCAGACGGATACCACAAACCAAAACCAGTAGTTCCTTTTAAGTATTTTAAAATATGTTTCACTGCAATTAGATGAGATTCTTTAGGACACGCCTGAAATCTAGCACACACACAGACAAAATGCATAATATCAGGTCTACTTGCAGTTAAGTATAACAATGATCCTATCATACCTCTATACATAGTTTGATTAACTTCCAAACCTGATTCATCCTTGTCTAGATAGCATGAAGTTCCCATGGGTGTGTTAGCTTCCTTTGAGGTGTCCATTCCAAACTTTTTAAGGATCTATTTGCAGTATTTGGTTTGAGAGATGAAAATGCCATCTTTAAGTTGCTTGATTTGTAGTCCAAGGAAGAATGTCAATTCTCCCATCATAGACATTTCAAACTCTCCCTGCATTATCTTAGCAAATTCTACACATAACGAATTATCAGTTGATCCAAAAATAATATCATCAACATACACCTGGATCAATAAGATATGTTCTTTAACTTTCTTTATAAACAGTGTAGAATCAATTTTTCCTCTAGAAAAATCATTTGATGTTAGGAAACTACTTAACCTTTCATACCAAGATCTAGGAGCTTGTTTCAACCCGTATAAAGCTTTCTTTAATTTAAAAACATGATTAGGAAAACTAAAATCCTCAAAACCAGGGGGTTGCTCCACATAAACTTATTCTTTAATAAAATCATTCAAAAATGCACTTTTAACATCCATTTGATATAATTTAAATTTCATTAAAGATGCATGGGCAAGAAGTAGGCAAATAGCCTCTAACCTGGCAACAGGAGCATAAGTTTCATCATAATCTATACCTTCCTCCTGACAATAACCTTTTGCAACAAGTCTGGCTTTATTCTTTGTTATGCTCCCATCTTCATCAAGTTTATTTCTAAACACCCATTTGGTTCCAATAACTTGATATGATTCTTCCCTTGGGATTAATTCCCAGACTTGATTTCTTTCAAATTGGTTAAGTTCTTCTTGCATGGCTATGCACCATTGTTCATCTTTAAGTGCTTCCTCAACATTCTTGGGTTCAGTCTTTGACACAAAAGCTACAGACATACAAAAATTAGTCATATTTCTTGTTCTTACCCCTTTTGAGATGTCACCTATGATATTGTCCATTGAGAGTCCTCTAGGTGATTGCCATTCTTTTGCTAATTCAGGCGTTAGAGAAGGCTCATTTTCTTCCAAATATAATTCATCAAGAGCCTCTCTTATATATTCATCATCCCCTGCAATTTCTTTATTTGACTCAAGAGGATTTCCCCCAAGGTCTACAATCTCATCAAAGGTAACATGTATAGATTCTTCTATATTCAAAGTTCTCCTATTAAACACCCTATAAGCCTTGCAAGTTAATGAATAACCTAAGAAAATGCCCTCATCAGCTTTAGAGTCAAATTTTTCTAAGTTATCCTTTCCATTATTTAACACAAAACACTTACATCCAAAGATTTTCAAATGAGCAACATTAGGCTTTCTATCATTTAACAATTCATAGGGAGTTGATTTTATACTTGGCCTAATGAGCATCCTATTCAAAACATACTAAATGATCAATTTTCTTTCAATAAATACAAGAGACAAACAATTCATTTAACTATAGGAACCCAAATATATTTTCCTTTAGGAACACCAAAATGCTTAATTTTACATCTATTTGAAGTATGACCATGTTTCATACAATAAAAGCAAGCATTTGATGTAACTTTTGAATATGATGAATCTTTAACCATAGATGTTCTAGTTCCTTTTTCTACCCATACTCTTTTATTTTTCCTTTTAGTCTTTTTCAAAGGAACTTGATAATTTACACTATTTTGAGTTACAACAACTTTATTATTATTACTCAATTCCTTTTCGGCTTTATCAAGTAGATGATTAAGTATATCTATGTCATACTCATACTCTTTACAAGATGCACATACTATATTCTTATCATTATTCTCATCTATGCATACAATTTTTGTTTCTAAGGTTTCCTTTTCCTCTAAACATGCAATTTTCGTTTTTAATGACTCCTTTTCCTCTAAACATATAATTTTCGTTTTTAAGGACTCTACCTCCTTTTCAGAACTACGTAAACTCTTTTTCACAGCTTTGTATTCATTTTTCAAGTCCTTAAAGGCACTAAACAATTCATTATATGCATTTTGTAATTCATCAAAATCATTTTCATCATCACTTGAGGATGAGTCGGAATCACTAACCTCAAAGTCGGAATAAATATTGTCTTTTGCCAACAAGCAAATGTTAGCTTCTATTTCCAAATCACTTGACTCCGAAATCGAGTCACTATCATCGGTTCCTTCATAAGTTACTCTTAGTTTTTCCCACATCTCTTGAGCACTTTTACAAACAGAGATCCTATAAAACTCATCAAGCGTTAAAGCAGATGAAATTATATTTCTAGCCCTAACGTCAAATTGTGCTTTTCTGTTTTCTTCTGCAGTCCATCTAGAAAAAGGTTTAAGAACGTCAACACCGTTCTCAGTAATTTTAGGAACAAATGGACCATTTAAAATAGCATCCCAAACGCCTCTATCAATAGACTCTAAAAAGATTTGCATTCGTACCTTCCAAAAAGGATAATTTTGACCCGCAAAAAGTGGGGGTCTGTTGATAGACGCACCTTCGACAAAAGTTTGATTTTGTCCGGCCATTTTCGAAAATTTGAATGACTATCAAAGCAATCTCTGATACCACTTGTTAGAATCGTGCAGCGGAATGTTCGCGTGGTCGGACAAAAACCAAGAGAGGGGGGGTGAATTGGTTTCTTAATAAAAATTAGGTTTTCAAAATTTTCCCTAAATTTTACCGATTAAAAACTGTGTAAATGTAAATAGAGAAAAGATAGAAATCTTACACAGGAGATTTATACTGGTTCGGATCAAAAGACCCTACGTCCAGTTGCTAATCACTCAAACAGAGGATTAACGTTGTCACTATGATCAAAGTTGTTACAAACAAATTACAATGAAAAGATAAAGATAAGAAAACACCTCTCTTGAAATCCACAAGAGATGATGAACAACTTTCCCTAGAGACGGCACATCACACAATCCACTAAGAACTCCACTTAGTGATTCTTATCACTTCTAGCCCACACCAAGTTCCAAAAGCCCCCTTTCCTTGCAACAAACAGTTCTCTGGCACTCACAACACTTAACTTTTGTATGGAAAAGGTTGTTCTTACTTTTCTGAGTGCCATAGAAGATTTTAAGTAGAGAAATTAGGGTTTGGGAATTGGGATTTTCGGAATTAGGGTTCTTGGGAAAAGAGTTTTCCAAAATAGGTTTGATTTGAAGTTAAAAATCAAAATCTGACTGAAATAATCGATTAAAAGAAGTATTAATCGATTAAAATAGAGCCAAATATCAACAGAACCCAAACCTCTCTGTTTTAATCGATTAAAAGTTGGTTTAATCGATTTAACCACCTGATAATCGATTAAAAGTTGGTTTAATCGATTAAATCAGTGAGTTTTTACAGAAAATGATTTTTCTCACTGTTTTAATCGATTATTTCCCTATTTAATCGATTAAAGCCGAGCCTGGATGATAAATTTGAGCTTTTTGAAGCTTCTAAGGTGCAGACTATGTACTGGCTATCTTAAACTCTAATATTATAGACTCAATCTAATTGAAACAGAGTTATTACAATACAAAACAAGTCTTCAACACTCTAAGTCTTTGTGTTCTTGAATCATCATCAAAATCAACAATCTTCATGTCTATCAAGTGCAGCATCAAGTCCTTGAATGATCAACACCTTCTATTCAGCCAACACCCACTCCAGAACTAAAGACCCTACCAGAAAACCTCAAGTATTCTTATTTGGAGGATGATGAGAAGTTCCCAGTGATTTTTTCCACCTCCCTTGATGTTGTTCAAGAGGAGTGTAGACCCCTAATTTTGCCCGGTCTCTCAATAAAGAATAAGGAGACTTCCTATAAAAGATAAAGCTCGCCTGGCATATGAATAAAAGGCCAAAGAAGACTTCCTATATGAAAATAAAGCTTCAACGGGCGTCTATTGGCATCAACCGACGTCCGAATAAAGAAAGGAAAGCTTCCCGGGGGTCCCAGAACACAAAGGCTAGCCAAAACAAGTTGAGACAGCCGTCCCAAATGTGAGACGGCCGTCCCAAGCTACCCTGGCCAAGTGGGACGACCGTCCCAAGTGAGACTGCCCGTCCCACACTTCAAGGGGTGGACCCAAAGGTAAAAAATTCAAGTGGGACGGTCGTCCCAACCCAGACGGCCGTCCCAACCCAGATGGCCGTCCCAAATTGCCAGGCTGTGAAAAACTATAAATAGGAGGCTCATTTGCCACTGTTTCACACCCCAAACAATTCCCAGTACTTGTCTTCTCTTCCTACTTTGAATGAACGATCTGATTGCCTTAATAAGGTAACAATCAGTTAAGGAATTATATTTTGGCATTCGATTCTTCTGTAAAAATTTAGTCGAGTCGATCTTGTATTCAGAGAGGAGAGTCTTTGTAGAGCGGGAGATTGCCAAAACGCATCCTCACAATTAAAAGATTCGCAATACAAAGCTTGCTACGGAGGTTCTTTTCAATTCTCTTCTCTTTTGCTGCTTTATTTATTACTTTATGTATGCAATATAAAATAAAGTCATGTAGATAGCCATTTTGATATTATGCAATAAAATAGGGTAATCGCGTAATTTCTCATAATCTCCACTTAAATGAATTAATCCGTCATAGGGAACTCGAAAGGGGCGTTGTGGGGTGCTAACACCTTCCCCACACGTAACTAACTTCCTTACCAAACTCTCGTTATAATGACCAAGTTTGGTTTTTATTAAAATCAACGCCTTTTTATCCTTTTCCAATGTTTATGGTCAAAACATTGGTGGCAACTCCATAAGAGCCCCTTTTAGAAAACCTTGCTTTTATTAGAGGATAGTTCAGTTGTTGAGCACCTCGGAAGCAATGAACATATTTTTAACATAAAACGCGAGTCTAAACCATCTTTTCGCGACCGCTCGCATAAACGTTCGAGATGTCCCTGGACGTCGGAACGGACAGCGGCGACAGATGGCGACTCCACTGGGGAAGCTAGAGAGTTGATCCCATTTAGTGACGGATAAAATTCAAACTAAGTGAAGATTTGAAATTACGCCTTTACCCTCTTCCGTATGTTTTATTGTATGGCTTTAATAATTGTTGTATGATTATTTTCTGCAAATTGTTTGAAATATAAATTTCACACAAAAACCCTTGCACACAACAGTCCCTTTATACCCGGGGGCAAGAGTGAATACCTATAGGGAGTGGGTGGCAGATACGACTGGCTTGTTGGCACACGGGGCTACAACCGTTGTCGGAAACCACCAACTCAAGGTGATAACTCTCTTCTTTTGGTCTAAGGATGTCGACACGGAGTTCCGTGCATGACCCAAGGACTGAGAGATTGAGAGGTCCCTATAATGGGGGCACCTTGGGGACCTTTGGCCTTGGTGAGAACAGTTTAGAACCACCTAAATCAAGCACGTTTCTGCAGGAAAACCCTACCTCGTGATTAAATAAGCGTGGCTATGCTCGTGGATGTATGAATTGTGTGTGCATTCGTTTGCTGCATATGTATTGATACATTAGCATAGGGTAATCATACAACAAACAAAATAGTGAAAAACCCTAAAAATCATAAAAGTGATAAGATAAACCAACTTTATCTCAGACAGTTTTCAGTTAAGCTAGTCTGGTTTCAGGTTCTTTGTAAGATAAGTAGCCACGTTGACCGACAGAAGAGATAAAGGGTCATAAAAAATATAAAAATAATTTAAGCCATAAAAATACCTTTACAAAATAAAAAGATTCTTGATAAAAGGTTTATAATACATACAACCTTTGTTTATAAAAATAATAAGAGAAGAAAATATGACTCTCTTCATCAAAATCCATAAACATCCATATAGATAGTTTTCTTTTCTTTTTAAAAACCAAGTATTACCATGTATCATATTAAGAATAAAACATGATAATACTTAGAAAAACAAACACTTACATGCATGCATTTACAAGGACTCATCCTCATATCATGCATTTTCATTCCTTTTAGATAATGGAGGGATCCAGTAATAGATAGTTAAAGAAAATGGAAATCCTTCTATGTCATGTAAAGAAGTTAAGGCAGTTGAGTACATATATGCCACCAGAGGTCAGTGCTAACTTTGAGAAATCTTATGGAAGGATCCTTGACCTCCTGAAAGTCAGCATCGATCCTATCTTTGTTAGAGCATTGGTCCACTTCTGGAATCCCAATCTACACTGCTTTGAGTTTTCGCAGTTCGATTTAGTACCAACCTTAGAAGAATATGAACTCATGGTTAGATGGCCTCAGTCAGTCGGGGTCTATGTCTGCTCAGGAGTATATGTGGTCGTGAGTAAGGTTACTACTATCATACGACTGTCTCCTCATCAATCCATCCTAGAGGGAAAAGGGAACATCCGAGGTTGGAAAATGTCCATAATAGAAGACCACTTAATCTCTTTGGCTGAAAAGAAAGATTGGTCTCCCTTCAACAAAACTCTAGCATTGGCAATGTTCGGAATCATATTATTCTCATTTCATGTGAACATTGTGGATCATGCTGCAATAGATGCATTCTTTGCCTGGGATGTATACTCTAAGAGTCCTATACCTGCGATTCTTGCTGATACCCTGCTTTCAGTAGATTTTTGCCGACAGAAATAGGGGAAAACACTTAGATGTTGCACTTCATTACTATATGTATGGGGCGTCACTCACTTCTACGCTTCAAGCCACATGGGCATATTCCCTGATCCTTTAAGAAGTTTTGCAAAAATTCCTCTTCAGCACCGTCAAGCTTTAGAATGGAAAACCGAGTTAGAAAATTGGAACATAGAGCATGTATCATGGGTTTGCCCTTGGTTCCGACCCGGTTATATTCTTGTACGATGCGGAGATTACCTGAGCATACCACTATTAGGCCTCAGGGGTTGTATAGCTTACTCTCCTAAGATAGCTATGAGACAACTCATGAGAACCCAGACCGTGCCAACTCAAGAAGAGCTCAGAGGGCTGAGTCTATGCCATTACTCCCATAGCTTTGAAGAAGTATTCGCTGTCCGAAAAGCATGGGAAAGACCAGTCTACATAGGAGATAAAGAACTTGGAAAGGTTCAGGTGTATACATCCCATGAATATGAAGAATGGAGAAAGAGTAGAAGGATACCCCAACCATCTACTACATTCACTACAACATTAGTCAATGAAGAGCTACAATTGCAGGTCAATGCCTTAAATAAAAGGGTAGAAGTCATGGAAGCTCAGCTGAGGGCCTTCGAAGAAAAAGAGCAAGAAGCAACCCTTACAATAGATGGTCTAAAAAGGCAATGTAAAAAGAAGGACCATGAAATAGAGAGCCTTAAGAATGATTGTGCTGATTATCAAGAAGAGACTAAACAAGCACTGAAAATTCCGAGGCTCGAACAAGATAGTCTATTCCGAGACATGATTGACGAAATAACACATCTTGAGAGTGCACTTGCAGAACAGGCGAAAATGATCAAGTTAATACAAGATGACCTAGCAGAAACTCGGTCAGAAGCACAAAAGTGGTGCGAAACCGCTGAAAGATACAGAGAAGACCTAGAGGAGCTACATGATAAAGAAATAGATGGATTAACTCAGTATGGTCAACTACTTCGTGAAAGAGACCAAGTAATAGAGAGGTCTGACCAACAACATGCCTTGATCGTTCATCAAGAAGAAAAGATAAAAGAGGCTCGTCGATATAGTGAAGATATGAGCCAGGCGGTACATGAGCAAATCAAGACACTCAGAAATCATGTGAGAACAGCTGAAGATGAATTACGAAGAAAGCCTAATTTACCTATAGGATTCTTCAAGCTTCTCCGTTTTTGTCAACACTTGCTTCAAAGCATTGTATAGAAGGATAAACACTTTCTAGTTGAAATAAAAAGATTTTTTTTTCCTTAAACTGTCTATTGCATACATTCATATATCCCTCCTCATCTTAATAATAAAGATAATAAAAAGGAAGGATTAATTGATGTGCTTTCCACAAATCAGAATAAATGGAAAAGAAGCCTTTCGTCATCAAAATTTCTACAACGGTCGATAGACCCAAAGATGATAATAAACAAGCACCGTTGGTAATTCCAATCGATAAAAGGGAAGAGGCAATAACGCCTTTACGTTTATTCATGCCTCGTCCTTTCCCTTATTCGTCAAATAAAGCTGTACCTTGGAGATATTCAGAAGAATCACTAGTTAATCAAGACATCTCCAACATAGCCGGTATTGGGGGCATGACGAGAAGTGGAAGAATATACTCCCCCAAGGAATTACAAGATAATATTCCTAAAGATAAGGCAAAAAATAAGGCCGAAGAGGAAAAAGAATCCAAGGAGGAGACAGATGAGTTACTCCAGTACATAAGACAAAGCAAGTACTCCATCATCAATCAACTCAATCGCACTCCTGCAAAGATAACCTTGTTATCACTCATAATGAGTTCGGAACCGCATCGAAACGCACTATTAAAGGTTTTGAATGAATCATCCGTCCCGCATAAAATATCCCAGGACAAATTTGAAGGAATTATTGGTAACATTACAGCCAATGATCATCTTACCTTCACAAATGAAGAACTCCCTTTAGAAGGGTCAAATCACAACAAGCCCTTGCATATTTCTGTCAAATGCAAGGAATATCTCATTTCCAAAGTTCTGGTGGATAATGGGTCGTCCTTAAACGTCATGCCTAAAGGCACACTTAACAAGATAACAGTGCAAGGAACCCACATGCGCCCGAGTAATACAATTGTTCGAGCCTTTGATGGATCAAGACGTGAAGTAGTAGGAGAGATTAGTCTACCAATTCAAATTGGCCCTACTATCTTTAACATAGACTTCCACGTGATGGATATCATGCCGGCATATAGTTGTCTCCTTGGTAGACCTTGGATTCATAGCGCTAAGGCAATACCTTCAACGCTCCACCAGAAAGTCAAGTTTGTGACAAATGATAAACTCGTCACAGTTCAAGCTGAAGAAGACTTTCTAATCAGCAAACCGTCTGTCCAACCATATGTGGATGTGGCTGAAAAGGCTCTTGAAACATCTTTTCAAGCACTCGAAATTGCCAACATAGAAAGACTTCCTAGTAATACAAAGGTGGCCCATATGATGAAAAGATATGGATATCGCCCAGGACAGGGGCTCGGAAAGAATACTCAAGGAATAAAAGAGCCAGCGGATTTCAAAGATAATCCTTTAAAATATGGTTTAGGGTACGACCCCACGAAAGATCAAACCATACGGCAAACAGGGAAGTCTTATCCCTCAAAGATGATATTCCAAAAAGGAGGGATATTAGCGCAAAGGGTAGCGTTAGTCATTAGGTGTCCTTCTTCCAATTCTAAGGGATGTAAACCTAGTGACTATTAGAGATCACTCCTCGGGGTAGGCCCGTCCCCCGAGCATTTCTAGGGCACACATTTCCCCGAAATTACAAAAGAATGTTATTCTTACTATCTGCTTCTTTTCTTGCTAAATATGTCTATACCCCATTTTTAATAAACAAGGTTTAGATAGACGTTTTGTTCCAAATGCATCAGAACAATCAAAGCGTCATAAAGCAAAGTCAAATATGATTGATTAACTAGAAACACGGATAAAATTTATCTCAATAAAATCAAGTTTCGACAATGTTATGCAAAAAAAATAATATGTATATACAGAAAGGAGAGCCCGTCAAGGCCAAAGGCCAAGACAAGAAAATAAAAGGGCAAAATACCCGGCAGGAAACCCACAAAAGAGGGTTGCGCAAAAGATAGGGTAAACCCCGCAGGAGACCTGAACAATAATAAAGGGTAACCTGGGCAAAAATTAAGGTTATAAAAGTCCGCTAGGTATTCCTAAAAAACAAATACAAAAAAGGAAACCTAGACAAAAGTTAGAACATAAGCATAACATCCTAGGCTGAAAACCTGAAAGGGCAGGCTAGGAAAGTTAGTCAATCACAAAAAGGTGCCACAAGTTAGTAAAATAAAGACGCCACATCATAAGAACGAAATGTTTACCTAAACTAGCCTAAACACAAACCAACCCTGGCTAGCCATTCTTACACAAACCTCTATTACGAAAAATATCCCTCTAAAACACAAGCCCTTGTTGTAAATCCTTTTCTTTCTCTTCTCTTGACCATTTCACTATAAAGCATTCAAGTAATAAGGGGAATGTGGAAACATAGTGATCAATAGGAAGGTTGAAATCCCTAAGGAAAGGAAGGGGGGCATTGATATGGCAGTTACCCTACGAACAAAAGATTGCTCTTCGGCTATAGCAAGAAAAAGTCTAAAACGGCAAATCAGGTACAACCAAGCTTGTTAATCGAAGAAACATGATGACAGAAAGGTACAACACCAAGAATGCGCCCGAAGTCAAAGCACATCAGTTAAAACTTTCGAAATATTAACTGAAATAGATCATAAGATGCATATCATGAAACATTACATGCATTAAAACATCAATGAATGGAGTCCTATCCTCTTTCTCAACAAAAAAAAAACAAAAAATCAACTCAAGAAGCTCGAGACGGCCGTCCCAAAGTCGAGACGATCGTCCCAAGTTACCAATTTCAGTTGAGACGCGCGTCCCAGGTGGGATGGCCGTCCCACTCTTTAGCTGGTGGTCCATGTAGAGAATTTTCAAGTGGGACGGCCGTCCTAACCCAAACGGCCGTCCGAAACCTCCTGGCGCCTCCTATATATGTTAGGCGCGGATTTTGCCTTTGGTACCCCATTCCGAGCATTCTATCTTGCTTCTCTTCGCTTTTTACACACTTCTAGCATTTTTAAGTGAGTACTATATACAATGGAGCATGGAGAAGCCTCATCTAGGAGAAAACGCACTAGAACCTCTGCTAGAGGAACTCCCACTACCAACGCTCTACTAGCAGAATCACATCAACAACGACTAGAAAATATCCAGCAATTTTCCAGGCATCCCATACTGCGGTTGGATTTTGAAATCCTAGCTACATTTGGCTGGGATCAAGATGTCATAAGTTTCATCCATAACATAGGATGGGACTTTCTGCTCCGTGAGCCACCTACTCGGATCCACCACACTGCTACGCTGGAATTTCTTGCCTCCGTCAACATGGTGGAAATGCCGTCTGCAATTCCCGGAGTGCCACCTACTCAAGCCGTCTCCTACTGGATGGATGGAGCCTACTGAACCACTGTTCTGGATGACTTTAATGTCATAATGGGCTTCTGCCAACGAGCAGACACAAGAACACCAGAATATCGGTCTGCATATCTGGAAAAACCTGCTGCTCTCACCACCACCAGCATGTGGAGAGAAATCACGGGAGCTCACACTCTGCTGTCACACTTGAAGGGCGTAGCTTTCTCTCCTCCGCTCCGCATATGCCATAAATTGCTAGCTGGTACTATACATAGCCGAAAGGAAAGCCAAGGGAAGGTAATGCTGGCTGACCTTTTCATTGTTTACTGTATGCATCAAAGGCTTCGATGCAACCCAGGATATGCCTTCCTGAAAGCCGTAAAAGATTACGGAACCCGCAGCTCAGCAGGAGCCATCATGGTAGCTCCCTTTCTCACCCCTTTAGCTGAATATTGGGGATGCACTGATGGGGAAGACCTCCCAGCTAGCCTCCAACCAGAGCCAATTAGCGGAGGAATGCTGGTTCATATGAACATCCTTAGTCGACAGGGATCAGGGTTTATCTTAAACCCCATAATTTCGACATGCCACAGGACATCCCTGCGACTTCAGAATCGCAACAGCAGTCATATGATCCAGACTTCGCCGACTTGTACCGACAGATAGATGACGAGCACGCCTATATGGAAGGAGAGTTCTAGTTCATACGGCAGCAGTTCAGTCAGCTGACCATGAGGCAAGACAGGACGGACCGACAAATAGAGAATTTGGTCCAGACCCAGGCA